>CM053601.1:55239043-55254268 GCA_028646575.1 Pseudocheirus occidentalis
TTCTTTCTTTCTTTCTTTCTTTCTTTCTTTCTTTCTTTCTTTCTTTCTTTCTTTCTTTCAGGGGCAACCCCTTTACTCATTTCTTTTTTTCTTTCTGAATTTACTTATTTATTGTCTTCTTTACATCACTCATTTCCACAAGATTTTGAGTTACACTTTTCCCCCATCTTTCCTCTACCGCCACCCCCAAACAGCAAACCTACTGTAAAGCCTCTCCCCTAATCTGCTCCCTTCTATGTCCTCCCCCATACCCCCTCTAACTTTCCAGTAGGGCAGGATTGGTCTCCCTACCCCAGTGCCTCTGTATCTTAATTCCCAGTTGCATGTAGTTAATACTACCAATAATATTTATGAATATATATATATTTTTAACATTTGATTATAGAACTTTAAATTCTAGATTCTTTCCCTTCCTGCCTCGTCACTTACCCCTACTGGGAGGACAAGCAATTCAATACATGCTGTACATGTGTAATTACACAGTGGACATATTGTGAGAGACTGATTATATGTCCCTCCTTCCTATCCCATCCCCCATCCCCTTGTTCTATCCTCTACCCTGTCCCTGTCCCTTTACAGAAGTGTGTACATATACTTCCAGCAACCCTCTCCTCCACCCTGCTCTCCCCTCCATCATCCTACCTCTCATCCCCATCCTCCCTTACTCTCCTGTGTGGCAAGATACCCAGTTTAAAATTTATGTCATTCCTTCCCTAAGCCAACTTCAATGAGAATAAGGTTGACCCTTTCCCTTTTGCCTTCCTGTTCTTCCCCTCCATTGTAACAATTATCCCTTGCCTCTTCTATATGAGATGATTAACCTCATTATGTCCCCTCTCATTCCAATCCTCTCCCACCTCAGAATTTCACCTTTCAAAGTATTATCCCTTCCTATTAAGTTGATCCTGTTCCATCTATGCACACATGTATACACATAGTCATATGTATTTACATGCATATGTGTATACATATACATACATATATATACCCTCTTATATAGACATAAGTGTATGTATATGTATATAAACATTTGTATTCCCTTCTATCCTCATACTCTGAAAAGATTCATAAGTTACCATTATCATTTTTTCCATGTAAATATTTCACCTTTGATTTCATCCTTATGATTTCTTTTCCATGTTTACCATCTCATGCTTATGTATTTGAGTGTCAAATTTCCTTTTCAATTCTGTTTTTTTTTCAGCAAGAATGTTTGAAAGTCCTCCACCTCACTGAATGAGGAACTCTGTCTCATCTAACTTTTTATTCATCCTCCATTCTTAACACATCTTTCATCATGCGATGATAGAAGTAATACTTAATTTAGCTTCCAGATATCCTAGTTTAAACTTAACTATTTAACTTAAATAAAGTTTTGAGGTTAGGCAATCACATTAACCATGTGCAGCCTAAGTTTTCTCATCTTTAAGAGGGAGATCATTATATTGACAGTACCCACCTCCAAGAGCTATCATGAGCCTCAAATGAAATAATAAGAAAGAAAATCTTTTGTAATGGTAAAACACAGGTAAACAGGTTGAGCAAGATATGTTCTGAGCATTGGTTATTATTTTACAAAGATGGAAAGTAACAATGTCCTGCCCTCAAGTTATTTACAATCTAATGAGGCATGGGGGGGGAGGGGTTGTCAGGGGGAATAAAAGACATATCCTAAAATAAGGATGAAACAAGGTGAAATATGATTGTGGAAAGAAAGAGATCAAAGTGAACATACCCCAGGAAAAATTGAGGAGAAAGATTCCCTTTCAACTAGGGTTCATGGAAGGAGCTAGATCAATACAATGGTTGTATCTCAGTTTTGCCTTGATGGAAGAGGGGATTAGCAGGCAGATAATTTTAGGGAATGGATGCTGAGTACAGCAGGGAATCCTGCAAATCAGTACTGAATCAAGCAAGTGATTGGTAAGTTTGAGAAACAACTAATAATCCTGTTTTTTTGGAACATAAAATTCATGAAAAGAAACAGGGTACAACAAGCCTGGAAATATCTCCTGGAATTATACTGAACACGGTTGTGTCATACTCAAAAATTCATATTCTGTTCAATAAACAATAAAGAATCATTGGTTGTTTTTGAGTAGAGGAGTAACTCAGTCATAGCTGTGCATGATTTGAGATGCTGTGTGACTGATAGATTATCAAGGATACAGCTGGAGGCAAGGGGACAATCAAGAAGCTAGTCCAGGAGAGCAAGGATGAAGGGATGCATTATCATAGTGGCCCTGCAACAAGAGAACAGTAGTTGAATGTGACAAATATTGAGGTAGAAAATAAAAATTCTCAATATTTCTCTTACTGAATCTATGGTACAACAGGGAGTTTCTCATGAGCAACTTATCCTAAAAATGTAGTTGGCTTCTTCTCTGCCAATTTTTAGTCTTAGCACCTCCAGCAGCCAGATCACCACATGCTTCAGGGTATTCTTTGGGAAATTCAGGAACATGCCACCAGCCTCAGCACATACCACATATCACCACTAGAATCCCAGATAGGCACCAGCTGAACTGCCAGATCCCTAAGGCCTCCAACATCATCAGCCACCTCCTCAATCACAGAAGCATAGCCAGGATTACACAAGACTTAGCAACTGCAAATATACAGAACTAGAAGTCATGGAAGATGATCTTCAGGAAGGCAAAGCAGCTAGGACTACAACCAAAAATTGCCCAATGGGCTAAATTTATCATAATACTTCAAGGGAAAAAAATAGTCATCCAATCAAATATAAGGATTTCAAGCTTTCACAAGGAAAAGACTGGAATGAAACCAAAAATTTATTCTCCATTATCAAGACTCAAGAGAAGCATAAACAGGAAAAAAGGGAAATATAGGATTCTATACAACTAAACAGTTTCCATAGCTACAGGGGAAGATGATACTTGTAATTCTTAAAAATAGTACCATTTATAGTATATCTAGAAGGAAAATAGATAGATGGATAGATAGATAGATAGATAGATAGATAGATAGATAGATAGACAGAGTATATGGGTATAAGGTGAATTTGAGGCAATGACATAAACTTAAAGGATGAGAAAGAAGAGGAGACAGTGCAGGAGGAAGGGAAATTATTAAACATAAAAAGGCCTGAAAGACTTAACACAGTGGAAAAGAAGATGGGAAGGTAGATGATGGGCATCACTTGAACATTAATTTTCTCAGTATTAACTCAAAGAGGTAATAGTATACACACTAAGCTGAAAATAGAAATCTATCTTACATGACTGGTAAGTTGAAGGGGTAGAGATTAAGTAAAGGCAAGGGGGAGGGCCTAACAAAAGGGAAGGCAGATCAGAGGAAATGGTAAACAGAAGCAAAACAATGATGAGGAAGGGAATGAGTGAAGACAACCAGGAGGAAAAATAGGATGGGAGGGAGGGAAATATATAGTTAGCAATGATAACTATGAATGTGAATGGGATGAGCTCTCTCATACAACTGAAGTGAATACCAGTGTCCTACAATATGTTGTTTATAAGAAACACACTTGAAGTAGAGAGAAACATACAGTAAAGGTAAGGGACTAGAAACAAAGGAAGGTGACCTAGAAATAAATACCAGATCATAACTATATTATAAAGCAGTAATCAGCAAAATTATCTGGTACTGGTTAAGAAATGGAGTGGTGGTTAAGTGTAACAGAATAGGTACATAAAATATAGTAGTCAATGACCAGAGTAACCTAACATTTGATAAACCCAAACACTAACCTCTGGGATGAAATCTCACTATTCAACAAAAAATACTGTGAAAATTGAAAAACAATAGGACACAAACTAGGTATGCACTAACATTTCACACACTGTATACCAAAGTAAGTTCAAAATGGGTGCGTGATTTAGAGATAAGGGATGAAACCATAAATAAATTTGAAGAGCAAGAAATAATCCACCTGGCACATATATGGGGAAGAGAAGAATCCATGACAAAAAAAGACACAGATAGCATTACGAAATGTAAAAAACATAATTTTGATTATATTGAATGAAAAGCTTTTGTACAAACTAAACAAACACAACCAAGATTAGAAGGAAAGCAGAAAGCTGGGAAACAATTTTTATAACAAATGTTTCTGATTAAGGCCTCATTTCTCAAATACATGGAGAACTGAGTCAGATTTGTAAGTACACAAGCCATTCCTCAGTTGATAAATAGTCAAAGACTATAAACAGGCAATTTTCAAATGAAGAAATTATGACTATATTTAGGCATATGAAAAAATGATCTAAATCAATTTTAAATACAGTTATACAAATTGAAACAACTCTAAGGCACCACCTCACACCTATAAAATGACTAATATGACAAAAGAGGAAAATGATAAATGTTAGAAAGAATGTCGGAAATTTGGAATACTAAAACACTGTTGGTGGCATAGTGAAATGATTCAGTCAATCTGGAGAGTAATTTGGAACTATGGCCAAAGGAAAACTGGACTGGGAATACCATTCGATCAAACGAAAGGGAGAAAAGGGGTGAAAAGTATGGAACTAAAAATATTATAAAAATTAATGCTAAAAATTGTCTTGACATGTAATTGGGAAAAATAAATACTATATGGGAAAAATAAATACTATTTTAAAATATATGAAGTTTTAGATCTTCTTGGGACAGTGAGGGGTTAAACAACTCGCTCAGTCATACAACTATAATACATCAGAAATGAAACTTGAACCCATGTCTTCCTGATACTGAGACCAATTCTCTATCCAATATACCATATTAGTTTTCATCATTGACTGTACAAGTGCAATATAAAGAGCATTAGAGATTTGTCTCTAAATTTGTCTCAAAATTCACTAGAATTTTTAGAGAGTGATCCTTCTATATCCTTACTTTCCACTAAGTCCATTGATTTAGAGATTAAACTTGATTAATTATTTAGTCAATTAGTCAAGAGTCTCTTGCTTCTTGACTGGGTTCCTCAAAAGGAACTACTGATCAGCGATCTGATTTTGAGTTTTTTGTTTCTTTTTTTCTGAAGCATGAGATAGTAATCTTAAATAATTGCCAATCATCTTTTCCTACCTAACCCTTAAGTAAAACTACAGTCATTTCAGAATAGATTGGACACTAAATAATAGGAAATAAAAGGAAAAAAAAACATTTGAGGCATCATAGAATTTGGAGAATGAGGAAGGAGACAATTCATGATTGAATAGAGTTGTTAAATGTTCTCTAAAGTACAATTGATATTCATTTTGAAAGGTGAGAAATTATCAGAGCCCTGAATAATCCTCTAATTAATTTTTTTTTGTTGAGACCATCTGTAGTTGCCAAGGGAACAAGATTAAAAAAAAGTCTTTGACAATATCTGGAAAAGCTAGGCACATAAGAATCTATATTTTTTAAATTTCACTTTACAAATTCATGAAGTCAATGACAAGTAATAATACAGGGACTTCTCAAAAGACTCTAACTTCATCAAGTTTAGGAAACTAATATTGATGCAAATTGAATCTAAAGTTGTTTTGAAAAATGATGAATCAGTAAAGGCCTTAGGAAGAAATAAAATAAAAATTTACTTTCAACATGATCTGAATTGATGAAAGAACAAAGGAGATAGTATTAGAAAATAAATATATTGTTTATCCTTTGTTTTTGAAGAGGCCCAGTGATGTCTTGACTTGCATGTGAATTGGATTCACAGAACGTGTGGAAATATTTTGGTTAAGTTAGTGGTGAAGAAAATTTACATGAAACATATCCCCCTAGAAATGTTAGTAAATCCTCCCACAAATATACAGAAAATCAATCTAAAGAGTATGCAAGCATCATGTTCACATGGAAGAATCACATGTAGGGAGGTCTTGTAATGGTCTCTACAAATATCACTGTACTATAGCTCCTCTTCCTCACTAGGTACAGAATCTCCCCTGGGTTATTTTTTTCTGAGATGATAGTATTTATTGCTCATCTCTTCTTCTTGAAACATCTCTATTTAAAATTTTGAGTTCCAAATTCTCTTTCTCCCTACCTCACTTCCCCCTTCCCTGAGATGGTAGGTAGTCAATTAGAGGTTGTAGATGTGCAGTTACATAAAACAATTCCAGATTACTCATTTTGTACAAGAAGAATAAAGTAAAATAAAAATGAAATAAAGTGAAAAATAGAATGCTTTAATCTGTATTAAATCAATATTCATTCTTTCTCTGAAAGTGAACAGTATGCTTTATCATTAGTCTTTTGGGATTATTTTGGATCATTATTTTGCTGAGAATATCTAAGTTATTCATAGGGTTTCATCAAAAAATACTACTGTTACCATGTACAATGTTCCCCATTTTGTTTATTTCCTGAAGCATCAGTTAATGTAAGTCTTTCCAAGTTTTTCTGAAATCTTTCTGCTTGTCATTTGCTACAGCACAATGATATTCCATTACAATCATATACCACAGCATGTTTAACCATTCCCCAATTGATGGGTATTCCTTTGATTTCCCATTTTTAACCATCACAAAAAGGCCGCTATAAATATTTTTGTGCAAATAGATCCATTGTTGGGGGGGGGGGAATGTCTTTTGGACATGGCAGTGGAATTGTTGGCTCAAAGGATATGTGCACTTTAGTAGCCTTTTGGCCATAGCTCCAAACTGCTATCCAGAATTGCTGGATCCATTCACAACTCCACAAACAATGCATTGGTGTTCCAATTTTCACACATCCTCTCTGACATTCAACAATTTCCTTTTTTTGTCATGTTAGCCAATCTGAAAGGGGTGAGGCAGTACCCCAGATGTGTTTTAATTTGCATTTCTCTGATCTATAGTGGTTGTAGTCTTTTTTCATATAAATACAGATAGCTTTGATTTCTTTGTCTGAAAACTTCCTCTTCATTTGCTTTAAAATTTACCTTTTGGGGAATGACTTGTATTTTAATGCATTTCACTCAGTTCTCTATATGTTTGAGAAATGAGTCCTTTATCAGAGATACTTGTTGCAAAAAAAGAAAAAAAGAATCTGTTTTTCTTATAATTTTAGTTTCATTGATTTTGTGTGTACAAAATGCTTTTTAAAATTGCATATAATCAAAATTGTCTATTTTATATCTTTGTAATGCTCTCTATATCATCTTATGTCCAGAATCCTTCCCTTAACAATAAATTTGACAGATAAACTATTCCAAGCTCTCTTAATTTGCTCATGGTATCATATAGCCCTTTTGACCTTATCTTGTTATATGGTGCGAGATGTTAGTCTACACCAAGTTTCTGACATACAGTTTTTCAGTTTTCCCATTAGTTTTTGGCAAATGAGTTTTTGTTCCAAAAGCCTGGATCTTTGATTTCTCAGATACTAGATTACTTTGGTCATTACTACCATGGTGTTATTTATACCTAATCTATTCTTCTAAAAAATACTCTTTTTCTTAGCCAGAATCAGATTGCTTTCATAATTACCACTTTATATTATACTTGCCTACTCTAATCCCTTTAATTTCTTTTTTTTCTTCTCTTATTGGTATAGCTAACATTTCTAGTACAATATTAAATAATAGAGGTTATACTTTTGAGTGTATTAGGAAAGTTTCTAGCTTATCTTCATTGCAGATAATGCTCCTTAGTGGTTTCAGATAAATATTACTTATTATTTTAAGATAAGCTGCATTTATTCCTAGGTTCACTAATGTTTTTAATAGGAATGGATGCTCTACCTTGTCAATTGTGTTTTTTTCCTTGCATCTATTGAGATAATCAAGAAATTTCTGTTGATTTTGTTATTGATATGCTTTATTATACTTGTAATTTTCCCAATACTGAACCAGCCTTTCATATATGGTATAAATCCCACCTGATCATTGTGTATGATTCTTGTAATATATTGCTATAATCTCTTCACTAGTATTTTAATTTAAAATTTTGCATCAATATCCAGTAGTGTAATTAGTCTATTATTTTCTTTCTTTGCCTTGGTTCTTCCTGACTTAAGTGTCAGAACAATATTTGTGATGTAAAAGGAATTTGGTAGGACTCTTTCTTTACTTAATTTTCAAAATAATTCATATAGTAATGGGATTAATTGTTCTTTCAATGTTTGGTAGCATTTGCTTGTGAATCCATCTGGTCCTCTGGATTTCTTCTTATGAAGTTCATTGAAGGCTTATTCAATTTATTTTTTTTCTAAAATTAGGCTAAGTATTTTATTTCTTCTGTTAATCTGAGTTTTTTATACTTGTGTAAATATTTATCCATTTCATTTAGATCGACCAATTTGTTGTCATATAATTAGGCAAAATAGCTCCTCATTATTGCTTCAATTTCCTCTTCATAGGTGGTGAATTCACCCATTTTATTTTTGATACTAGTAATTGGGTTTTCTTCTTTCTTTTTTAAATTAAATTGACCAAATGTTTATCTATTCTATTGATGTTTTCATAAAATCTACTTCTAATTTTATATAATGGTTCTTTGAATTTCTTACTTTCAATTTTATTAATCTTTCGTTTGATTTTCAAGATTTCCAATTCAGTATTTAATTGAAGATTTTAAATTTGTTCCTTTATCTAGTGTTGGGTTTTGGGGGGGGGTATCATGCCCAATTATTTGATGTGCTTTTAAATTATTTTATTGATATAAGCAATTAGAGATATACATTTCCCACTAAGTAACAATTTGGCTGCATGCCATAAATTTTGATATGTTGTCTCATTGTTGTCATTTTCTTTAATGAAATCACTGATTGTTTCTATGATTTGTTTTTGGACTCACTTGTTTTTTAGTATTAGGTTATTTAATTTCCAATTAATTTTAATCATATTTTTGTTCATTATTGAATGTAATTTTTATTGCATCATGATCTAAAAAGAATTCATTTAGTGCTTCTACTAATCTGCATTGGTTGTGAGGTTTTTGTGTCTTAATACATGGTGAAATTTTATAGTTACCATGTACTCTGAGGAAAAATAAAGAGATGTATTTCTTTCTATTCTCATTCAATTTTCTCTAGACCTCTATCACATCTAACTTTCCAGAATTTTATTCACCTCCTCAACTTCATTCTTGTTTTTTTGTGCTAGAATTTGTCTAATTTTGAGCAGAAAATTGTAGTTTGCAACTAGTATAGTCTCATATATTTCCTCCTATAACTAATCCAAATTCTTCAAGAATTTAGATGCTATACCATTTGATGCACATATGTTTAGCATTGATATGACTTCATTGTCTATGTTACCCTTCAGCAAGATATAGTTTCCTTCTTTATCTCTTTTAATTGTCCTATTTTTTTTTTGCTTTGACATCGTGACTGCTACTCCTAATTTCTTTGTTACAATTGAATCTTGTTTATGAAGGCTTCTTTTCTTTCTTTCTTTCTTTCTTTCTTTCTTTCTTTCTTTCTTTCTTTCTTTCTTTCTTTCATTCTAGCTCTGATATTTTACTTAAAAATTTTTGAAAGCCCTGTTTTAATAAATGCCTATGTTGCCCCTCCCCCTGCAAGATAATATTCAGATTTCTTGAATAAATGATTCTTGGTTGTGAGCTTAACTCCTTTGCCTTCCAGTATAAGAATTTTAAACCTCTGGTTCTATAATGTGGACATCACCACATTCTTTGTAATACTAACTGTAGCTCCACAATATTTGAGTTGTTTCTTTTTGGCAGTTTACATTATTTTTGCCTTGATCTATGAGCCCTGGAATTTGACTATGATATTCCTGGGAGTTTGCATTTTGGTATTTCTTTCAGTCAGTGGTCTGTGGATTCTTTCAGTTTCTATCTTGGCCTCTGAATGTAATATATCAAGGCATTTGGACAATTTCTAGAAAGATGTTGGCAGGCTTTTTTTTTAAATTGTGGCTTTCAGGTCGTCCAATAATCCTTATGTAATCTCTCCTGGAACTATTTTATAGGTCAGTTGTTTTTCCTATAAGAAATTTCAGATTTTCTATTTTTTAACCTTTAAAAAACTTTGTTGATCATACTTCAGTGTTTCTTAAAGTTATTCATTTCTACTTGTCCTATTCTCATTTTAAAGGAATTATTTTCTTCAGTGTGCTTTTTTACTTTCTTTTTCATTTGTCCAATTCTATTTTTTAAGTAATTCATTTACTTGGTAAAATTTTTTTATATCTTTGCCCATGCTATTGACTCTTTTTCTATGATTCTCCTGTATTACTCCTTTCTTTTTCCAATATTTCTTCTACTTTTCTAATTTGGTTTTACAATCGTTTTTAAGTGCTTCAGGAATTCTTTTTTGGCCTGAGATCAAATTATATTTTTCTCTGAGGCTTCACATGTAGTAATTTTAACACTACTGTCCTCTTCTAAGTTTATTCCTTGTTCCTCACTATCACCATAGTAACTTCTTTCTATACTCAAGCTCTTTTTTGCCAATTTTTCTATCTTCTTTTTGTGACTTGGTCTTTTTATGTGAGAGTTTGGGCTCTGGTCCTGCACTGTCCCAAGCTTTTTTTGATGGGTTTCTGGGTCTTACTGATGGGTTTAACTGGACTTCATGGCTTAGTTTTTTGCTTTTTCTGGAGGGTAGGCTTGCCTTCTAGCTTTTTCTGGGGGTGGGGCCTCCCTGTTTGCCTCCCCTGCAGGAGAGGCCTTGCTGCTGTATTGCTATGGAAACAGGGTATTTCTGCTGGTAGGACACAAGGGTAGGGGTGTGATGTTGGCTGGCTCCAGGCCAGGGCTGCATTACTGGTCAAAAATGGGGTCAAAATATTGCACGTGACGTGTATTAGTGGTTGGATCAGTGTGTTCTCTGGGGTGAGACCTTGCATTGTTGCGCAGACTACTTATTTGCCTAGGATGTTGAGATATTGCAGGATATCAGGGCCTCCCTGGTGGATTGAAACAGGCTTTCAGCCTTGCTGTGAGGCTGGCTGCTGCTGATGCTCTTGGGCCTCTCTTGCCTCACACCGCAGTGAGACAGACTTTTCCTGCTATGCTGGTAATCTGCTTCCTGCTCCTAGGTTTTTATAAGGGATTTCAGGAGGATTTCAGAGGGTTCCTTCCTCACTCTGCTCTCTTGAAACCAGAAGCCCTACTCATCTCTTTAAAGACATTTTAGCTGGCTCAATTTCAACTTCAAGGTTACAGTGGTCAAAAACTCTCTATTTCAGCCTCCTTGTTGTAGAGACTGGCTACACATTCCCCAAGAAATGGTGGGAATCCATGTCTTTGCTTTTGTTCATTTCCCACTTTTTCAGAGGACACAATTTTTTGGGGAAAATTACATATATATATATATATATATGTACATGTACATATATATATACATGTATACACACCCACATATATAGATGGATGATAGATAGATAGATGATAGATGACAGATAGATAACTAAAGCTGATGCTACTCATCCAGTCCAATATTTCATTATCTTTCCATTTTTATTCGAATTCAAGATTTATTCATTTATTTATTTTGGCTCTACAAGATTTGATTGTACACAAGCAGCATAATCTGAAATGATTCTCACATCTGTAACCAGTCACTTCTTTGATTCCTTTGTTTTGTTTCTCACCATGACCAATAGTGTCTATTTAAAAAAATGTTTTATAAGTATATACTAACTTAAAAAATTATCATAACTGTGTCCTGCTTCCATGTTCCATTCAGGTCTATTTCTCTAATATTTTTAGGTAAGATTTCAGATTTTACATGAGCATAACTACTGTGTATATTGTTCTGATTCTGTTTTTCTCATTCAGCATCAATTTAAGTCTTCCAATATTTCTTTGCCTTCTTCAAAATTATATTTTATGTACCTATAATACCATGTTCCTTAATTTATGTAGCTTTTCCGAATTATTAGATAGTTGAGTCATTTTTATTTGTTTTACTATTATAAATAAAACTCTCTTGAATTTTTAAACCATTTTTGCACCACTATAATATTCTTAGGATACTCTCTTGATAGTGGGATCATTTAGATGTATAAATTTTATCTTATTGTTTGTGGAAACATTGCTTTCTAAAAAAATTGCATCATATGTCCTTCATTGGTACAGCACTGGGCCATTTACTCATTGAACGTAATAAATTTCCCCTTTTTTTTTTTTACCAGATTAGGATGTAATACACTTTCTTAGAGATGCCCAATTTGTATTTAATATTTTGTTGTAGAATTTGAAAAAGAAAATCAGATAGTTAATGATAGTTTGAAATTTGCCTAGAAAGTAATCTTCATATCTTTGATCAAAAAGGGAATTGCAAAAATAACTTTCATTTTATGAATATTTCTGAGTTACTTAAATATTAGCATGCCGGATATAGAATAACAAAATTTAAAACAAATTTTCTCCCCAATCTCTTACTTTAAAAAAACTGATGCAATTTTAATATATTTTAAAAATTGAATCAATCTTTTTTCATCATTTATTTATTCTTTGAATAGATAAAAACATTTTTTCCTTTCTTTAATTTTTTTTCTTGCTTGCTTTTATGTTCAATCATATGCTAGCTACTTGCAAATAAATTCATTATATCATTATATATATTATGGGAAAAATATTCTTTTTTCCACTTCACAGTTTGTCTAGTATAAGTATGTGTTTTATTTTATCTAAGATCTGCTTCTATTTTCATAAATACACACACATCCGTATGTATACATGATACATATGTAAATATATGTATTTCTCATATATTTCCTTTATTATTAGGGCATTGTTGTTTCTATTCCTTCAATTAATTGATATTCTTAGTTTGCTTACATATGGGATATATGTAAATGTCTTCTGTATCTAATCACGGGAAGCTTTTGCAATCACATTTGTTTCAAAAAATATTTTCTCTATGAATTAACCTGGGTTGCTTAGGAACAAGATGGAAACTCAGTTACTTATATTAGCTGTTTCTTAATGACTGAAATGTTTGTGTGTATGTGTGTGTGTGTGTGTGTGTGTTGGGGGGGGTGTTATGGTACATAAAACTAAATAATTCTATGCCACAGGCTTAGAAGTCTGCTTCAAAAAAGGAGGTATTAAGTAACAAAATGCAATGTTGTAATCTTTAGTAATCTACTGTTTTTTTTTACCAAAGAACTAATTATAGCAAAATTTTTCAAATCTATATTTATTCATAATTCAAATTATTGAATATGGAATTTCAAAAGTAGCAAAAGTTATTTAAAGTATAGAAACCTTCCTCCAAAGCGCATTAGCCTCCTACTCATCAGGGATCAGTCTTGCAGCAACCTCAAACCTCTGGAACAAATTCCCAACCCTGGAAGTAAGCAGACAACACTCTTGCCTTTCTGAAGCAGCTATCAGGAAGCCCTGCCTCAAGCCATCCTTTATTCCTTAGGCTCTCAACCTAAGCCTTAGTAACTCTCTTTTAGCATATTTCTTACCAGACTTGGTTATCTGGTCTCCTAGCCCACAACAACCCAGAAGCTGCCAGTTATAAGTGGAGCCAAGCACTCAGCCGAGGTAACAGCTGGAAGGCTGATGCTGAATGAAGAGACAGGAAGCTGACATCAAATTGTATTAATGCCCAGGGTAATAATAGATATCTGTAATAATGACTGTTGGCCATAAAGTAACATTTAAATTACTTTAGTAATGTTTATATAAGAAGTTAGAGAAATATTTAGTTAGAGAAAGGGAGTGGGTTGGGTGGGAAGGGGAGGCACACTTAAAATCCTATTTTGTACCCTTATCGTAGTAGAGAAGTAAACCCTGGTTCTTAAAATCAGTTCCAGGTTAGATTTTTGCTATGAAGCTATGAAAGGCATTTAGTGTGAGCACAGTGATGAGCCATTTATTTAATATGAGGGCCAAATTAGATAAATTTTATGTAAATCATCCCCCCAGTAGGCTACAAAATGATGACAATTTGGGTTATAGCAATTTGTGAAGTCTGTTTACTAAGGCATACAAGGGTTCAGATTTGTACTGGTGGAAGGGATTATCCATACTGATGAAATTACATAGTTTTGATGAATTGAATTAATTTTATACTGAAAGGGGAAAGCTTTGGTGATTTGAAAGATTCAGATATATAAAAAAGCCAGTTTGGAGTTACTCAAGGTGAATCAGACAATGCTATATTATAAATTCATTAGATATGGACAACATGATCATAAGGGTGGTTAATGGGTCAAAAACTGGGAGAGTGGCTAAAATTCATAAGTTAGCCTGCCACCATTTTGTATATTTCAATTTTTTGAGGCATTTCAGAACTATAACCAAAAACATGCCATCAAGTTAAAGGTGATGGGAGTATTTAATAGAATCTATGCAGTTTCTTTCTTTTAAAAATTAAACTCATATTCTGTGGAGTTAAATATTTTGAAGTAGTGCAATTTTTTCATCATTGACAAGGAAATTGGGAAACATACTGCTTAGCATATCAATCCAATGGGAACTTCATGCAAAAGTAATATTTTAACAGCAGGCTAGAAGGAAGAGTCATTACCTTGTCAAGTGACAGTTACAAAATTAGACATCGCCTTAAAGGGAATAAATGGTGGATTAAAATGTTTTTGAAGCTCCTCATTTGTCTAAACTTTATTAAAGTTTTTTCCAAAGGGTAATGATATTGATCGATATATTGTCATATACCCAGAGCAGAAACAATGTGAAGACAAGGATGATAAATGATTTCTCTTAAAAACCATTAGTGCTGATGTCCAGTGCTATCTGAAAAAGTATTTGCATGAATTCACCAGATTTTAAGTATCTGATTCTAAAAGAAATAATTTGCATCAAACCAAAGCACAATAAAAACCAGAGATGTGGAAAAGGAAGTGATATAATAGATTAGAGACCCAAAATACCACTCAATGTTGTCATTATAAAAGTAGCATTAGTTCTTTGTATAACCCTGTGGAAGTTTTGCATATTTAATCAGTAAACATTTATAAATCTCCTGCTCTTTGACTACTTTATTTTATAGATTATGAATCACTATATCATTTTACTTCTGTTTATGTTACTGTCAACATTCATTCTGGTTTAGAAAGAAATAAATTCCAGTGTTCTAATATAATCTATTTAAATAATATTATCCTTCTCCATAGCCAAGACTTATGTTTCCTAAATGTAGTATATTTTATTTAATAGTGTTATAATTGATGAATTAGATGCTACTTTACAGGTCATTTATTATTTTAGACATTCATTAGCCTATTCTTAAGTAGGCCTAGAGATCTTTAATGCTAGATGCTCTTTCTGACCAAAGCATATTATAAATATTTGTAAATATCATATTGGTGGTAGAAATGAAAGGTCTCTGTGTACTTACCTCAAA
>CM053601.1:55254768-55271265 GCA_028646575.1 Pseudocheirus occidentalis
AGAAAGTTTCTCTCCCAGTATCTGGAAGCTGACTGAGAACTGAATTGGAATTTTTCTGATACCAGAATCTGGTGAAGGCCAAACAGAATGCCAATATTCCTTCTGGGTCCTAGAGCCATCTGAACTGCTGGAAGACTGAAGAAGCATGACCAGGATAAGACTTTTTTTATTCATGGCCTGGCTGATCCTTGAGTTCCAGGCAAGAGAAGTGGTAAATGGTTTGAGATGTGCTGAACCCTGTGAACTTCAGTGTGTGCCGGGTATTGCCCTTGAGGACTGGATGAGGACCTGGGAGCTCTCTACCTCTGAGCACTGGACGAGACTGACAGCTGTCTACTTCTGAATCCAGGTGATTGTTTGGCAGATTCAGGATGATCCCATTGTAGAATGTGGGCTTAGTATCAACAGTCCCCTCATTTCTGGTTCTTCCCTCCTGTGCTATATACTAGTCATGTTAACATTTCCCTTCTCTCCCCCTCAAATAACACATAGTAGATAAAGTAGCATGAAATAACTTTTCCAAGTTTTAATTTGGCCTTCATAATTTGATGGCTTGAAAAGTCAGTCATAGTGATAGTCTTTACCTTAACATTACTAATGGCTATTGGCTGTTAGCATTACTCTGATACCATTTTTTTTTATTACTTCGAAAAGAGGAGTAGCTTAGCCCATTAGAAATAGACACTGATGAATGTGTAAGAGCTAAACACATACTATCCCC
The DNA here is from genome assembly GCA_028646575.1 of Pseudocheirus occidentalis. Classification (NCBI taxonomy): domain Eukaryota; kingdom Metazoa; phylum Chordata; class Mammalia; order Diprotodontia; family Pseudocheiridae; genus Pseudocheirus; species Pseudocheirus occidentalis. The sequence goes on from CM053601.1 coordinate 55,255,490, forward strand.
TATGCTAAGACAACAATTAAGGTAGGAAGCAATCAGATCCATTAGGTTGAAAATTCTTTTACTTTGATATACATATATGTTACCTTTAGTTCTTGCAGAAGAATTATAGTTCAAAGAATAAGTTATACTAAATTTGTATTATAATTACTTTTTTTCGGAGAGGTTGACTAATTATATAAAGAAATTATTCCTGTAAAAAAATTTTAAGGGCTTAAAAACTTTCTGTGGTACAGTGTAGGGCGAAAGTTACATACTTCTGTTATCAATAACTTAGTTTCATGAGAACTGGTATCCATAATTTGTATTTACTATCTGTTGTAGCTATACAAATATATACCTACAAGCCTTACTTTCTGGGTTGAACTTCCAAGTCAATTTAGAAATGAGGAAGTTAGGAAAATATTTTAAGCTGTATATATTTCATATATTTAATTTTATGTAAGTTCAAAGTATTAGACATAAAAAATAGTATTGTAAAAAAAAAGTCAATCATGTCAAAAATACATGGAGTAAGTGAAACCAGATAGATCCTGAAAATGATTCATGGAGAATACAATTTTCAAAAAAAGTACAAGTGCATTGGCATTGGGAGGAGAAAGGCCATGTAGGTACAGAGTATGTTATACTGATCTATTCAGAAAAAAGTTTGTCTGGGAAAAGTGCTTAACTGTAGGAGAAATAGGGCATGTTAGTTGATAAAATCTCAAAGCACTTCCACAGTTAAAATTAAAGTTAAAATGCAGAATTTTAATTATTTTAAAATTTAAAATCTAATATACATGTATACATGCATGCTTGCACATATGAATATAAAAGTATATAAGCACAGATGGCATATATTCATTTATTTTTCCATATTTATTTGTTATATATGTCCATATTCATCACCAACTTCCACTCTTTCACTCTCTAGCTATTTTAGGTCTATCTTATTGATACACAAATTTACCATTAACAAATTTTGTCATAAAATTATCTCCAAATGATCTGATTTGAGATGACCTTATTACCAGATTTCTTGAATAAGATAATCTCATTAACAGTGCCTCAAGATGTCACTTTAGAACCATTTGGTAGCAGAGAGACAGATATAAACTTGTTATGTGGTACAGCTTTCATTCCTTAAATTAATGAGGGCTGCTCTGGTTACTGTTTGTGAAATAATATGTTTATTGTATCACATTTCCAGAAAGTATAAAGGAAAGTCATTCCCAGGGGAAATAAAACATGGAAAAATTAATAAAGGAGAAAAAATAAACCCTATGGTATAGCTTTTTAAACAACAAATATGTTTAAACTTATTCAAATATAATTTCTTTAGCTTATATAGAGTTAATTATTAGTCAGATTTCATGAAACATTTGAATGCATAAAAATGTTTAAAATGAGTTTAAAATGATCAGAACTACTATAATAAATTATTTGTTGTTTTTCTAAGTGATATTTTTTTTAATTAAAGGAAAAGTTCCAATTTTTCTCCTAGCATTTATCCCATTGCCCACCCACTGAGAAGGAAAGAACTATGGTATCCATTATAAAAATGGAGTCATGAAAACCTATTTCCACATGAACCATGTCTGTTTGTTACAAAACAAAACAAGAAAAAATAAAAAGGAAAATAAATATGCTTCAATCTGTACTCAGGGTTCAGTCCTTCTCTATGGGGAGTTATATAGCATTTTTCTTCAGGAGTCCTTTGGAATTGAGGGTCACTTTATTGATTAGAGTTAGTCAGTCATTAACAGCTTATTATCATTACAATATTGCTTTGTATGTACATTGTTCTCATAGCTCTACTCATTCACTTTGCATCAGTTCATATAAGTCTGCTTAGGTCTTTCTGAATTTATCCCCTTCATCGTTTGTTACAAAAATATAGTATTCCATTACTATCACATACCATAACTCATTCAGCCATTCTACATCTGATAGACATGCCTTCACTTTCTTTATCTTTGTCAAACATAACTGCCATAAATACCACTGTGCAAATGGGTCCTTTTTATTTTTCTTTGATCTCCCTGGTTTATAGTGGATAACAGTGGAGAGTATATGTATTAGTTACTAATTGTTCAGAATGGTTGGACTAGTTCAAGGCTTCACCACCAGTTAATTAGTATACATATTTTCCCTATCTCCTCCAGCACTTATAATTTTTCTTTGTTGTTGGCAAATTTGACAAATGTGAGGTGGTATATCAGAATTGTTTTCATTTGTATTCCTCTAGTTGTTAGAGATTTTGAGTATTTTTTTGAAACTATTGATAACTTTTATTTCTTCCTTAAACTGCCTCTTAATATCCTTTGACCGTTTATCAACTGGTAAATGGCTTGTATTACCATATTTTACTACATAAACATCACAGATTTTATGCGTTTTTTTAAAAAATGTGATGCGCAACCATTATGTGAAGTTTTTTTTTAATTGTGGCATTATTACATAAAAATTATTTCTTACTAAACTGTATTTGGTCCAAGATTAGAATGCACAGAATACTTGTGAATATACATCAAATTGGGAAGATGCAAGTTTTATCATATCACATGATTTACTCATGGTAGCTTTGCTTCCCTCCCCTTCCCCTTGCATCTGTGGCTCTTCACTGGGGTGGGTGATAATAACTTTATTACTTCAACTCTCCAAACAAAGCACGCAAGTTGGCTTTCAGCACTGAGAATTCTAGGCTTGCAGCTTGCAATGTGTAAGCTGCATATGTACCGATATGCCAGTGATGAACATATTGCTTCTTCACTTACCTTTTAAGTATGTGAGGAACAGAATTATACCATATGATGATTATGTGGTGAAAGGTTATAAATGAACTTTTAGACTAAAAAAAAAGAGAATACAACAATTGCAGTCCCTTAATAAGGATTTTTATCATCATTTTGCATAATTTATAACCATACCTTCTATGTGCCTATATCCCTTTTAGATATTGCTCTAGGTAAAGAGTTCATGGATATTAACAGGTATTATCAGCTTCCCATATGGGTATTTAAACAGTTTGCCCTTCTTAAATAAGTTGTGTGTGTGTGTGTGTGTGTGTGTGTGTGTGTGTGTGTGTGTTTCCGTATTTACCTTTCTATGTCTCTCTTGGGTCTTGTAATTGGAGAGTGAATTTTCCACTGATCTCTGGCTTTTCCATAAGGAAGTTCTGGAATTCTGTTATGTCACTGAAGGCCCATCTCCTTGCCTGGTAGATTATGCTCAATCTCACTTGATAGGTGATCCTTGGTTGTAGCCCGAGCTCTTTTGCCTTGCGAAAAATCATATTCCAGTTCCTCCAATCGTTCAACACTGAGACTGCCAGATCCTGTGTGATCCTCACTGTGGTTCAACGATATCTAAATTGTTTCTTTCTGGCCACTTGTAGTATTTTCTCCTTTACCTGATAGTTCTGGAGTTTGGCTACAACATTTTGCAGACTTTTCAAGTTGGGATCTCTTTCAGGAGGTGTCTGGTGGATCCTCCTGATTTCTATTTTACCCTCTGGTTCTAGGATCTCAGGGCAGTTTTCCTTGATGAGCTCTTCGAAGATATGGTCCAGACTAATTTTTTCACCATGATTTTCTGGTAGACCAATGATTCTCACATTATGTCTCCTGGATCTGTTTTCCAGGTCAGTTATTTTGCTCTAGGTAAAGAGTTCATGGATATTAACAGGTATTATCAGCTTCCCATATGAGATATTTTACCTCCTTTTCTAATTTTTCAGTCTTGATATTTTGTTTGACTGGTTTTTGGTTCTGCATAGAGTCATTGGCTTCAATTTGGTCGATTCTAGTTTTTAGTGAATTATTCTCCTCAGTGAGTTTTTGAAGCCTCTTTTCCATATGCTCAGATTTCATTTTTATTTCACACATTTTACATTTTAAGGAGCTGTTCTCTTTGTTGTAATGTTTTCTAATTTCTCAATTTTGTTTTTATAAGAGGTGTTGATTCTATCTTCTACCTCTCTAAGCCAGATTTCAAAGTTCTTTTTGAGCTCATCTAGGAATGCTTTCTATGCCTAAGACCAGGTGGGAGACCTTGTTAAGGCTTCAGCTATGGGTTGGGAGTCAATACTCTCTTCTTCTGAGTTTGATTTCTCCCTCTCACCATAATAGGATTCCAGAGTCTTTGTCTTTGTCTTCCTAGCCTGCTTTCTTCCCATTTTGAGGCAGGACCTTAGCCACATCCTGCCTCTAGGGTTCCTAAGCCTTTACTACTTAAAATTTTCCCCTGGGGCAATAATTACTGTGTTGGATGGGTAGTCCTGGGAGTCGCTAACTACTCTGTTTCTTATACAGGCACTACTTTGAAGTATAGCTTGGGAATGAGAAGGGTTAAAAATGAAAAACATTAATAAATTTATAATCAATACTTGTATCTTAGTAATTGTTTAGTTCAAAGGAAAAAGAAAAACAGGGATATACATGAAATTTTCAGTCATCAAGTTCATAGAAGCACAACCTGATGAATTTAGAGCTAGATGAGACTCTAAAAGGTCATTGAGTCTAATCCATTTGAGCCATTGAAAGATTAAATATCTCAGCCAGAGTCTGACCAGTAGTAAATGTCTGAAGCAGATTTGAACCAAGACCTTCACAGTTCCAAATCCATGTCCTGTCACCCCAGCTTACTACTTCTGAGCCATTTGCATTTACTTTGCTTATTTTTTAATTAAAAGTTAATTATACCTATATATATGATGGCAAATGCTAGTTTATATATAAAAGTTCAGGGATTTTAATTCCTGAGTCATTCATAAAATTTAATGTTGAATTTTGAATAAGTTCACTCACCTTGTCAGTGTACATTCCAGGGATATACACACTGATAATGCTAGCTCAGTGTTCTGAAGGAAAGTATGGGAGAAAAGAGGTATGAGACTGAATTATCAAACTGAAGGTCTACAGAGCCACTGTGTTAAGCTCATTGTTGTATGCCTGTGAAACCTGGACAGTCTACTAGCACCATGCCATTAAACTGAATCGCTTACATTTGAATTGTCTTAGGAAGGTTCTGAAGATCACCAGGCAGGATAAGGTACCAGATAATGAGGTGTTTACTCAAACTAAATTGCCAATTATCCAAACTCTGCTTCAGAGAGTACAACTCCAATGGGCTGCCCACATTTTTTGAATGCCAAACATACTCTTGCTAAAAAGACTATCTTATGGAGAACTCAGACAGGGCAAGTGTTCACATGGTGTCCAGTTAAAGCAATACTAGGACACTCTCAAGGTCTCTCTCAGGAACGTTGGGAATTGATTGTGGGACATGGGAGAAACTGGCACAGAAATGCATAGTATAGTATGCCCACATCAGAGAAGGTGCTGTGCTGCATGGGCAAAGCAGAATTGAAACAGCTCAAAGGAAAGATAGGATGTGCAAATTTGGTGAATCCTCCCCAAATGTTCACATGAGCTATTTGTGTCCCACCTGTGGTAGAGCACTCTGAGCTTATATTGTTCTTTTCAGCTACAGTCAAACACATTGAAACTTGACTTTAGTATAGTGATGACGTTTTGGTCCCCTTTGAGAATGCAGGACAACAACTGACCAACCAACCAATAAAGGATTAGTGAGAACTCCCAATGGATGGGAATTTATTTTGAAATTTCCCTTTAAATGAGTGTGCAAAGATAGGGTGAGTCTATTGTCTATATGATAGACATCTTTTAAACACTGAGTAGGTAAATTACTTTTAGACTACCCCATTGAATGCTGGGTATGCTTTGGTATATGATATGAATAGAAAAAATATACATAATTTATTTTAGGATAATTATGAATTATGAAAAATCTGGAAATCTTTGTAAACTTTAAAATTAGTATGAATCAAGATTGGAATATAACCTCCCTAAAGGTATCTTATCCTAGGCTGTTTGCAAGACATGATGCTTGGCATTGAGGAAAGTAATAATTCTGGTGAGTAGGATACATCTGGAGAGTTCAGTTTAGCATTGAGTCCCACATTTTTGGAAGGATGTGAATCGACAAAGTAGAGACAGTGCCTTATTAGTATTAAATGAAGGGATTTGGTAGCATTTGCCCTAGAAAAGTGGAGGATCATAAAATAACATGATAGTTATGTTTAAGTATTTGCAGGGCTTGTCATATGAAAGCAGATTAAGACATTTTTAAAACCCTTGAACACAGAACTAGGAGTAATGAATGGTTAGATATTACAAAAAGGCACAATCGAGACTGATGTAAAGAAAATCATTGAGATGACATTTGTTGTATTGTATGCAGAAACACCACATCTTTGTGTTTAAGTGACTGCAAGGCAACCCAAAGGGTTACTATTAAAATTCATTTTGTTGTTTATTTTGACTTCTCTTTCAAGCAGATGGCATTGTATGTAGATCAATTTCACCAGGAGAAGCTTCATGACCAGTAGAGCAGTAGAGATATCTGATTGTAGACAGCAGCAGTCTGGACAAAACATACATGCGTGCTTGCCATCATTTTTGAAATATTCTCCCATACAGCAACCACAATAAGGAGACAGGAACTGAAGTAGTGTAGCATCCTAAGTAGCAACAGAAACCACAGTGGTATACTACATGGCATCAACATCTATAATCAACCTCTTTACCAGCTGGGTGGAATCATTGCTCTTCTGATTATTAGCAATATAGATATAGTATAGTTTCTTTTCATCAATTCTATCATTAAAGCATTTCTGGTCAATGATCAGAACAACAACAATTGATGTTCCAGTCATCAATAATCAACTAAATTGACCATGGCCAATGGGTGCTGTAGTAGTCATAGCTTTATACAGTCTGTTTGAATTCATGCAAAGAGATTCTGGGAGTGGATCCTTAAGTGGAGATATGACCATCTCTGTTCTCAACTCAATAATCTTCAGGAATTATTCATTTCTAGGATAAAATATAAACATCATTGTTTTAGCTTTTAGCACCCTTGACAGACTGGCCTCATTGTACTTTTCAATCTCATTGTATTTCTTTCACATGTATTCTGTAATCCAGCCAAATTGGTCATTTTCTATGTTCATCAAATATAACTTACTACCTCCTGTCATTCTTCTCTCCCTTTAAGAGGCAGCTCAAGTACCACCTTCAACACTGCAACTTCCTGATGTAAGTGGCAATTCCCTCTTTCCCTTATAAATACCTACTAGATATTTATTTTCTTTATATTCATCCTGTATATTCATATATGTGCCTGTGTGTACGTGTATGTGTGTGTGTGTGTGTGTGTGTGTGTACTTGTTGTCTCCCTGCTAGAATGTAAGCCCCTTCCTGGTAGATATTGCTTCATTCTTTTCATCTTCAACACCTAGTATAGTGCCTAGGCTACTATAAGCAGTTAATAAGCTCTTTTTTTATTTATAAAAAATATTTAAACTAATTAATAAAATAAAGCAGTTAGTGCTTTAGATTTCTTTTCCAGTGCTGAAAGCTAATTGACAAACATAAGTAGGTTTGATCCTAGGCAGTTCACTTGTCTGGGGCAAATATCCACTTCAGTCTTCTGGAGAAAGTACTTGGTGAGAGGTCTTATATAGAAATTGCTGACAGAGCAGTTTTTCATTATTTCTATGTGACATAATGCTAAGATAAAGGAGGAATAGAAAGAATATATAATGTTCTCTAATGCTGCTTACTGATGTGAAATATAAAGGATATACTTGGAGAAGAAGAATGAGGAATAGAAGAAAGAGGAGGAGGAAAAGAGGCAAAATAAAGAGCTAAAAAAAGCCCCACTTTTGCTCAAGGAATCAGCCAATCTTGAATTTAGAAGTGATTGGATCCTATGCTTTGTATTCAGGAACATGCCCTTCTAAACAGAGAAACAATTTAGAGCAGTGATTCTCAACCTGTGGGTTGTGACCCATTTGGGGGTCGAAGGACCCTTTCACAGGGGTCACAGGGGCTGCCTAAGACCATCAAAAAACACATATTTCCAGTGGTCTTAGGAACCAAGACACTGCTCCTCTATCTGTCTCCAGGCGGGTCCACCCACATGCAGATACTCCCATATACCAATATTAAAGAGTTGCTGCATTAGGAAGGTTGAGAACCACTGATTAGAGATACTGAGCAGCAGATTAATTTTTACCCAGTGAGTTGCCATGATTTGTAAGGGGTTGATTCTGCATAGAGTGTCTTGGACCAACTTAGCAGTGGAAGCATTCATTCAACATAGATGCTACAGTCATCAGTAGACTTTTATGGACAGTTCTTTAAACAGAAAGTGGATATCAAAGCCTAGTTTGTGAATTGTGAGTAGTCCCAGAAACATGAATTCTCTACATATTCGTGTAAATACTCTGGGACTTCAAGTGCATAAACGGGAGAGTAATTTGGTTATGCTTTTCATTTTTAGCAAATGTTTTAGCTAATGTTGAGTTGATTTATTTGAGGTTGATTGGTTCATGGAAAATATACAGTTTGTGGCCTTATAAGCTTCATTGTTAGTGGGAATTGTCTGCCAGAAAGGTAGAACTTGAGAATAGTGAGATGCAGTGACTGCCTTCCTTCTGGCGAAATCCCAATCTGCCAATGTGAAGGTAGATGAGAGGAAATGAACCACAAAGACAGTGAGGGTGAGTGGATTAGGAGAGTGAGAGGAGTGAGAGCACCACATACCACATATTGGATTGGCTTACACCAAGCAAGTAAATGGTACTCAAACACTAGAAAATTTTGTAATTTCTGTTTTTAAAATGGAAGGGTAAAAATAAATATTTCAGCTTAAGTCTGTCTCAACTTCTAGAATTGGATTCCAAACCAAACCAAATAGGGAGCTTCTACTGTATCTATCTAAAGCAGACAGTGTATTAAATAGTAGATATAAATTTTATTCCATAACCTCAAAGTTGCTCATACCTGATTGGATCAGTCATTTCTAGTGCAACTGTCTAGCAGTAGTTTGGAGAGCTGATCTGATCAGATCTACTCATCTTATCTCCTGAAAGACTTAGACAGCTGGGCTTTCAATTGCTAAAACAAGTGGTTCAGATTAACTATTTGACAGTTGATTCATTGTTTTGTGATTGATGGCTATTGAGCCTTGAAACTCAAATAGACCATTGTAAATCCCCTCCTTCAGATATAAAGATCCTTAACTAAGACTCTATTCAGAAGGAAATGCTGACACTTTGAAAATTCTCAGTGCTATTTGCTAATTTCATTTAAACTTTCACATTTTATTTTGGAAAATTTCAGTGCTAAATACTTTCGAATTCTTATGCTTCCCTTTTAATGAATGAGAAAGACCTTCATAAATCATAATAATTTCTCAAATAGAAAGCACTGGCCTGATTTCTTAGTCTATTATAACTGCATTACTTTTTTTCATAGTAGCTATAATGAGAATCTGATATACTCATGTAATAAAGAGACTTTTGTGAATTCTTGATTTATATCAGCAAAAAGAATAATAGAAATATCAAAATTCTCTTGATCATGATATTACAAGTTTGAATAATATAGTAGGGGGAAAAAAGGTCAAAAGTAGGTGTTGATGTTTGCAAATGTGTGTGTGTGTGTGTGTGTGTGTGTGTGTGTGTGTGTGTAGGGATTGTTAACCTGAAAGTTTGGTTAAAGGAGACAAACAGGCTAAGTGATATGTAAATATTGTTTATTCCCTTAAAGCTAGTCAGATACATACATGTATGGAGCCAGATTCAAATCTGACTGCCTGAACAAAGAATGAGAAGGCTTAAATATATTTTTGAATCATCCCAATTTAGGGTGGCTATGTCACTTAAATTTATGATCTCCATAAATGTTTAATAATTGTATGAGAAAGGAATTTTCTTAATTGAATAGGTGATAAATATAGTGAAATAAGAGTGTTGGCAGTGTCAATTGAAATTATAATTCAAGATATCTGTGTTTTCTTTACCATTAACATACCATAAAATGGTATATGTCCAAAAAATGTTAAGATAAGAAAAAATTCCATTACTCAAGTTAGTGCCTCAGGTTAAGGGTCTCATCTTTAATGACCATAAAGCAAAGCCAATTTGGCTATGCTGACACAGGAAGAGGTATTCTCTGAATTTACTCAGAGAATAAAGAAACTGTTAGGTCCAGGCTCTTCTGGGTGATTATTGATCATTTATGGCCCTGGCCCTTATTAAGGTTATTCAATTGATATTAAATTATTATAAATATGTATGGATTATGTATATATGTGTTTATACATATGCATACACATGTGTGAATATATATGTACACATATACACACATACACATCTGGGAATACCTACACATAGTGAACATGGATTTTGACCTCGAGATGTTTTTGAATTTTAAGTAGTCACAGAGTCACAAAGATTATTGATCCACCCTTCCTTTTACCACTTTATTCATTCTTCATATCTAAAACATTGTGGCATTCATGTAAATACCCAAAATTGCCTAAGCCCATGAATCACAAAATACTTTCCAAGATGCATATTCCATTTGAGTACTTTTAAAATTATATTAATCCATAAAATAATTGTGTAAATGAAATCAGAGAGGTTCTCTGGGAATTCCCTGTTGCTAACAAAATGTATACTTTCTACATAAATATTAGGTGTTATTTTAATTCTCATATTTTTCATTGGATTTCAGATGGAAATAGTATTGGGATCAGTATCTTACATTTTTATTTTTTTATTATTTTCAAGATTACTCTTGTGCAATTGGACAAAATTATTTAATTTTTGATAATTCAGTAAGTAAGAAGTTATACAATTGTTGCATAAAATGTTGTATGAAAGTGTTGGATGTACACTCATCTTCTGTAGGCTTAGTGAAAACATCTTTCCAAAAATTCCAGTAGCAGATACACATACTTCATCATATTCCACATGGCTTTGATTTCTTCCAGTCAGTTTCTATATTTTGCAAGCTTTTCATTCCACAGAGCTTGGAGGATATGACTGTTTGCTATGACAATATTAAAAAAAATTATTCTTAGTGGTCAATGTTATGTCTAGGAGTTTCTCGGCAATAGTCATGTCTAGGATATTGCTTCACTTCTAGTATAGAATTTATTTTTTCCTGCCCCCTGCCCTAGATTCTGAAGAATAGCCTGAGGGTCATATGTGTAGCACAGGTTCTTGTCTTCTATGTATGAAAAGTAGTGAGATATTATGGCTACTGCTCTTATATTAGTCTTATATTTTTCAGTGGACTTTAGATAGAGACAGTTATAGGAGAGACAGATATCTATACTGCTGCTGTTCTTTTATATTTAATGTTTTGTAAACCCCTCCACAGGTGGATAAAATTACTTCCATTTTAAATCAAATTAAGATATGTAATCTTAGATTTTATAGGTTCCCTGAAGGAATCTGTGGAACAACTCTGTTGTTCCTATGTAGTTGTCAATTCTATAAGCATACTCTGATACCATGAAGCTTTAGCTTCATGGTATCAGTAAATCTCTTAACATACACACTTGAAAATTTGTGTTTGATAACATTGTCCTTGATTGGTCTTCCCTGGAAAAGACCATTTGTGGGTATTGCCTTCATCCATCTATTTCACCTCTAAATTTAAACTCAAAGCATTCAATCATTCCCCCCCCCTCCGAGGACATTTAAGAATTTTACTATTTTTGGGGCGGCTAGGTGGTGCAGTGAATAGAGCACCAGCCCTGGAGTCAGGAGGACCTGAGTTCAAATCCGGCCTCAGACACTTAACACAAAAACTAGCCATGTGACCTTGGGCAAGTCACTTAACCCCAACTGCCCTCCAAAAAGCAAAAAAACAAAAAAAACAAAAAAAAGAATTTTACTATTCTTGAATTCTAATGACATGTTATTACTGATATTAATCATAAAAATATTAACTAGCAATTTTATATAGTGCTTTAATGTTTGCAAAGCACTTTATAAGCATCATATTTCATCCTCACAACAATCCTGGAAGATAGATGTTATTTTTATCCTTACATTACATGTAGGGATACTGAGGCAGACAGTAGTTAAGTATCCAGAATCATAGCGCTAGTAAGTGTCTGAAGCTACATTTGAACTTAGGACATCATGATTCCAGGTCTTGATCTACTGTATCATGTACTTGCATTTTTATATTGTTGGAGAAAATTTCTGTAAGATGAAGAAGGTGATTCATGTGTTTTGACTGTGTAGATAAAATAATTAAAATGTTTTATTATGACTCCTTTTAACTTGGAACCCATATTCAATTGAGTAAAACAATATTGTGCTTTAAGCTAGGCAGAATCATCTTAAGGAAAGATATCACACTATGGATAAATTGTTCTTGCTATCTTTGTGTTTAGTATATGATAACGGTAATATTCATAAGATACGTAAATTACTTTGCAAAACTTAAAGTAAAATATGTTGGATATTATTATTAATACTGTAATAATAAATATTTATTTTTGTTCTATAATGTAGGAAATTCACTTCTAACAATCTGGGAGCCATCTCTACTTTTCTTGAGGAAAAAATAAAACACTCATTACCAGATAAAAGTGGTTTCTTTTGTATGACTCTTGCCTTTCCTTCTATTTTGAAGATGCCAAAAGTAATGTCTTAATGATTTCAATTATTTAAATAATCAGAATGCAAGTATTGTTTTAAAAGAAATAAAATGTAAACTGTAGGTATACATGATAAACTTAAATTATAGTTTTATTATGTATATATTTGTTAAACATTTTTTATATATATTTTTCTTTCCATTTAATTTGTTGGGCAGAAAGTAAAGGATCCCATCATCTGCAGAATAACATGGAGTTAAGTTCAATTATGTGACTTATTGGGAATTAATAGAGTTAAGTAAGTCATAACACTGATAATTTTTTGAAGTTATTATTACATTATGGGGACTTTCTCACTTGGAAACTTCCTACAGGTATAACTACAGAAAATATGAAACAACAGACTTGCTAAATTTATAAGGATATTGTTTAGGATTCATAGTATTAAGACTCATTTTCCATGTACATAAAATGCTCATTTGGTATGAGGGTCTTGCCCACTATTAGGAATAAAGTGACCAAAAAAGACAAAACATACCTACATGCATACACACGTGCTTATATAATTCTGTTAACTTTTAATTTTCATTTTATTTTATTTTTTATTTTTTTTGCTTTTTGGAGGGCAGTTGGGGTTAAGTGACTTGCCCAAGGTCACGCGGCTAGTTTGTGTGTGTGTGTGTGTGTGTGTGTGTGTGTGTGTGTGTGTTAAGTGTCTGAGGCCGGATTTGAACTCAGGTTCTCCTGACTCCAGGGCCGGTGCTCTATTCACTGCGCCACCTAGCCGCCCCCACTTTTAATTTTCACTATTAATTTTTAATTAAATTTCACTTCAATTAGATTCTATGTCATTAGGTGTATCACTTTAATACAGTTGTGACTAGGGATGGGAGAAATGTTTGCACCAGGCACTTTACATTTGAGCCCACTTACCTACCAGAACACAGTTTGGAGGCGATATATATCGTTTCAGGGTAAGGGAGAATGAGAAGTTTTTGTATTTGGCTGTTGTTAAATATTTTCTATAAATATAGCTTTATAAATGTTAATTATGGTTACTTAACTAATCAATAATGAGAAATCAATTAATTGGTACAACTAATATATGGGTGTTAATGATTGCTTTGTTCATTTAAGAAAACCTTATATCTTCTTGCTATTATCTGGGAGTCCACATTCATTTGCATATATTGTTCTATTTCTTCCATGCTTTTTAATTTTCTTCTTTCCTCAGTTATTTGTAAAGCTTCATCAAATAGCCATTTTGTTTTCTTGCTCTCATTTTTCTTTGGCATAAAGAAAAGTAGAAATAAAAAAGCAAGACTTGGGGCAAGTTTGAGCTGAGATAAAAGTAGAATGGGAGAGGAATGGTATAAGATTATTCCATCTATACTTTACTGATATATATATTTTTCAAATACTTTCCTCATTTCCTTTGTTTCCTTAATATGCAATAGTTAGGAAATGAATAAAGATATACTCATTAAGCTTTTAATTTGTGCCAGGCATTATGGGATAAAAATACCAAAGGTGATATAGTATAACTGGGTGCCTAGGGTCAGGTGGATATAGTGACTTCTTGCTGATCATGACAACAATGTCCCAGGAAAGTATATGGTTAAGGTAGAAGAGTAGGACAACAACAGCAGCAAGAGAACCTAGAAGGAAAATGAGACTGAGAGTGAAAAGGAAACATGAGAAGACAAGACAAGACAGAGAAGAGAAGAGAAGAGAAGAGAAGAAGAGAAGAGAATTATAACTCTAACCATCTTAATTACATAGGAAATTGGGATAAATTCACCAGTTAGTACAGAGGAAGGTGATGGAATCCAAAAATATGTTGCTTATCAGAAACATACTTAAAACCCTGAAGGTCTTTCCCTCCCTGCTTGACTTTTTCCCCTTTTGTTTTCTAATTAAAAGAGCCATCCCTTGACTTACTTCCTAAAGAGGCCTATTCACTGAATGGGTGTTATCTCACTCTTAGTAAGAACCTGAAAAGACCTTAGCCTAAAGGCCAGGGTCTCCCATTGCATCCTGGGTCATCTCCAGTCATCCTAATGCATATGTGGTCACTGGATCCAAATGACTCTGGAGGAGAAAGTGAGACTGGTGTCCCTGCACAGACTCAAATCAAAGTCAACTGCAAGTCTGTCATCATTTCCTTGATGCCATGATCCTCTTGGAAAATGAAGGACAAACACAACAACTTAAAACATGGAAAAATAACATAGAGCCAAAATAAAGAGATGTTTACTTGAAAGATAACTTGAAAGCTTTTATATTTTTTATTTCCAATTAGGGTGGGGAAGAGAGGTACAGGTGGATAGTTTCATCATCATTACCTTTGGGAGGCAAGAGTGTCAGAAGAAAAGGCCTAAAATATTGGAATGGTAAGTAAGTTCCTGGCCAGAATAGAGTATAATAAAGTCAAGTATCAATTACAATATTTGCATCAATTCAAGTCTTGCAAAGAAAATCCCACTTAGGTTCTGTTTATTTTATTGTATTTTACATGTACTGCTTTCTTAACCTTGTTGTGATAGACTTGGATAATTTCTTTGTTAGTTCCTATTTTTTATGTTAAGCTTCATGTTAGCTTTTACACTCTCCAGATTCTTTCCATTCTTCCCTTGTCAGCCACCCTTACTGGGAAGACAAGCAATTCAATATAGGTTGTACATGTGTAGTTACACAAAACATTTCTATAGTGGATATATTGTGAAAGACTGACTATATTTTCCTCCATCCTATCCTGCTCTCCCCACTTGTTCTATTCTCTACTTTCTCCCTGTCCCTTTAAAAAAGTGTGTGCTTCTAACTGCTCTCTGCCCCAACCTGACTGCCCCTCCATCATCCCCCCTCTCATCCCCTTCCGCCCTACTCTCCCGTAGGCCAAGGTACCCAATTTAGATTGTATGACCTTCCCTCCCTAAGCCAAATTCAATGAGAGTAAGGTTGACCCATTCCCTTTTGCCTTCCTGCTCTCCCCTTCCATTTTAACAATTATCCCTTGCATCTTCTATATGAGATAATTTACCCCATTCTGTCTCTCCCCATCTGCTCTGATTATATTCCTCTCTCACCTCTCAATTTCACCTTTTAAATATCATCCCTTCCTATTCAATTGATAATGTACAGTCTATGTATACCTGTACACATTTATACACACAGAGACATATGTATTCATATGTATATATACCCTCCTCTATAGACATGTATGCACATACACATGCACACATACATATGTACATATATACACATATGTGTGTATGTGTGTATATACATATATATACATATAT
>CM053601.1:55271765-55293178 GCA_028646575.1 Pseudocheirus occidentalis
TTCTGCAATACCTGCAACTAGGAATTAAGAAATACAGGGGCTGGGATAGGGAGACCCTCCCTGCCCTACCAGAAAGTAAGAGAGCAGAGCAGGGGATGGGCTTTACAGTAGGATGGCTGATTTATGGTTGGGGCAGGGGAAAGATGGGGAGAAAATTTGTAATTCAAAAATGTCATGAAAATGAATGATGTAAACAAGAAAACAAATTAAAAAAATATTTAAAAAATCTTGAAACTGCCCATCGAACTTCCAATCTTAAATCTTCTGTTTTCCAGGTAAAATGTCTACAGTTTTTCAATAAATCTACTCCTGGTTTGTAGGTGACTCCCAATTTTCCTGGTTGCTCCCTTCTGGAGTTATTTCTACTTCTCAGAGTCATATCAGATGTGAACTATATCCTAGAGGTACAAACTTGTTTCACCTGTACTGAGTCCAATATTGATAGAAAATCCAAAAATGTATTTAGCTGCAATCAGAGTTTACTCTAGAAAAAAATCAAATGTAAAGCTGTATATTATATATTACCAAGCTATTAGAAAACATTCCAATAACAGTCACATGGATACTGGTCCATCTAATAAATTTAAAATAAAAAAGACAAAACATTATATTACTTATGGAAAAGCCCCTGAGTGACTGCCAATTCATCCACCATACATATAGCATGCTTTAAGATCTATAGACTAAATCGGAACAAGCAATTAATATGAGAAATTCAGTCTATAAGCAAACTTTGACACTTTTTCAGTTTATAGGCTTTTGACCATATAGTGTAAGAAGCAAGAGTTTTGCAATCTCCAAATGAAATGGTATCAAAATTCTTGCTTGACCCAATGAATTCACACACCATTGTAATTGTATTTCTCGGATTTAATCTCAGGCAGCTCTAAAAAGCATGTGATCTAATAAGCATATATCTTCACCTTTGGTCAATGCCAATGTGAAATATTTCATTTGGGTCTAGATGTTTTTGCTGACTGATAAGCTGAAACATGTCTAGAAGGAAGGGAACCAGGAAGGTATAGGCAATCAAAGTCAGGTGAAGGAAGAATAATAAAAAAAAATCTTAAAATGTGGCAAGAAAATTAAATATGTTGTATTTGACCAAATGCAGATAATTATATGAAAGAACAGAATATGTTTGTGTGTGAGTGAGTGTGTGTGTGTGTGTAAAGGAAAATGAAGTTGAATAGATCCATTTTTCTTATTCTGAGTAAGAATTCTTAAACATTTTATCTGTCCAGGCATAAATGAAATGCAATATTTCAAAATATATAGAAGTTTTATGAACTGAGATCAGTATAATCAAAGTAGCATGGTATAGTTTATCATGAATTGAACTTGGAGTCAGGAAAACTTGAATTCAAATTCCTATCCAGGTGCTGTTGGTATAACACTGCACAAATCATTTAACCTCTTTGAATTTTAGTTTCCTCAGCTGTAAAATGATGGGCTTGTTTTAGATGGCCTCTGAGGTCTCTTCCAGCTTTACATATATTACCCTATGCTCACATATCCATAGATGACCAAGAGTGATTCCTGCTTCAGAAGTGGTATAGCTGTGATGACCGTTAATGTCTCCTGTAGTGCTGATGGTTGTGCATTATAAACAATGCCTATAAGTCTATAAAATTGATTCAAATGACCTGCATAGTCCAGATTCAAACACCACTTCATTTCAAAGAGAAATGCTTATTGAACGGTAAGGAGGAAAACAAACAAGCAAGCAAACAAACAAAATTGTGGTTTGTCTTTCTGGGCAGTGATTTGGTAATACCAATCAAATAAAGTGGAGAACTTTTGATGGAACTAGTATATGCCAAATAGCTTAAATAGACACTTCAAGTTTGGAACAGTTATCATTCAGATTTTCCCTAAAAACAGTATGAAAAAATATGGTTTTGCAAGTCATTTTGTTTTTGATATAATGAACCAAATGGCTTGCAGACAAAAATTGGATGACTTCCAGTTCAGCAGTCACTATTCAAATTGATAGTGACAACTCATTCTAGAGGAAAAAAATGTTTCTTTTTTCCAGTGATTGATATGAACTCAAAGGGGTGTGAAGAACAAGAGTGTTCCCATTGTTCAGAATCTGTTGACAGTTTGGCACATCTCTAATGCTGATCAGAAACAAGCCAGATCATTATGGTTTGCATCCACATTAAGCTTCTATTACACATTAAGTGATTTGATTCACTGGAACATTCCATCTACCATAATGGGCCTCAAAATGCAAAATGAAAGTCTGTAATTTCTTTTCTCTGTCTCTGTCTCTTTGTCTCTCTCTGTATCTGTCTCTCTGTCTCTCTGTCTCTATCTGTCTCTCTCTTCTCTTGCATGTGAGCAAAATTTACAATAGTCAGAAGGAATATGGAGAGAGACATTAAAAACTATTCATTAAAACAGAAATACCATGTGGAAAAGTGGAATTCCAAAATGAGTTGGTTGGACTGTTCCAAAGTATAGGGAATTTTCATTCATAAAATGTAGAACTCTTGGCTGTAAAACAACAATATGACATCAGAAACTTGACATTGATAAAATAGGGTCATAGCTATCTGGTGACAAATAAGACTAAATGCAGATAAATGTCAATACTCTTAAACGATACTGATTTCACTTTCACTGATTTGGCATGCACACATTTTAATTCCTTAAATATTCCCACAAAGACCATATAACATATTTTCCAGAAGTAAATAATGATTCAAAGAAAAATATTTATATAGGAATTTCATGTCCTTTTTCAATTTGGAGGTTTCTCAAAGATTCAGAAATTTGGTGGTTAAAGGTAATTTTACTAACATGGGTACAGATGGAAATACTTCTAAGCAGTGGATAGTTCTCTAAGATCTTTATGAAGGTTTTTTTTAGATTGATCCAGTTGTTTCTTTGATACCTTTTCTTAGAAGCACCATTAACTGAAGTTAATTTGTCATCCATATATTTAATTTGGAAAATACAATTTTTTTCCTTATGATTTATAATTTATAAAATACAAATATTTTGAATTCAAGGCTAATCATAAGCAAAGAAGAAATAGTTACCTTATTATTTAAGTATTTCTTACACTGTTCTGCTGTAGCAATAATCTGTCTTCCTATATTCCTAAATGACCTGAACATCCCATTCTTTTCGCGTAAAACATCTTTGAAAGGTCATTGCTAAGTATAATACTTTACCTAGGAATGGAGGAAAAAACAGTCTTGGAGGGATTATGCAAGTAAGGTAAAGAAGAAAAGACTATATCTGCTCTCATGGATTGGATTGGCTAATCATATTGGCTTGTTTTCTCCTTTGAAAATCATAGAACTGAATCCTTTTGGGATGGTACAGAGGACACAGCAATGGATCTAATAAATTTTAGATGAGGAAAGAGCTAAGAAGTAATTTCAACCAACAAATTAATTTTAAAAATGGGTAAACTGAGGCTTAGTGAGTAGATATAATGAATGTCAGACAGCAAGGAAGTGGATCAAACAAGATTGTAGAACACATCTTGACAAGATATAGTAGTAATGAAGCAATGAGGGACTTTAATTACCTTTATGTCACCTCTATCTCTCTGTCTTTCTGTCTCTGTCTCTGTCTCCCTCTCACGAAGACTTGGTCATGACTGAAATAAATGAAGAAAAACAACACAGTTATTTAACGTATTAGTTCTCTAGGGAATTCTCTAAGATTATATGTGGGAGAAATGATGGTGATCTACAAGATGCAGTGGATATTGTTCCCTGACCTGGGAACTAGGAAAACTTGTATTCAAATGCTGCCTCACAGACTTACTAGCTGTATGACCTGGACAAGTCACTTAATCTCTGTGATTCCTATTTCCCCCTTTTATAAAATGAAGAAATTAGATTTCATTCCCTCTAAGGTACCCTTAAAACTCTAAGTATCTGACACTGTCAGCCTAGCTAAAAGAGTCCCCAAACTCTTTAAATCACACATCAGGAAAACAACATCACAAATAAGGAAAAGATACTAACATAAAATAAGGAATCCCTGCTGAGGATGAATAATCAGCTGAGAGCTAGTGAGCAGAGTAAATATCACTGCTCAACTCTCATTTTCCTTGTTAATTAAGCCAAGGTGAATGTAGAGTTTGTTATTGCTGTTGTTGTTGTTTTGTAACAGAAAGGACCTGAGGAAAAATGGATAATAGAGAGCTAATAACAGAGAGAGACAGACAGAGAGACAGACAGAGACAGACAGAGAAACAGAGGGATAGAGACAGAGAGAGACAGAGAGATAGAGACGGAGAGAAAGAGAGAGGGATTTGGCCACTGTTATTGCTGAGCCACTGTTAGTGATCTTTAGAAGAACAAGAAGAATAAAAGAAATACCAACAAATCACATAAGGCCAAATACGCAAATTTAAAATTAAGAACTAGGATAAAATATAGGTCAGCGAACTAGACTTGAATCCTCAAAAACTTCCAGAATTTATTAATTCAGAGAAACTAAAAGGCAAAGAAAATTAAGTGGTTATGACTGATAGTTCATGCCAGACTAACCTCATTTAATTTTTGTTCGTTTTTTTTGTTTGTTTTCATAGTTATTTAACTGTGGACTCCTTGATTTAGCTAGGTCTCTTAGCAAAACATTTGTTAAAGCCTCATATCATCCATGTGAGGAAGATGAAAAGCTGTTAAGTAGATGGGGTCAGAAATGGACAAAGGGACTAGATCCAAAGGGTAATCATGAGTGACCAAATGTAAACATGGAAGAAATGCACCATGAAAGTCTTCCAGGAATCTGTACTTGGCCGTGTACATTTTACTGTTTATCAATAATATAGGTAAAGGCACAGATGGCAGGCTTCTCAAAATTATAAGCAACATAAAGCAGGGAGGCATAGAGAAGACATAGTAACTAAATCATAAAGAAAAGAAAATTTCAGACCTTATCAGATACAATGGGTATAAAAAGAGATAAGGGTCAATTATTAGAATTTGTATTAGAGTATTAGAATGCAAGCTCTTGTAAAGGCAGGACAGCTCCGTAAAAAAAATTTGGGGGCTATGTTTGTATTTCCAACATTTAACACAGTACTGCTTTTTGCCTCTTTTTAAAAACAACCCCAGGGCTTGCTTCACATATGCTAAGCATGTAATTAAAGTTTATTTTAAAAAATAACAATGACAAAAACAATAACAGGTTGTGAACTTGAATTCTGGAAAGATGGTAATCCTATCAACAGAAATAGGGAAAGTTGATAGAGGAACAGGTTTGTGGGGAAAAGATTGAATTCCCTTTGGGGCTGAGATGGAGATGATTTTTGTTATTCTTTAAAAAATACTTTCATAATAAAATATTACTTTTTTCAATAAGACAAATATTTTCTTCCCTTCTGGATACATGGAAAAGCGACTCTCAATGCCTGTGCATTGTACCTTTAAATGTAGGTATGCATGTAAGTATGTAGATATGTAGGTGTGAGTGTGGATACATATATATAGAGACACACACACACACACACATTGGTTTGTTTGTTTGTTTGTTTATTTATTTGCTCTTTGTCAGTGCTACCGTGGGGGTGTCCCAGGAATCTGTACTTGGTCATGTATTATTTCTCAATAATTTCTCAATAATATAGATAATGGCACAGATGGCGCATTTATCAAAATTATAAGTAATACAAAACAGAGAAGCATAGTTAAGACATAGTAATGAAATCAGGAAGAAAACAAGACTTCAGTAGACTTCATTTGCTTCTTTTAATCTCTTGTTAAAAGTCCACTATGAAAGGCTTCCTTCTAGTGCTTTGTAACGTTCTGTTTGGAAATAAAAATGTATTCTACTCTTTTTAGCATCTTTGGATACAAAATAATGAACTGTCCATCTCACCTAGGAATGGACAATCTCTATAACATCAAAGTTTCTGAAGACCAAATCTTTAAAGTCTTCAGAAGTCAAGAAATTAACAGCACTAAGCAAATCAGATAATTAAGAAAAAAATATGCTTGCAATGTTTTAAAAAAAAAGAAACAAAAAGAATTAGTTTCTATAGGGTATGCACAGGCATTTATTTAACCCTTTAGAGTCCATAAAAACATTTATATATTATCTCATTCAATTCTCACAATGTGACACCAGTCAAAAAGCACAAATCTGGCGTCAGAATTCAAGTCCTTCCTCTGATTTTGATCCCTGTGTGACCATAGGCAAATCACTAATCCTCTGGGTCTCAATTTCTCCATCCACCCATAAAATGGGGGGCCTTGATTGGATGGCTGCTTGATTAGTGGTTCCTTCCAGCCCTGGATCTATGATTCTAGGAGTGACTCCCATGAGGAACATGTTATCATAGTCCCTCTTTAATGGATGTAGCAACTGAGGCTCAGGAAGGCATAAATAACTATCCTCTTGTTGTGAAGGTTTGAAGGGTACCATGCTTACAATTTATGTCTTCTGCCTACAAAACCATCCTTCTTTTACACTAATAGACCATAGCTTTCTTGGCACCCATATATAATACAAATAAAAAGAAATCAGGGCAAAACATCTTACGTCACAATGAGGCAGTTTTAATGTTGAAGAATATCATATGCCAGTAAAGGAAAAAGAAAATTAAATGTACCTTGGATAAAGGTCATTATTTTTTTTACCAACTGGTTACAAATATGTATAGAATGAACATTAAAATGGCAACCTAATAAATGTAGCAGATGACTTTGTGTAAGAACCCTCATTTACAATAATGAAATTAATATGATTACTAGGAACAATAGTTATATTGGTATCTTATGATTTGAGAGCACATAATCAGATCTGTAGCTCTTGGGACCAATGTACCTATAGCTCAGTAAGCATAGATTACCTTCTAGAAGCTTACTTAGCTAGTGTCTATCTGTTTGGGATCCCATAGTCAGAAATGTAAAAGATACACCCTCCTGGAAAAGGTAACAAGTATTTAAGTACTTATTATGTGTCAGGCATGGTGTTAAGTGCTGAAAATAAAAACAAAGGAAAAATAAAAACGATTCCTTCCCTCAACAACTTTAAACTCTAATGGATGAAAATAGCACACAAAAGAAAGTTAAAAGGAGGGAGGGGAAAGTTCCCTATTTGGGAACAAAGTATTGAAGAAATCCAAAAAGTCAGAGTCAGAGCCAGGAAGGGAAAGAAAATTATTCATCCTGGACCTCTCTCCATGATGGTGTCCTTGGAAGCAACTCACCAAAAGGAGAATAAGACTATAAAAATAAAGTTTGGGAGCAGAGGATAGTGTATTTCAGTCGAAACATTGCAAGAGGATGAAAAATATTCCAGGCCTAGGAGATCTAGGAGTTGAGGGAAGTTCTAGGGTAAGATGGTAGCTGAGGCATGGTGGCAAAGTCACCAGTTCAGAAATTGATTTGCGAGAAGAGAAAACTTAGTGATCCTTACTTTTAGCAGGTGAGCTCTCATCAATTGTGTGTGTGTGTGTGTGTGTGTGTGTGTGTGTGTGTACACGAGCCCACAAATGTGAGAAGTAGCAAAGCATAGTGAAAAGAGAATTTTTTAAATTTGTTTGTCTTTTTTTTCCAGTCAGAAAACCCCAGTTTAAGATCTTGCTCTGTCACTTACAACCCAGGTGACTGAGTAATTCACAACTATTCGGGGCCTTCATTGATCTCCTGTCAATTGAAAGGGTTGGAGTAGATGACCTCCAAGGACCCTTTTACGTGTAAGATTACCACTATAAGCTACTTGACATCAGGGACAATTTTGCTCTTGCCTGGTAACACCAACACCTAGGATGACATTTTGCATGTAATAAGAGCTTAATAATTGTTTACTGAAGTGGATTGTTCAAATAATAACTTTTGTCATCATATAACGGGAAGAATGACCCTGTACTGCTTTCTAAGTATTCTCTAATACCGTGCCAGCTAGTCTCTTTTTCTTTTTTAAAGAAGCCTCTTAATCTCTTTCAGCAAGACTGACCTAAGTGGTCCCCTACCATTATGAAGACTTCTCATTGGTATGCTTAATCCCCAGTCAGTCTAGTTATTTTCTTTAGCATGTCATGACTTAATGAACTAATGAATTGCTCTAATTGCTTTCTTCTATCAAGTATTCATAACCTGGGATCCATGGATCCCCAAAAGGTCCATGGATAGATTTCAAAGGGTCTATGAACTTATGCACAGAATAAAAATCATCTTTACTTTAATATGATGAATTTCCTTTGAAATCCTATGTATTTCTGATTATTTTTTTAAAGTTAATCTTAGAAGCTCTCCATAAGTTTCATCAGCCTGTCAAAAAGATCTATGATGGGGGCGGCTAGGTGGTGCAGTCAATAGAGCACTGGCCTTGGAGTCAGAAGGACATGAGTTCAAATCCGGCCTCAGATACTCTACCCAAAAACTAGTTGTGTGACCTCGGGCAAGTCACTTACCCCAATTGCCCTCCAAAAAATAAAAATAAAAAAAAAGATCTATGACATTTATAAAAGGTTAAGAGCCCATGTGTCTAATTTAAATATCATTGAAGCAGCCCTGCTGTAGAACTCGGCTTATTTTTTTTTCATGAGCTCAGAGGTTTTAGCACCAGAAAAAACCTTAAGACCCACCTAGTCAAAACCTCATTTTTGATGATAAAACTGAGGTTTAGACACAAAAGATTAAACAATTTAAGCACATTTTGTGATGCAGGAGAAAAAAGGACTGGCTCTGTAATCACAGGAACTGAGTGCAAATCCTGACTTTGGTATACATTATATGTGTGACCTTGGACAAATAGCTTACTTACATCATTCATCCTCAGTGTTTTGTTGTTGTTGTTGTTGTTTGTTTGCTTTTTAATGTGCAAAATGACAGGTTTGAACTAGATGGTATCTAAGGGCTTTCATGTTCTATATCTATGATTCTATGTATAATTTTACTATTATAGCATATAAGAGCTAGAATTCAAACATAGGTCTACTTCCTGTAAATACAGTATTCTTCTAGAATTTACTACTCTACCTATAACATAACTTCTAGGAGTTGATAGCATTTGTTATACAAATACCTTCTTGCATACTTTGTTACCATATCATTCATGGAGCCTAACAATATTCCCAGAGATCAGGGTTTGGAAAGGAACAGGTCTATATCATCATCAGAGAATTAAAAAAAAAGTTCCCCTCAAAGCTTTTCTTCTAATAGGGAATGGCAGAAGAGACTAACCCAAACTCTGCCACTGATGACTGTGGAACACAATATACATATTACTGCACTTATTGTAGGCTTTAATTTGGTTAATAATGTGTGTATATGTATATACGGTCATTGAGAGCAGGGACTTTCTAATTTTTGTTTTATATATCCCTAGCTCCTAGCAGAACATCTTGTACATAGTGACAATGATGATATCTAAAATGTATACAGTGCTTTAAAGTTTATAAAACCCTTGACATATATTGATCCTCATAACCATCCTGAGAGATTGGTGCTATAATTATATGTGAAGAAACTTAAGAACTCAGAGATTAGTGGCTTGCCCAGGGTTGTATACCCAGTCAGTTTTTGAGACAGGATTCAAATTGATGTTTGTGTAATTGAAAGGAAACATGAAACGTTTTGATTGTAAAATACACAAACCAAAAAACCAAGCAAGTTTGCTCCTGTAATCCTTCTCTCAGATTTTAAAATAACAAAGGAAAATTATATAGCTAACCATAAACAAGCCCTGTGTGTCCCCATCTCCTTTCTTCCCCATGATTAATCTTACATAGACATCAGTGAAGTACTCACCTACATGAAGATCATGGCAACTTACAGTAGTAATTCCTGTTGATTCAAATTATTAGGGGAATGAAATTCTCTTTTTAGTAAATATTCTTATTAACTGAGAACTCTTATTTATACTATATATATAGACATGTTTCAATAATTGTTAGACACTAAAGTATACTTAGTACTAATTCTAAGCTGTGATTTAAATTTGCCTTAATATTTGAGAAGAAACTTCAAGATCTTTCACTACTTTGCAGTTATTTAATGTCATAAGGAAGACTGAACAACTGAACTAGTAAGAAATGGCTGCTATGAATAGCTCCTAGGAGGGCACCAGCCTTTCTCCTACACTATGGGTTACCAGCAGTTAGCACATAAAGCTAGATGAATTAACACTTCTTTTCATGTTATTTTGACATGGTCCACTAACCTGATGGCAATCCTTGAAGGTAGAAAAAAGAGTCAAGTGTGGACTCTTTGTGGTAGAGCAGAATGACTCCAAGTATCTGGTGTCCCTGAAGACTTTTAATTATGTTCCTTCCTTGCATTTGTGTTCTCATGAGCATCTATAGATAAAAACTTGCGTACTCAAATATCTAATATGGAAAGAGCTAAATATTTCAGTGGTGACATGGGTCATAAATTCCGTAAGCTGATGCGCCCTGAACTTTCTTTTCTCCATATTAAAAAATAGCTTTCCTTCATTTTTCATGTTAGCATCACATCCACAGTTAAAGCCTAATTCAAATATACTCCCATTGTTTTCCTAAATGTCCTTTGTTATGTTTATACCACTTTCCTCAAATCTCATATAAAAATTTCTAATTCTCTAGTGCTTAGAGAGGTAGTATGGCAGGATGGAGAAAGAACTGGACTTGAAATGAGGAAAACCTAGTGCAAGTCTCAACTTTGACATATACTTGCTGTGTGATAGTGGGTGTCACTTTTCTCAATTCTCTATGCAGTTCTCTAAGACTATAAGTTGCAGAGATGGTGCCAAGTTTCCTATCCCGATGAAATCATCAACAATTCTATAATTTTCTCTCTTCAAATCTTATCACCTTCTCATAATATAAGCTCCATTAGGGAAGAGACCTTGTCTTTGTTGATCATTAAAAACAAACAAACAAACAAAAACAAACAAAAAACAATTCCATAGTCTAGAAAAGTTCTGTGCACATACTAGGTGCTTAATAAATCTATGAATAAATGGCAGGGAAGTCACTATCTTTTGAGTTACATCTATGTCATGGGACCATAAGCAGTAAATGAGCACCACTGTTGGTGGAGTCACAAACTTACTTAACCATTCTGAAAAGTAATTTGGAACTATGCCCAAAGAACTAAAAAACATGCATACTCTTTGATCCAGCAATACCACTACTATATCTGTATCTCAAAGAGTTTTTAAAAAAATGAAAAGAAATCATATGTACGAAATTATGTATAGCATCTCTTTCTTGTGGTAGCAAAATATTAGAAATTGACTATTATTCATTGATTATGATTATAATAGGGGAATGGCTGGAAAAATCTTGGTATGTGATTGCGTTGTAATGCTTTTGTGTTATAAGAAATGAAGAGCAAGATGATCTCAGGGAAAACAAAAAAACCTGGAACGATTTACATCAACTGATGCAAAGTGAAATGAGCAGAGCCAAGAGAATACCATACACTGTCACAGCTTTCTCCAGGGTCAGAGAACAACACTGACTAATTACAAACTACCAAGGTGTAGACTTTCCAGAAAAACAAATCTCCCCCAAGCAAGCTAATCTTGTTGGGCTCCAAGTGAAACCCATTAAGGGGCAGGGAAGATCTTCAAATTCCCTTACCATTGGGGAAAGGGGATGGGGGGCATCCAATTGTTTAGATTCTGGATATGTGAGAGTTCACTGCAGATGCATTAATAAGGAAACCATCAAAGCACCCTTTTTTCAGACCTGTAATGAATTGAAAAGGAGAGAAGCTAGAAAATGCTTTCTGGACTGAGCATGTTTAAGTGGAGAACATTTCAGCTGATTTGCAAAAGTAAATTTAAAAGACAAAGAAGGAACTAGCACTGGCCTCAAATACTCAATTGCTAGTAGCACATAGATACTAAAAAGCCAGTTGACTTCAATAAACACTCAGAAAAAAGCACTAGCAAACTGAATTCAGACTTTCCTGTCTAATGAAACAAAACACTCCCTTTCTGTACAACAGTGGGGAACTTTTCAATATGTATATTAGCTTCTTCATTAGGTCTTTTTAGCTTGTGTCTAAAAATCAGTTTTTTGTTTTGTTTTGTTTTTGTGATAGTTACTAAGTATTTATATTAGAAATACTGTTTGAGGACTTGAGTGTGATTGCTGCATTAGCTATGACATTCCATTTCTGGAAGGCTGGTTAAGCAATCAGAATGAATGAACTGAAAGCCAATTTCTCCTAGGAAGCTAACCTTTCCAATATATGAAAAAGATGGATGCTAAAGTAATTTCAGAGTATTGACTTAGGTTTGTTGGTTTTCTCCTCCAACTCCACCCCCCCACCTCAGGCCTGGGATCAAAGTCTTAGAAGTTTAGTTTCCTACATATCAGGTAAAGAACTACATTATTTGTGATTTAAGAGAAGATGGGGCAATTTTTCTTTTCCAAGTGAGTGGTCACATACCAATGTGCTGTTCAGAACAAAAAGAGAGAAAAGAGGTTAGATGTGATTTTATAAGGTATGAACATTAGGAGAATAGCCTTGCTTTACACACAGTGCCAGTCTTTAGAAATAGAGAGAAATAAGACTAATGGATAAGTAATATGAGGAAGTGAAAAGATCACTTTGCTGGAAATCAGAATCCCTAGGTTCAACTCATACTTTTAGTATTTTCTAACAAGGTGATCAAGAGTAAGTCTCTAAACTTCAGATTCCTTATTTGTAATGTTGGAATAATAATACCACTTAGACTGCATTCCCCTTCAAGGTTGTTGTGAATAAAGTGATTGGTGTATATATGTATATCCCTATATATGTGTGTATACACACACATATATGCATCAATATGTTTAATTATTATATTAAATATTACTATTTAATGAGAACTGTCCTGCACTTTCTTTGTAATGATGGCTACAATGGCTTTAATCATTTTGCCTGAATGTGTTCACTGAAATCTTGAGAAAATTTTGCATGCATTCTTTGTAGGTCACAAAATGGCAAAAACCTATGAGTGAAAAACATTGGTGGGATCTTGTTACTCCAAAATGTTTATGTCCATTGGAAGTGCACCAAAAAACTTGGAGGGGGTATCAATAATAAGTGATACCTAAAGGATTAATTTAATACTACTTAAAACTTTTTAGCAAAATGAAACTAAGTTCCAGAATTAGAGAAATCAGAATTGCAGTAATAATATTAATAATAATTTATGCTGATGTAGTTCTTAAAACATGAATATGAATGAAAGAGTAACTTGCATTTGTCATTAGTTCTGTTTGAGTCTATAGGATAATTCCTATAAATATTATTAGTCCTGCTCTGCAAATAAAGAAACAAAGCATCAGAAATGTTGGATGCCTTGCCCAAGGTTACGTGGCAATTCAGCAACTGAAATGTGTTTAAAATGCAGGCCTTTCTGACTTCCGGATAGGCATTTTATATGTTTCAACAAGGATTCAGCTATAACTTCATAGGTGGCAGCAAAATAATCCTAAAGTAGTAAGGCAAAAACATAGCAATGAAAGGAATTTTGAAACATTCTAAAACCCTTGGATGGAGTTTAGAGTGATTTAATTCAAATGGGTGTCACTTTTGTTGATAAGACTTTAATCCTGACAGGAACCCGGGTCCATTTTTTTTGTCTCCTTTCTAATAAAGTCTTCCTCTTGTTCTTCTAGTATCTTGGCAGTGCCAATATATCACTAAAACTGTCTGTTATTCATTAGTGTCTTACTAATTGGAACGTGAGTTACTTGAGAGCAGAGAATGTTAGACCTTTCTAATAATACATCCAGAGTTTAAAAGCACAGTGCTTTCCGTAGAGTCAATGCTTCATTCATTCATTCGTTCATTCATTCGTTCACTAACTTTAGTGATTAGCTTTTAAAAAAAGAAATTGGGGAAAGCTACTAAAATGAGACAAGTTCAAGAAAAATCAAAAAGGGGTGAAAAACCATTTTAAAGATATCAGCATGGTTATTAAAAGAAAGAACATTGTTTGTGGGGGGAAATCATGGTTTCAGAATGGGGATAGAATGAAAAAGGCAAAATATTTCCTTTTATTTTTCTTTCATTGATGCCATCAGATATCTTTGTAGAAAAGGAAAAAGAAGACAAAAAAAAGGATTTTTTGTGGTACTACTCTTCCAAATATCCTTTCTGATTTTGAGGCAAAAGGAGAAAATAAAATGGCAAATATAAAAAGAACAAGATATGGTTTCTGCTTTCATGGAGCTTACAATCTATTAGGAGAGAGAAGATAATTAACACAAAGAAGAATGTGGAGTTATAATAAAACAGATACTGAAGAATGCTGAGGGGAAAAAGACTATTCCCCAATGAGATCATTTTAGAAAAAACTTTGTAAAACATATTTAATTTAATATGTCTTAAAGGGTGAAAAGGAACTGAGTGGTCAAAACTATGAAGGAATGTAATTCCAAGAAGAGTAAGACAGCTAAAGGACAGAAGATAGCTAAAGTCATGGTAATTAAGATCACATTTCTAATTTTGAAGGAAATGGGGATATTCATCCTGGAAAAGAGAATATAAGTGAGGGAGTGGGGAAAGACAGGAGGGAGCAGGGACATGACAAGAATCTCTAGTACATGAGAAGTATTATGTGAAAAGGGAATTACATTTCTTTTACTTGATTTGAGATATCAAAACCAGGAACACTTGATGGAAGTGTTCTGTTCCATTGAAGGAAAATGTCCCCAACAAGTATAACCACTATTGGAATGGACTGATTTGTAAAAAGAAAGTTCTCTATGAATGGAGGTCTTGAAGTACAGGCTAAATGACCACTTCTCTGGGGATATTGCACATAGGACTGCTGTTTACATATGGGTTAGGCTAGATGACCTCTGAGGTCCCTTCCCAATTTGAATCCTGTGAATCACAATTGTAATCTTTAATGACATACAAGAAAAATGGCTGATTTCCTTCCCAGGATGGCCACAATACACTAGTGGCAAAGTTAATGTATCTCCTTGAATACCTCCTTTATCACAATGTAGTACCTTAGCAGTAAAGAAATTGAAACTTATTATCTTACATATCCTTAGTCTGTGGGGAGAAAATTCACAAAGTAAATGTGGAAAGAGTAGTAATATAACAGTTCCGTGCTCAAGCAAGATGTAGTACATTTTGCAATGATGGATGGACTTTCTGAGAGGCTTTTCCATTTGAAAAACCAAGGATTCTTTTTTAGGAGAGACAAGCCATATGGTTTAGTGGAACATCCATTATTCAGCCTGAGAGTAGGCTATGTAATTTACTGCCCATAACGCTAACTATAGTATCCATATATAAACCAGGCTTGAATGAATGTTACTCAAATCTTTGTAAAAGTACTGAGTCCAAAAAGGCTAAATTGTTTCCCAGATTTTTTTTAGTGTTCTATATATAATGATACTAGTTATAAAACTGCAGTTTATTTTGTTATTTCTGAGCCAAAAATTAGGAAGGAATTTGTTGTGATATGTCAATGAAGATGACAGTCCATCTGTGACTCAGCAGATAAGTGCTAAGTTATCAGAAACACTGAAAGATTTAAATGTCTTGTCCAAGATCATAAAATCAGTGTCAGAGGAAGATTGGAACCCAGGTCTTCCTGATTCTAAGCATACCGCTCTATTCACTATGTCATATGAAATGGTATTATTTCACAATAAAGTATTTATATCAGATAGAATAGTAAAGCTATTTCATAAATCACTGGGGCCAAAAATATCAACATCTCAGAGAAATGATCCTCTCTGTAAGTTGCAAAGCTAGTCCTCAGACAGCATAGTCAGATGATTCCATAATCAAGGCCTTTCTAGTGGAATGTAGCTAAGTAGTACTCCACTGGTATAAAATTTAAAAATCCATTCACCTTGAAATCACAAGACATATGATGAGGTTATATATGGAGGTGAGTAAAAAGAATTTGGGACAATGAATATTGAGATATGAAACAGATGGCCCCACATCTTCACTGAAATATTAGAAGAGGCAGGGAAAGACCTCAAGTACATTAGCTCTATTCATGGAGAGATTTTAGAAAGAGAGAATTCAAAAGCACGAGTAGGTTATCGCCTACGCTGGTGGAGAGACTACCCACACCAATGATCTCTTTGGTTCCTTGAAGCAAAAATATAAAATAGTAAATGTTGGAAGCTGATGAAATTGACAGGGTGGCTTTAAAGACTGCATATAATATTCTTTATTTAAACTGAAGTCAATAGGAAAACACATACACAATACCATAGAGAGTCAAATGATATACTCATCACTCTTAGTGATAAGTTTTTAAGGAAATAATGCCCCAACATCAGAGATAAATCAATTACTAGGCCCAAGAGCTAGATGATTTCTCTATTTTAAATGAGAATACAATGACCAGATCATTAAAAATAGGCAGGATAAGGGATATGAGCACATTTTGTGGGAAAATTGAATGCTAAATAAATCATTAGCCCATGGGGTTTCAGTAACATGGTTTAGTGGAATGAGTTAGGGAATCTGAGTTCTAAGTCTTAGCTTGACCAATAACTGGATTTGAGGACTTACTTAAGCAACTCACTTAAACATTTTGGGCCTTAGTTTTAGATTTTAGGAAATGTGTACATTAGACTACGATGGCTCATTAGACATCTAATATTCTATGATAATTTAAATATGTAGATATTCAAGCTACATTTTGTCATTTATATTTTCTAAAAGAAAACCGGCTTCTGAAATTTATCAGATTTTTACTCTAAAATTCTAATGTGAATGCTTAGAAATATTTTCAAAATGTCCTTATTCAACCACAAATTATAATCTCATTTTCTAAATTATAATTTTATATTATTACTTAAAAATCAACCTTTGAACTCCTAAATCATTCTTGTTGTATACATTTTGCATATAATTTTTAGCTGTATTGGAATATTTGTTTCTGTCTGAGTATATGAACACACACACACATATATACACATATAGACAAAGACATGCATACATAGATGTAGATAGACAGAATCTATAGAAATTTTGATAAATACAAATATACATATGTATGTAGGAAGATAGATAAATACATGCATACACACATACATACATAGATAGATGTAGATAAGAATGGAAGTAGAAATATACCTACATGGAGAGATATGGATAGATGAGGAGAAAGAACCAGAGAGATGTTTTTTTTTTCTATATCCCTACAATTCCATGGCATTTATGGGAGTATTCTAAAGTAAAAGGATTAAAAAACCAAAAGATTATTAAAACAATGTAAGTATACTGGTTTGTAGTTGCATTACTTTTTTAATGAAACTACATATATTTGAGCCTTATTAATATGGAATTCATAGTAATTCAGTCAAAGGAAAACTAAAGTTCCTCTTTCAATTACTTTTTAAAGGCTTTTTATCAACAATATAAACAGAATTGTGGTTTTTTTTTCTTTTTGTAAGAAAAACAGCCGTTCTCAAGCAGTTAAAAGAACTTATTGGCAATGTTATTTGACAAAGTTGATGGGCTAATTATGTATGCCATAAAGTAATAATATCTAACACTTATAATAGGGCTTTAAGTTTCACAAGTATTTTTTTTTGTTATATCATTTGATCCTCAAAACAACCCTGTGAGGCAGATGAGATGTCCTCATTTTAAAGAGAAGGTAACTAACAAAAAGAGCTGAAATTACTTATCCAGTGTCACTCAACAAAGTGAGACGGCATTGAATATTAGGTCTTCTTGACTCTAAGTCCAACACCCTTTGCCATGTAACTGCCTGTTAGAAAATTAGACCAGTTAAAAAGGTTCAGCTCTCTATAAACCTGTTTGACAGTTGTTAGTTACTACTAACTAATTTTCTTGATTAATACTATTAATTCAATTCAATTGAAACTTTTTGCTAAAATAAATTGATCTTTGTTACTCAAAATGAATGTTTTCCTACACCTGCATCTCTTAAATTTTGAGAAAACCTGGCCATCATATGATTAATAAGGGATTAGATACATAAAAAATTACCTGTCTCTAATGGATTCTTTTTTTTCCTTTATAAAAACTTTACCCACCTCCTTCACCTAAAAGCTTCTTTAACCCAAAATAGTTTGTTTCCTATGGGTTCTTCTTTTTTTTCACATTTTGCTTTTAAATTTCCCCACCCCCTTCATCTATAACCTTCTTTTTTTAATCTCTAGACAGAATATCTCTCCTATTTAAAACATACTTGGGCTGCATGAATCTGTCAAGTCTGCTTGTAGCTAAATTAGGTGGCCTTAACAAACTTTAGTTGCATAGCTCAACGTGAGTATACTTTAAAAATCAATACAAACATGAAAAGTGAAAGTGTCTGTAGACACATAAGCTGTCTCAATGAACATACACTTATGAAGAATAATCTCTAATTAATCTGACAAATCAAAAGAAAATAAAATGTCAGAACTAGAATGAGCATTGAAACATTTCATGCAACCTGCCTGTGCTACCTCTTCCATTAGAATGTAAGGTCCTTTAGAATAGAGATTATTATTACATTATTTTAAATCCCTAATATTTAGCACAATGACTGGTACATAATATTTAGCAAGTTTGATTGACTGATAGATTAATTGATTGATTTTGCAAGGGAACTTGGAGACTTTAGGAAGTTAAGTGATTTACCTAGAGTCCCAAGGCTAATAAGGATTTGAGCTTGTAATGGTAATGGAATTTAGAGATGCCCAGAGCTTGTGAATCCCACTTGTGGGATGGACTTGTTGATGTGAAGAGAGAGGGCTGAACTGGGAGGAGCCATGAATTGGGAGAGAGGACCAAGCCCAGAGAAGGCCAGAAGGACTTTGGGAGAGCAGTATCCAGTATTGTGGAGCCTAAGTTGTTGAGAGAAAGACACCTGAGAGCCCACTGGAGCTGCCCAGGACTTTTGAGAACTGCCACCCGGAGCTGCCAAGAACTGAGTAGGGATGGCTGGGATGCTGGTATTTTGTCTGTCTTTTTGATCTTGTTTTGCCAGATTAACCTGATGGAGAAGGACAATGCTCCTGTCATAGAGGTCATGGAAACTGGCTGTTGGTTCAGAAGCCCTGAAGGAGGATTTTCTTGTGGTAACTTCACAGAAATCTTGGAAGAGGGCTTTGCAGATGTTTTCAGGGATTCTGAGACTGTTCTACAGGCAGAGAGTGACTTGATGAAGACACTGGATATGACTTTGTTGAGCCTTGCCTCTCCAGGAACTTAGATTCCTGAGGGCTTGCCTCAAGTGAAGATGAAAGCAGCGCCCAGCCTTTCCTTGGGTGTTCAATGCTGAGATGATATCTTAACCTTGTTATGGCTTAAGGGTGGATGGCCTTTTGTGTCCTCCTGCTCCCTTTTGAGAAAGTGCTTGGTGTTAATGGATGGTATTATAATTACTTTGTGTCCAGGGGTGGGAAACCTTTGGTCTTTTTTGTGCTCTGTGATTGATCAAATGAATGTGCTTTGTTTATGACTGGAAACTGATCTCCATTTGAGAAGAGACTTTGACTGACTAAATGAATGTACTGTCTAGGGGTGGAGTAGTACCTGGACTGAATTGAGAACTTACTTGCTAAATGAATGAGTTATACTGTATTTTGACTTTCTCTGTTCTGTGAAAGTTTGCTGAATAAATGGGGTTTGCTATGCCGGTAATCCGAACTTTGGAAGTTGCCTTTGCTTGGCATTACAGAGCTCACATATTTCAACTTCAGGCCCAATTCTCCTTCCACCCGTGATATTATTGCTGACCGTCTGATGTCCTTTTTAAACTATAACTAGTTTGCTTTCCTTACACTTTATATTTCAGCTTTGCAGTAAGTATTATCAAGCGTAAACTGGCTAACCAAAAGGTCAGGATATTTTGAATGTACATCACTTTAAAACAAAACATGTACTTGTAGTCCTAAACCAATTTTTCACATTCAGCTGTAAAACAAAATAACTTTCCCTTTGATGGTTAATCATTATTTATATATCCCTTATACACTTAGTTTCAAGGTCTATATCATAGACAAAACATCCATAAAGATAGCCTCTAAACATCTAGTATCTAGTCATGTAAAAATTGTTTTCAAGGAATGAGACAGATGATTTTTAAAATTCCATAAAGGTATTATTTCATTTTTTTTGGTCAAGTAAGGGGTGACCAGATAACACAGTGGATAGAATGCTAAACTTGGAGTGAGGAAGACCTGAATTAAAATCCAACCTAGATATGTGACTCTGAATGAATTATTTAAACTCTGGTTCACTTTTCTCTTCTGTAAAATGGCAAGTGTCTGGAGGCTGGAGCTTCTGCCAGAAAGATAACTTCTTGATTTTGAGAATGGGAGAAAGTGATTTTGATTTTGAGAACAGAGCTGTTGAAGACTTCTGAGGGCCATCCAGAGCTACTGAGAAGCTGCTGAGAAACTTCAGAGTAGCTGCTGAGAAATGGATCAGGAGTTCCTGAGGAGCTTCCGAGAGCCAGCTGGAGCTGCCAGAGGAAGCATGCCTGTGGTGTCGCTGCTTTGTCTGTGGCTCAGTTAAGTTTTCTCTTCCCAAGAAGAGAAGCTGTGAAGGACTTGAGATGGACTGGACACTGTGACCTCCAATGTGCAGCATGAACTGCACAGAAAGGTTGACAAGGAACTGGGAGCTGTCTACCTTTGAACTCAAGTGGCAGTTGGTTAGATTTGGATGGGAGCTGAGACCATGAACGAGGAGCCATGGAACCTGAAAGCCTGCCCCAAGTCAAGATAAAAAGACGTCTCCATGAGTACTGAGTAGTAACTGAAATTTCGATTTACTAGTGACTTAGGGGTGGATGGCTTGTGCATTTCCCACTACCCCTTGAGAGGGAACTGAGTAGTGACTGATGACTGAGTAGTAACTGATGACTGAATAGTGATCAATGACTGAAGAATGACTAATTCGGTTTTTTTGTTTGTTTGTTTGTTATATATTTATTGATAACATAGCTAGCTTTGTTTTTTATATTTGCTGTTTATGATTATTTGTACATGTACTATGGATATGCATTTCTCTGACCATGTACATATACTCCAACCTACACATAATTTAGACGGTAGATGAAACACTCCTTCCAGCAATATTTTTATTGTGTACCTCTGTTGAATCTATTGCCAATGAGCATTTAAGGTTTTTTTTGGTTTTTTATTATAATTTATCTTCTTGATTACATCCTTCATTTCCACAAGGTTTTGAGTTACAAATTTTCTCCCCTTCTTTCCCCTACCCCCAAACCCAAAACAGTGATCCCACTGTAAAGCCCCTCCCACAATCTGTTCTCCTTTCTGTCCTCCTCCAACACCCCTCTAACTTTCTAGTAGGGAAGGGAGGGTCTTCCTACCTCAGTCCCTGTATGTCTTATTTCCCAGTTGCATGTGGTTAATAATAATAATTTTATATATATATATATGCACACACATATTGTGAGAGGCTGATTGTATGTCCCTCCTTCCTATCTCGCACCCCCCCCCTTGTTTTGTTCTCTACCCTGTCCCTGTCCCTTTA
>CM053601.1:55293678-55314604 GCA_028646575.1 Pseudocheirus occidentalis
GGAGAAAATTTGTAACTCAAAACCTTGTGGAAATGAATGATGTAACCAAGAAAACAAATTAAAATTAAAAAAAAATAAAAAAAAGAATGTGCTATCTTTCAAGAAATTCGTATGTTTTTTTTATTTTTAAGACTAAATATAATATTAATGTTTAATACTGATAAATGTATTTTTATGTGACCTAAGAAGCAATTTTGTAAGTATACCATTTTCTATTTCTCCCTCTTTCCCTTTTCAATTCACTAGTTCAGGAACATTCTTTCCTCACAAAATGGAGGGTCAGAAGACATGTGTTCCTTTGGTGTGTTTCTTGGTGACTAGAACATTTCTAACAATACTAAGTTGTATTTAAATGTTGATTTACATGCTGATGCATATTTAAAACTATCTAATAGTGTTGCTTTTTTAATGAAGAAAAAGGTCAATGTCATATGTGTGCTGTGCACAACACATCCCACTACAGATATATTAATAATTATACACCATCATGAAAAAATATGGGTGAAGCATATGGTTTAACCAGCAGAAACGGAAATTGACACATGGAGGAAAAATATATGTTTTTTCATACTTTCCTAATGGTGGGTAACACTTTTCTATCCTACTAGATTATAATCCTTAATAAAAGAATCATCTCAAGGGACAGTGCTATTTTATACTGGAACTATTTACCTCTCCAGCATGGCTCTCAATCATGAGAGGTTGAGTTGAAGATGGATAGCCTGATTGAAAAGGGCATGAGTGGTCCTTGACTAATTATAAATATTTCAAGGATAAACTTCACAACTTACCTTGGTTTCCATTTTTTTTAATATGAAGTTAGATTTAGTTTGGCTCTTCTATTTTCCTCTTCAAGATGGGCTCAAAACTATTAGGAAATGTTTAGGTCTCTATGAAATACATTACTTCAGAAATTTTAGTGTTCTTTTTATAATAAACTTTTATTTTTAGTTTACATCATTCATTTCCATGAGGTTTTGAGTTACAAATTTCCTCCCCATCTTTTCCCTACCCAGCACCCCAAAACAGTGATCCCACTGTAGACCCCCTCCCCCAATCTGCTCACTCCTATGTCCTCCTCCTTGACTCCTTGACTTTCCAGTAGGGCAAGATGGATCTCCCTGCCCCAGTGCCTTTATATCATGTTTCCCAGTTGCATGTAAATAATTAACAACAACAACAACAATAATATATTAACATTTTATTTTAGAATTTTTCAGTCTGGATTCTTTCCCTTCTTCCCTCATCACCTACCCCCACTGGAAAGTCAAGCAATTCAATACAGGCTATATTTGTGTAGTTACACAGAAAGTGTTCTTAATCAGTATCAATTGATCAAGGTTTAGTTCTCTGCCTCCGATCCCCCATTCTTTAAATTTAGAAGGATACAACAAAATATCCTCCAAGAGTTTTAGGGGAAAAAAAATTTCCCCATCAGCTTTTCTCCCCACCCAACGACATATTTCCCAAGGTTCCTTTAAGTTTATTCTTCTTGGTACAGAAGATCAACTACTGTACCAATGACTTGTTTGCAGATGAAAAATAACAACAGCAATAGGATAAGACAAGTGAGAAGCAAGGAAGGAAGGAGAAAGAAGGGCAAAGAGAAAGACAGTGGGAATTGTGTCAGGGAAAGGCAGGGTGAGGCAGACTAAAGAGGAGGGGAGGGGAGGGAAAGGGAAGAAGAGAACAGGAGAGGGCCCTCCCTCCACTGGGAAAGTTCTTTACAAAGGTGTAAGCAGCTATTGGTCATTTTCAGCACCACTATATCCATATACCTCTCAGTTCCCCTTCTTTTTAACCTTCAGTGACAGTGCTGTGCAGTCATAATGGACTTTAACACTGCAGAAATTCATGGGCAGATTAGAACATTCCACACATTATGAAGGAGTTTGTGACTTCCTTCCACCCACCCCCCATACAAAGCTAGGGAGAGGATAATTAAAATCAATAGCTATTGAGCACTGGGTTTAGTGGAACTGAAGCAAGAGCAATTCAAAACTAAATATAAGCAGTTCCTTCCCCTGTGAACAATTAATTTAAAAAAATATGGGGGAAGTAATGAACATTTTTTGCCAGTGCATTTTTTTTCCATTTTTTTCCTGTTTGGAAATGTTCATTTTTTAAAACCTCTATTTCTTTATGCCCATGCTTTTCCTCAGCTTCTCAATTGAGTAAGATATCTTCAAGATAATAACTTTGTTGCTTATTAATGAACTTCAATCTTTTTTTTTTACAGCACTTAGCACAATAGCCTAGCACATAACAAACTCTTATTAAATGTTTATTGATGGATTGGAGAGTTTGTAAATTTAAAAAGAACTCGCACTTTGAACCTAAATGGAGGAGAAAAACTTGAGTACTGCCTTTCACTTGACTTTTGAAATCTTTGACCTCTACTGTCTCAGAGTTTATTGACCAGCTCACTTTGGACATCATCCTTGAATTAAACTGTATTGGCAATTCAATGAAATTATAATGTTGTTTCACTACTATGTGATCCAATTTGTCTTGTTTTTTTATTCTTCCTATGCATCTAAATAATTAAGTATTCAAACTGAAGAAGCATTCTTTTTTTTATTTATACAAGCTCATTCATTTCACTTATATAGTCTAACGTGCAATAGTTTGAATTTAAATTCATGAGTCACCACCATAGCACTATTTGCCTGTTTTTAGAAGATGACAATATAATACCTTAGTATTCCTCATGCCTCAGTTTAACCTTAAAAGTAGTTACATGAAGGTTCCTTTTACCAGGTAGGAAAGAACATATTTCTTTTATTTTACTAATTTGTATCCTATTACTAGGTGTACTCTCTTGATAGGAATAAATTTCACAACGGTTCCTAGATTTCAAATCACCTATTCTGCTGTCTAGATGAGCTATTAAATCAATAATGGATGATAGAAAAATCAGATCTAATAGCTCAAATGCCATTTTGCCTTGAGGTTCCACATACAGTAATCACTGTAATATGTATTGGAAAGAATAGGAAAATACTAGAATCTTAACAATGAATTTGCCTGGAAATTTGAAAACATATGCATAAGTAACCAAAACTACAGACCTGCAGGAGCAGATAAGGCAAGTTTTATTTGTTTGTTCTGCTTTAATGCATATAGATGTTTTTCTTCTTTGAAAAAAAGAAAAAAATATCTTAATTAAGATGCCACAACCCAGACAGTACAATGGCCTCCTTCGTGAGGCTCCCCCTTTCATAGATCATATTCAAGTGGATTCTGACACTGAAACAATGACTGACAGTGAAGTGCTAGATTCTGGGGTTCTGAAAGCAGTTTGTTGTTTTGTCCTGTTTTATTTTTCCACTTGGCTTTAGGATTCTCTGTAGCTATCAATTTTCCCTAATTTCCCAAATTTCCCCTAATTTTTAAAGAAATTGATAGAGAAGAAATAATCAAAGTGTACAGTAAGCCTTGCTACTCTAAACAGCTAGGGTAACATTAAAACAGGAATCCAGAGTTTTCAAGTTTTCATACAGGAGATAACTAAAAAAAAAATGACAAGTTAACACACAACACAAACACAGACACACAGAGTACAATTAAGCTCTCCAAGTTTTTTCATCATGAGGATACTTGCCAAGCAGTCAACTTTGAAAGATTATCACATAAATACATACATTTTAAAAAACAAACAGCCGCTACTAGGAACATGTTAGCCCTTTAACAAGCTTAGGTGCATTTCTAACTGTGAAGATCTTTCATACTTGTAAAGTTACCTGACTTTCCTGTTAGGAGATTTCCTATGGAATGCAAAATACTATACCCTGACAAGGTGATGTTTAGTGGGGGTCCTGTGGGGTATGTTGAAAAATATTATTATGATTTCTGTTGCCATTTTGCTTTTTCAGCATGTGATCAAGTGCCAATGGGTCTTGAAGGGATACTTGCTATGGCTACTTAAAAGGATCAACCTGACCCCAAGTATGAGTTCATAGCAAAAATCTTTAAGCCTCCTTTTTTCTTGTAGGCTTATTTGGTCTGTTTAACTGGGTTGCAGGTGTCAGGGGGCTTGTTCTGTTGCTGTTTCTTTCAATTTAGGTATAAAAGACCAACGATTTAATGAGAAGTATGAGAAGTGAAATGAAAGCCCTCTCGTGTTATTTCCCATGGGCACACTTCTCTAATTTGAGAACAATCAGATGGATTTATTGTCTTGCTCTAGAGCTTTTATGAAAACCTGAATTTCTGAAGGTTGTGGCCTTTAAAAGGTTAACACAGAGGAATGAAGGTATGGGGAACAAGTCAAAATGATGTTATCTCTAAAATATAGATCTTCAGCCTGATATGGGTTACATGTACAATCATTAAGGTTATACAATTTTCCCAAAGCCAGCTAGATGAGTTCTCTGGATGTTAGGCTATTCCAAAGATAGGGCAAAGCACTGTTGCTTATTACTTCTAATTGAAGGTTTTCATTTTTGGGGAAAGGGGTGGGATTTTTGTGTGGGGAAGTGCAGACTATAATGTTGATTATGAAGTAGTCAAGTGCAGGTTACATTATTGACCAGTGAAGTGAATAATTTTCCTATGGAGAAAGTCAACCCTCTTTACTATGTCATCTAACATTTTTCAACTATCTAGACATTTGATTCATCAGAAATAGAAACCAGTTAACAGGTCATAGAATAAAGTGTTGATTATCCATCCTTCATGTTGAATTTGCTATATGAATAGAAATGAAGTTTGGTGGAAAGCTGATTAGGAGGATAGAGATGCATATTTTCCCTTCATAAATATTTGTGGGATCAAAGGCAAGTCACAGAGCCTACTTGAATTCATCCCCACCTCCCCATCCAAGTGAGGGAATTGAACTGCATGATTCCTAAGGTCCCACCAAATTGTGAAATGTGATAAAAAATAAACTTGTCAATGCCTAGTTAAGGCA
Organism: Pseudocheirus occidentalis; assembly: GCA_028646575.1. NCBI lineage: Eukaryota > Metazoa > Chordata > Mammalia > Diprotodontia > Pseudocheiridae > Pseudocheirus > Pseudocheirus occidentalis. The sequence goes on from CM053601.1 coordinate 55,298,591, forward strand.
GTACCATCACATTGTCCTCCTTATCTTTATTGTAGTCGCATGAAGAAATGAAGCATTTATTAAATGCTTAATATGGGAAAAGCCCTATCAAAGAGGAAGAAAACCAAGCAATAGTAACCCACTACTCTTCAACCAAATGAAAAAGAACAGAACAAACAATTCAAACACTAAATAAATATCTGTTTACATAGATAGATAAGTAAAAAAAACAGCAAGAATCTCCAAAGATGGAAGATATGGAAAATTTGAGCGTCTATATGATTAAAAGAAGTTTAGTGAATAAATATTCAGTTGAATCAAAAGAATCAAATCAAGGGTGGGAGGAGCTTCCATATTGTCCACATTCATGAATATTTTAGTAGTTCATTTAATGGTTAAAATTCTAGTTTCTCTGCAAAAGTGGGAAATGGAAGAATCAGACAAAGTACAAAATTTTGGGAAGAACATTTTGTAATAATCTATAAATTTCTAGCAAAGCATTTTGACTGGTTGCTCTCATATTATGCCTGATTACAACCCTCTTAACAGAGGATGTCAAATAGGTATCACCAAAATATAAAAATATCAGTGACCAATCCAAATAAATATAGACTGATTATATGTCTATATAATTTATACAAAACATTCACATCTTGCATCATTACAACAATAACAACAATACAGTTCTATAAACATTTGTCAGAATCAATATATGGTCTGAAGAAAAAAAAGGAGCATAAAAATTCCTAGGTCAATAATGAGTAAGTTATTATCAATGTGAAAATTACTGAACTAGATATGTAAAATCCCATAAGATTTATGATGCTTTTGTTGAGCAATTCGCACAGTTACTCACTCATGTTTTATTCACCTACTATAATTATATAAATTCGATCCAAATGTAATGAGAACAATAGAGTATTTGATGTCTGTATAAAAATACTCTCTACAACATGCCACAGATCCAGTAATATAAAGAACAATTTATATAAAATATGGCACATTTTATTTAAAAATAAACCCATTATGATTCTGCCTAACTTTAAATTAATTATCATCTCTCCAAAAATACTGTAACATTAAGTGTGACTTCCAAAGTAAAGAAACAGTTGAACAAAAACATCTTGTTAATTATGTGAAATATCCAGATCACATTAAGCTATATGACTGCACAGGAGCATAAGTAAACAACATATACTTGAGGAATCTTCCTCAATCTCAAAATGTCATTTGAACTTAAAAAGTCTAAGATTTTTTGAACTTATTTTTGTAATTATTTAGCGTTTATTTTTCCTCAGTTAAATGTAAAAATGTTTAACATTTGTTTTTAAAACTTTACATTCCAAATTTTCTCCATTCTCACTCCCTCCCTCTCCCAAGTAATTCTATACAGTTTATATATGTACAGTCAGGCAAAACTTATCCATAATAGTCAAGTAGTGAAAAAAACACACACAAAAGTTGCTTCAATCTGCATTTAGACATCATTAGTTCTTTCTCTGGGGATAGATAGCTTTTTCCATCCTAAGTTCTTCAGAGTTGTCATGGATCATTATATTGCTGAGAATAGCTAAATCGCTCTTAGTTGATCATCTTACAATATTGCTGTTACTTTTTACCCAGTACATTTCACTCTGCATCAAGCCATGTAAGTCTTTCTAGGTTTTTCTAAGAACATCCTGCTAATTATTTCTTATAATACAATAGCATTCCATCATAATTACATACCACAGCTTATTCAGTCATTCTGCAATTGATGGGCCTCCCCTTGATTTTAAATTATTTACCCCCAGAAAAGAGCTGCTATAAACATTTTTGTACATATATGTCTTTTTCCTTTTCAAAAAAATCTATTTTGGGATACAAACCTAGTAGTGGTATTGCTATGTCAAAGGGTATGCATGGTTTCATAGCCCTTTGCACATAGTTCCAAATTGCTCTAAAGAATGGTTTAATCAATTCACAACTCCAACAATAGCATATTAATGTCTCATTTTCGCCACATCCCCTCCAAATTTATTATTTCCATTTTCTGTCCTATTAACTAATCTAATAGGTATGAGGTAGTACCTTAGAATTGTTTCAACTTGCATTTCTTCAATCAATAGTGAGTGAGAATAATTTTTCCTATGAATAAAGACAGCTTCAATTATTTCATTTGAAAACTGATTAAAGCTTTTGATCATTTGTGACTTGGGAAATGTCTCTTTTTATATAAATTTAACACAATTCTCTATATGTTAGAAAATGAGACCTTTATCCCAGAAACTTGCTTCAATTTTTTTTCATAGTTACTATTACTATTTCCCTCCAGCCTATGTCTATTCCCCCTACCCTTGTTTATTCTATTATTTCTTTCTTTTCACCCTGTCCCTTCTCAAAAATGTTTTGCTTCCAATTATCCTTTGCCCCAACTTGGCCTCTCTTCTATCACTCCACCAGTTCTCTTATTCCCTTTACCTTCTATTTACGTGTAGGGAGGGATAGATTTCTATACCCCATTCCCTGTGTACCTTATTTCTCAGTTACATGAAAAAACAATATTTAACATTCATTTTTTTTAACTTTGATTTAAACATTCTCTCTTCCTCTCTACCCTCTCGCCCTCATTGAGAAGGCAAATAACTTGATATAGGTTATACATACGTAGTGAAGTAAAACACTTCCAGAGTAGTCATATTGTGAAAGACTGTTTCCCTCTATCCTATTATGCTTTCCCATTTATTCTATACTATACTTTCACACTGGCCCTCCCCAGCAAAGTTTGCTTCTGATTAGCCCTTTTCCCAATATGTCCTCCCTTCTATCACCCCTATCTTTTATCCCATTCCTCCTATATTTTCCTGTAGGATAAGATAGATTTCCATACCCATTTGAGTGTACATGTTGTTCCCTCCTTAAGTCAATTCTGATAAGAGTAAGGTTCACTCATTCTCTCTAACCTTCCCCCTCTTCCATTCCACTGGAAAAACTGTCTTACCTCTTTTATAGATATTTTTATAGATAAATTATAGATAATTTAACCCATTTTATCTCTCCCTTTCTTCTTTTCCCAGGACATTGCTTTCTCACTCTTTAATTTTGTTTTTTAGATATAATACCTTCATATTCAAGTTACCCTGTGCCCTCTGTCTATATGTATTACCTCCAACTACCCTAATAATGAGAAAGGTCTCATTAGTTACAAATATATTTCCATGTAGCAATTTAAACATTTCAACTTTAATAAGTCCCTCATGATTTTTCTTTCCTGTTTACTTTTCCATGCTTCTTTTGAGTCTTTTATTTGAAAGTAAGGTTTTTGTATGTAGCTCTGATCTTTTCTCAAGAATAAACTAAATTACTCTAAGTAAATATCAAATTTTCCTCCTCATGGATTAAAATTATCTCTCCTGGATCTGCTTTCCAGGTCAGAGTTTTGTTTTGTTTTTCCAATGAAATATTTCACTGTCTTTTATTTTTTCACTCTTTTGGTTCTGTTTTATAATTACTTGATTTCTCATGAAGTTATTAGCTTCCATTTGCTCCAGTCTAACTTTGAAGGAATTGTTTTCTTCAGTGACCTTTTCAAGCTCCTTTTCCATTTGGCCAAATCTGCTTTCTCCTCATTGGTTTTTTGGACATCTTTTGCCATTTGGGTTAGTCTATTTTTTAACATGTTATTTTCTTTAGTATTTTGATTTTGAAGGGAGAAGTGTCTCCTTTAGCAAGCAGTTGACTCATTTTTCATGATATTTTTGCATCACTCATTTCTCTTCCCAATGTTTCCTCTACTTATCTTACTTACTTTTCAAAATCCCTTTTGAACTCTTCCATGGCCTATGACGAATTCATATTTTTTCTTGGACATTTTTGTTGTAGGAGCTTTGACATTGTTGTCTTCTGGTTATATGTTTTGATATTCTTTGTCACCTAAGTAAGATTCTATAGTCTGTTGCTTGGTTTGTTTTTGTTTCTGATTTTGTTTTCAAATACTGTTTGCTCATTTTCCCTTCCAAATACTTGACTTTCTAATTCTTTGCCAAGGTAGGACTATGCTTCCAGTGGGGATGGAGGTGGGAGTGGATGTACTGTCCCAGGCTTCTGGGAGTTTTATCAGTTACTTGATCCCCCACTGTTTGTGTGTCCAGAGCTCCAGAAGCAGCCACTGTTACTGCTGCATGTCTGCCACCTCCACTGCCCCAGGTCTGGCGCTAGAACACACTCCTCTTTTACCAAGGACCCATGTCATTTGTGGGCTGAAAAGTCTGAAAACTACCACAGCCTTCAGTGATTCAGTCTCCTAAAAACTGCTCCAGCCCTGTCTGAATTGGCATGGTGCTTTGATCCCACCCAGTTGTAATATAAACTTGCTGTCAATCTTCCCGGCAGTCTTGTAAATCTGGAAATCTGTTTCAATGCGCCATTTTGTGGGTTCTGTAGCTGTAGAATTTGTTTAGTGTCATTTTTATAGGTATTTTGGAGGGATTTGAAGGAGAGCTCAAGCAAGACCCTGCTTTTATTCCACCATCTCAGCTGTGTCCTTTATAATTCCTTAAAAGATGATAGCTAAATTCTTTTTTTGAAAATGGTCTTCAGGTACTCTAAATGTTTTTAAATTATCTCTCCTTGATATATTTTCCAGGTCAGTTATTTTTCCAAAGAAATATTTGACATTGTCTTTTATTTTATTTTTCATTCTTTTGTTTCTGTTGCATGACTTATTGATTTCTCATAGAGTCATTAAATTCCATTTGCTCCAATTCTAATTCTTAAGGAATTATCTTTTTTCAGTAAGTTTTTGGATATTCATTTCCATTTGTACAAAGCTGCTTTTTAAGGCATTCTTCTCCTCTTTGCCTTTAAGGACTTCTTTCGCCATTTGGTCTAGGCTATTTTTCACTTTTAACATTCTTCAGTATTTGGGGGAAGGGGGGAATCTCCTTTAGCTAGCTGTTGACTCATTTTTTCATTTTTTTCTTGCATTATTCATTTCTTTTCTTTATTTTTCGTTTGCATTTCTTACTTGATTTTTCAAAATTATTTTTGAGCCCTTCATTGACCTGAGACCAAATAATATTTTTCTTGGAGGTTTTGAATGCAGGGACTTTGCCTTTTTAGTTTTCTTCTGGTCATATATTTTGATTTTCCTTATCACCAAAAGAAGTTTCTATAGTCTGAGCTTTTTTTCCCTTTTACCTGCTCATTTTCTCAACTTTTATCTTGACTTTTTAAATTTTTGTTAAGGTAAGGCCCTGTTTCCAGTGTCAAGGGCATACTGTCCCAAGCTTCAGGGGTTTTGAGGATCTGTCTTCAGAGATACTTGTATTGACTTCTAAGTTTTCAGTACTTCCAAGGTGTTATGATATATTGGGAGGTATTTATTCCTCTCCTGGCCTATGCTCTGGTCTGTGACTGATCACAATCCCTCTTTTCTGCCCTGATACTCTAAGGAGACTTTCCTCTCCATTGCTTCCACAAGCTTTGCTAAGTCAGTGCTCCTCCTCACCCCAAGACTGCTACCTAGGACTGTGACCGAGAGTCAAATCTGGGTGAAGAAACAGAATCCTGCCTCAGTGTAAGCAAAGAGAACCCTGTTATCCCCTTCTGGCCAGCTCTGCAATCCGCTTATTATCTGTGGTTTGAGAGTTCTAAAAGCGGTCGCTGCCAATACCACTACCACTACTACCACTGCTGATTCTGTTGCTTCCAACGCCTGCTCCTGGTTTGTGAGGGCTCCATCTGTGCTGACACCACATGTGCTGGACTGTGCTCCTCTCTCTGCCGAGTTCAATAGACCTTTCCTTTTGACCTTCTGGGTTTGTTTGTTCTTGATATTTGTTTCACTTTTTCTTTTTGTGGCTTCTACTGCTCTAGAATTTTTTATATGTGTTTGGAGGAGTTTGAGGGAGAGCTCAGACAAGTCTCTGCCTTTATTCCCATAAATATAACATTTTTAATATATGCCAAGGAAAGAGAAAGACTGACTTCTTGCAGTTTGAAAATTGTTAGATGCAATTGGGTTTGTCAAATATAACTGAAAGCACTGAACAGTGACTGAAAATCAAAGGGCCCTCCATGGGTGATAGCAACATTAACTCAGTCAATAAAACTTTGATAAAAAGAGTTGATGAAAATGATAAATCTTGTATATTTTTTGTGAAAATGGAGGAAATTATGAAGGCAATTCAAGTCTAGATCATTACCAGAAAAAAGTATGTATTGACAATAATGTGTCCCAAACTTTTACAGGGATTTTTTTAATGTTAACTGTTTTTACTATACAAACTTAAGAAAATACTCAGGGTGGTGAGAGGTACTGTACATAATCTCTCAACCATTCATTTTGTGCTAGAACCTTGAGGAGACAAATAGGATCTGATCCTGAGGGAACTGACAATATATTGCTCATGGGGCTTATAAGAATAAATTTAGAATTTGTTCTACAGTATTGATAAGAACTGAATACCTAGAAACACAGAAGCTCACTGAGACAAGACGAAAGAATGAGACACTAATCCAGCCGAATTCTCCCAATATTCACCTTCAAACAATTTTAATGCATCAAATAGAACTCTAGAGTAGCAGAGTCAACAAAAGTTTGGGGTGAGACTTTTTCTAGCCAAATACTACTTAGGAGGTCAAAAGAAAAGGTCTATGACACTGGGATCAGGGTCAGCATAGCACAAAGTGTGGCAGAAACAGTGTTAATCCTTGGGGGCACCTTTAAGAACAACTTTAGGATCTCTCAACTCAGAGACTGGAATGGGGTCAGACAACGGATCAGAAAGAAAATATAGAGGACAGGCTGACATTTGATGCAAGACCCTGCTGTGCAATTCTGTGTCATAGTTGCAAGGTTAATAAAAGTGCTAATATCTGAAGCTGTAGGAAATAGGAATTCTTCCTGCTTAAAGAATAGAGCTCAGTCCAAGAGAAAAATGACCACACCTCAACTCAGATCAAAAAACTTTAGAAGCACAAAGAAAAAAAAACAGATACCCAAATTTAGTTCTGAAACTAGCAGTGTGAAAGAACCTGAAGCTTTGAAAACTGCCTTTCTTCAAGCCCAAGAACAAAGTCCAATATTATCATAAAATTAAAAGTCAAGAAATATGCTGGAAAATAAATAAGCAAAAAAAGGAAATGACCTTTAAAACTACTATGGTAACATGGAAGTTCAAAACACAAACTCAGGAGAAGATAACAAAGTGAAAATAATTATCAGAAAAGCCTTAGAAAATGGAATACAAGTCCAATAAGGATTTCTAGAAGAATTAAAGAAAGAGGTTAGAGTAATAGAGGGGGAGGATGGAAAAAATGGAATTAGAGTAATATGAGAAAAATTATGAAGTTTGGTAAAAGAAACAAAAAACATCGCTGAAGAAAATAACATCTTAAAATAATAGAATTTGCCAAACAGTAAAAGAGAAACAAGAATTCAATGAAGAAAAGATCTCCTTTAAAATCAACAAATGATAAAACAAAGAAAAAAGAAGGAAAAAAGAAGATAACTTAAAGGATCTGACATGGAAAAGATACAAAAGACAGATAACTTAACATTTATTGAACTAATTGAAAATTTTGATGAACAAAAGAACCTACACATCACATTTCTTGAATTTCCTTGATATCAAGGAAAACTGACTCACTGTCTTAGAACCAGAAGGTAAAATAGAAATTGAAAGAATCCACCTACTAAAAGACATCCTAAAATGAAAACAAATTCAAGAGCTCCAAGGTTATAGAGAATGTTACACAGTGACCAAAATGAAACCATTTATGTATTTTGAAACTAGTCAACATCACACAAAATTTACCAGCTTCCTTTTTAAAGGCATGGAGAAATTGGGATATGATATTCTTGAAGTCAAATCCAGAATAACTTACCCATTAAAGAAGAATTTTTTAGGGAAAATGAATATTTAATTAAATAGAGCATTTCCAGGCATTTCTAAATGAAAATATCAGAACTGGACAGAAATTTTAAGATTCAAACATAAGTCAAGAGAATAAGAATTAGAAGGTAAACATGAAAGGATAAAGGACTTACTAAGGTTAATTTATTTATATTCCTGTATGGAAAGATGATACAAAGAACCCTTTAGAACTTTGTCATTATTAAGGCAGTTAAAAAGAGTCTACATATAGGACATAGGTATGAGCTGATAATGTTGGGATGATCTCAAAAGAAAACTGAAGGGGTGAGAAAAAGGGGAGTCCTGGAAGAAGTGGGGAGGGGAAGAATGGAAAATATTCTCTCACATAAAAGAGTCATGCAAGGAAGAGCTTTTACAGTGAAGAAGGAGAAAAGCAGTAGCTGGGCAATGTTTGAACCTCAATCTTATTGGAATTGGATCAAAGAGGGAAAAATATAAACATGCATGTGTGTATCTGTTATGCACACATGTATGTGTATACACATCCATATGTGCATATAAATGTGTATGTTTATGCACACATGCATGTACATATATTCAGCTGCATAGAGAAATCCATCTTGCCCAACAGGGAAGTAGAAGGGAAAAGAATAAGATAAATAGTGGGAGTAATAAAAGGGAGGACAGATGGATAAATCTTGTATATTTTTTTGTGAAAATGGAGGGAAGCAGTGGTCAGAAACAAACAAAAAAAACATCTTTGAGCAGGAACAGGGTAAAAAGAAAGAGAAAGATAAATAGGGGGGAAGAAGCACTAGAAAGCATAGGAATATATGAAACTTTCTTTAAAATAATAATTAGTGTCTTACTAAAACTCATCATCTATAATGTAGATAAACTTCAAGCTTTACCTATAAGTTCAGGATAAAGGAAGGAGGTCCATTTATGACTATATTATATTAGAAATGTTATTGTTTTAGTTCTGACTCTTCATGACCCCAACTGAGGTTTTTTTGGCAAAGATACTACAGGATTTTGTTATTTCCTTCTTCAGCTTATTTCACAGAGGAAACCGAGACAAACAAGGTTAAGTGACTTGCCCAATGTCACAGAAACATAAGTGTCTGAAGCCAGATTTGACCTCTTCCGGTCCTATACTCTATCCACTGCTCCACCTAGATGTACAAATTAGTAGTGTTACCTATAGCAACAAAACAGGAAAAAGAAATGAGAGAAATAAAAGTAGGCAACAAGGAAACAAAACTATCACTCTTTGTGGATGATGTGATGGTATACATATGGAACCCTAAAGAATCAACTAAAAATATTAGTTGAAATAATTACCAACTTTAGTATAGTTTCTGGTTATAAAATAAACCCATATAAATTATTAACATTTCTAGATACTTTCAACAAAACAGAGAAGGAAGGGACAGAAAGAGAAAATGCCCTTAAAATATATAGTACTTGGGATTCTACCTGCCAAGACAAACCTAAGGCCTATATAAACATAACTACAAAATACTTTTCAATCAAATAAAGGCATATCTAAACAATTGAAGAAATATTTATTGCTCATGGGTAGACCAAGTCAATATAATAAAAACAGTAATTGTACCTAAATTACTTTACTTATTCAGCATTATAACAATGGAACTGCCAATGAATTATTTTGTAGAGCTAGAAAAAAGTAACAAATATCATTTGAAAGACCAAAATCTTAAGAATATCAAAAGAATCAATGGGAGAAAAAAAGCAAAGTGTTTTAAAGGTACAATATTTCAAGCTACACTACAAAGTTTCAGTAATTAAAACAATCTGATACTAGCTAAGAATTAGAGTGGTTAATCCTTGGAATAGATTAGATAAATAAAAAGTAGTAGTAAATGACCATAGTAATATAGTGTTTGATAAATGTGAAGATACAATAGTAAAACTGGGGAGAATTGCTGGCAGAAACTAAGTATAGACCAACATCTGACATTGAATATCTAGGTAAGGTCAAAATGAGCACATGATATAGCCATAAAGGGTGGTATCATAAACAAATTAGTGGATTATTGAAAATTTTACCTTAAAGAGCTGTGGCAAAAGGAAGGCTCTATGACCAAACAAGAGAGAATCATGGAAATTAAAATGGATAATTTTGATTACATGAAATTAAAATGTTTTTGCACAAAGAAATCAATGAAGTCAAAAATAGAAAGAACACAACTATCTCGGGGGGGGGGAAATTACAGCAATTTTTTTTTCTAACAAAGTCTTAATTTCTCAAATATTTAAGGAATTGAGGCCAATTTATAAAAAAAAAATAAAAGTCATTCCCTAGTTGATATTTAGTTAAGATAAATGAACAGGTAGTAGAACAATTCAACGTTCTCTATAGCCATGCTTTCAAATTATTACAAATCACTATTGATTAGAAAAAAATAAAAATTAAAACAGTTCTTAGTTACCATCTCACACCTTTATATTTAATAACGTGGAACAGGAAGAAAATGACAAGTGTGGGAGAGAAGTATGTGGAAAAATAAGTACACTAATGTATTGTTGGTAGAGTTGCAAAGTGATTCAACCAGTCTGAAAAACAATTTGGAAGTATGCCCTAAGGGTCATAAAACTGTGTGGACCCTTTTGCCCAGAAATACTAGTATCCCAAAGAGATCAAAGGAAAAGGACACATATTTTCAAACATATTTAGAGTAGATTTTTTGTGCACTGGCAAACAATCAAATATTATCACTTCAACCATTCTTTAGTTGATGAACATTTCCTTAATTTCTAATTGTTTGCCACTGCACACACACAAAAAAAACCTACTCTAAATATGTTTGCAAATATGTGTCCTTTTCCTTTGATATCACCATTGCCTAGAACTGTGATCTGGAACCTCTGGGCCTCAAGGCCACATGTAGGCCATCAAATGTAGTCCTTTGACTGAATCCAAACTTTATAGAAAAAATTCCCTTAATAAAAGGATTTTTTTTTTGGTAAAACTTGGTCTTACTCAAAATACTCAAAAGACTGTACCCAAGAAGAGGTCTTGTTCAGATCTTTAGCTACAATCAATGTTATTATTTCTCTATTTACATTTAAAGATCTAGGTGAGCAACACAAACACAGCTCCCCTGAGTCCCAGCTTTTGTGGGGACTATATTGTCCCCTATACGTACTCTCGGAGTGAAAACATTTCCATTAGATTTCATTAATGCCTTGATTTTAATGACCCTACAATTCAACTACCTTGTGTCCTTGATTGTGGAAACTCTAAATACTGCTCTAAAAGATTCTTATAGGAGGTGTCAGAGTTTATACTTTACTTTAAAGAAATGGCATTGATTTGCTTTTCTCTAATTATTAGTGACTGGGAACAATTTTATATGATTACTGACGGCTTTGATATCTTCCTTTGGTAACTTTCTGTTCATATTTTTCCTCTATTAATCATTTGGGGAATGGCTCTTATTCTTGTGAATCTTAGTCAGAAATTTGATGCAAAGATTTTACTACCTAGTGACCTTGTATCTTATGTCCCTTTACCAATGTTGAAAAATGTTACCTATCTCCTGAAAGGGCAGTGTTGGACTCAATATGCAGAATGAGACATATATGCTTGGGTATGAACAATGAGGGAATTGATTTTGCTTGAGTATACATGTATGCTACAAGGACTTTGAAATTCTTCCCCCAATCCCCAAGTGGTGGGATGAGGTAAGAGAGAAAAAAACTGTTAATTAAAAAAAAATTGAATTTAAAATCACTCTAGAATTCTGAAGCAGAATGTGACTCTTAGGGCACCTTACCCTTTCCTGAAATTTCCTTTATGCTAAACTATGACCAAAGTATATCAAATCATTGATGCACTAAGCCTAAGTCCTCAACTTTCAAATTCTTTTCAAGAATACTCATACTTAACACCTGTAAGCATACTCAATCTCCCTGGACCTACATTGTTTTTCCTATACCTAAATCCAGAATTGGAGTTTATAACATGAAAGCTCAATATTTTTATCTCTCTTTTTTTATATCTGCATGTGTGTGGTAATTAGTGTAGGAATTTCATTCAAACTCAATTTTCCTTTGTATAGGTCAGGTATTAGTATTCACCTCACTGTTTTTTGTTTGTTTCCATAGTTTTTTAAAGTAACAAATACCCATTAAACCTTATGTGGTAGACCATAAAGGAAAGGAAAAAGATAGATGTACCATTTCTTAATGGTTATACAAAAACTAAGTTGAGTTCTTTTTACCTAGGAAGTTACTGGAATATTGTATCAAATGTATTAGGAGGATGAAAATAAAGTAGTAAATAAAACTAATTGTTAGAAGTATTGAAATCTTTGAAAATATGGCCATAATCAGGAATGAAAATATTTGGCATAGAATAAAAGGAAGAATTCTATTTAGAATACCCCTGCCTCCAGTAAGGGGGAGGGAAGAAAGGGGGCAGGGAGAGAGACAGAGAGGGAGCGAGAGGAAGAGTTATTTTCATCATTGTATGCATGTGTTACTTCCCATTTATGCACTGTAATACTCAATCTGAAATAAGATTTGAAGCTTCTAATCTGAATATGCTTTTACATTCAATGAGGTTGAGAAACAGTTAATATTACTGGCAGAGAGAGTAATTCTTGGATTTTTGCCAAGAATTCCTTCTAACCTTGCTTCAGTTAACAATATCATCAGTCTAGATGTCTACTCTGTGAAAGAAAGGCAAACAAGAGGTTAAAATGTATATATCATAAATAAAAATTCATGGAGAAATGAAAATGGCCCCTGTGGAATCAAAACAAAATTGTGTAGGTCATAGAAATTAGAAAGTTGGACATCGAAAAATGTTCACTATTTAGAAAAGTCATATGATCCTGGAGAATTATTATTAATGATTTTCAGTAGCTGGAGCAAAGAAGATATGGAAGGGTAAGGCTATCTAATAGCAAGCACCCTAGCATAGCCAGGATGGCTGCTAGGGTTTGTTGATCTACTTTTCTAAGAGAAAGCAACTCAAAAAGGGTTAAAAATATTATTTTAAACAAACACACACTCATATATCTACTTATGTATGCATACACACATGCACACACACACACAATTCACTTAGTTCAGGAGAAAAAGTCAGCACCCTGAACTTCAGAATACATAAACAGAAATTGCAAGCAGACAAAAAATATAGGCAGAAAAAAGTAACAAAGTTCAACAGACCAACAGACAGAGCTTCTAGCTGTCTGACTATTACATACATATAGTATTAGTTATAAGAGAGAGAAGCACCAACATCTGGGTTTTCGAAGCTGGGGAACTCAATTGCTGCCAAGAGACTCATCTGCCCAAATCAAACAACTTTTCCCATGAGTGAACCCCAAATCAAAACCTCACCTCAGAGAGGTTGATGCTAAGATGGCAGAAAGGAAGCAGTATCCTTTCAAAGCTCCTCCAAGAATTTTGTCTCTAAACTTTAAAAAGTGAATTTGAATGGAATTTAGAGTGACAGAACCCACTGGGAGGCAGAGTATGACAGATTCCCAGCCCAGGAAAGTGCCTACTCAGGTCTGGGCAGAGGTAATGCAGAGTATGAAGGGGCTGCACCTGCACAGATCTGAGGGCAGACTAAAGCCAGTGAGAAGGAGCCCCAGCCAGCCAGCAGACTCATTCACCCCAAGGGTGATTTGCAGCTGTCTCCCCACAGGACAGAGGATTGTTGGAGCTGGGTAAGAGTAAAAGCAGGAACAGCAGCTTCTTCTGGGGCTATCAGCCTAGTACTCTATATGAGAAACAGATACTTCTCAATTTTGAAATTTGTATAAGTAGTGCAACATTTAAAAGAGATGTACATAGATAGAGGGTGTGGGTATAAGTGAACTAATCTGAAGATTAAAAATAAATCTATTAAGGGGAATAAATGGATTGTAATTGGAGAAACGGAAAGGCTGAGACAGAAAATAGTAAAATTTGCCACAATAACAGGCATAAAAACATGCTAAAGTGGAGGTGAAGGAAGGAAGGAGATAAGCATCATATGAATGTTATTCTCATTGGTTTTGATTCAAAGAGGGATCAATATAAACAGTTAAGTTTAGATTCTAACATGAAAAGACACAAAAACTCATAACAATAGAGGGAAAAGAGGGATAGAGAGGAGTACTGTATGAAATTTACTAGCCTTGGTTTTGCTTCAAGGAGGGAATAACATACTCTGTTAAGAATAAAAGTCTATTGTGCTCTATGGGCAGTAGGAGGCTTAAGGCGGGATGCAACAAAGGGGAGGGTGGTTAGAAGGGAGGGAAAGAGGATTAAGGGGAAAAGGTAAGTAAAGAGTTGGGGACACAGGGAGAGAATACTGAGGGAGCTAGAGGTCAAAAGGAAAACTCTTTTGGAGGGGAGGGGAAAAGGAAATACAAAGATAAAACAGGGGAGGGAATAGGATGGAGGGAAAGTCACACATAGTAATCATTACTGTGAATTTGAATGGAATGAACTCTCCCACATAACAAAGGCAGATAGCAGAATGGATTAAAAACCACAATCCTACAATATGCTGTCTACAAGAAAGACATTTGAAACAAGGGGATATGCACAGGGTAAAGGTAAAAGGATGTAGTAGAATATATTATGCTTCAGCTAAAGTGAAAATAAAAAAGCAGTATTAGCAATCCTTATCTTAGATAAAACAAAAGCAAAAATAGATCTAATTAAAAGACATAAGGAAGGAAACTACATCCTACTAAAAGGCACCATCAAGAATGAAGCAATATAACTATTTAACGTATATGCGCCAAGGGTTATAGCATCCACATTCCTAGAGGAAAATTCAAGGGAATTAGAGAAAGAAATAGATAGCAAAAATATACAAGTGGATGACCTCAATCTCCCCCTCTCTGAACTTGATAAATCTAACCTCAAAATAAACAAGAAAGAAGTTAAAGAGGCAAATAGAATTTTAGAGAGGCTAGACATGTTGGATCTTGGGAAAATAATGAAATGGGATAAAAAGGAATATGCCTTCTTCCCAGCAGTACATGGCACATACACAAAAATTGACCATGTACTAGGGCATAAAAATCTCACAATTCAGGGCAGAAAGGCTGATTTATTTCATCAGATCATGATGCAATAAAAATTACATGCAATAATGGGCCATGGAAAGATAGACAAAAAAAAATAATTGGAAACTAAATAATTTATTCAAAGAATGAGTGGGTCAAACAAGAAAGTATTGAAATAATCAGTAACTTCTTTCAAGAGAATGACATTAACGAGACATAATTCCCAAACTTGTGGGATGCAGAAAAGGCAACTAGTTCTTAGTAGAAGTTTTATATCCATGAATGCATACATGTGAAAAAATAGAGAAAATGGATGTCAATGAATTGGGCATGCAAATGAAAAAGCTGGAAAAAAAATAACTTAAAAATCCCCAACTAAATACTAAATTAGAAATAATGAAAAACAAAGGAGAGATTAATAAAACTGAAATTAATAAAACTGTCGAACTTATAAATAACACTAAGAGTTGGTTTTATGAAAAAAAAACAATAAAATTGATAGACCCTTAGTCAATATGATAAAGAAAAAGAAAGAAGAAAACCAAATTTTGAGTCTCAAAAATGAGAAGGGTGAATGCACCTCCAATAAAGAGGAAATTAAAACAATAATTAGGTATTATTTTGCCCAATTGTATGCACATAAATTTGATAATCTTAGTGAAATGAATAAATATTTACAAAAATATAAGTTGCCCAGAGGAACTGAAGAGGAAGTAAATTACTTAAATAATACCATCTCAGAGAAAGAAATTGAAGAAGCTATCAGGGAACTCCTTAAGGAAAAAAATCTCCAGAGACATATGGATTAACTATTGAATTCTATAAAACATTTAAAGATCAATTGATTCCAATATCCTACAAACTATTTCATAAAATTGGTGAGGAAGGAGTTCTAACAAATTCTTTTTATGACACAAATATGATACAGATACCTTAATCAGGGAGAGACAAAATGTAGAAAGAAATTTTAGACCAATCTCCCTCATGAATATAGATGCAAAAATTTTAAATAAAATATTAGCAAAAAGACTACAGCAACTTATCACAAGAATAATACATTTTCATCAGGTTTGCTTTATTCCAGGAATTCAAGGATGGTTCAATATTAGGAAAACCATCAGTATCATTGATCA
>CM053601.1:55315104-55377914 GCA_028646575.1 Pseudocheirus occidentalis
ATCATAAAAGAATTTTAGATCTTATTGCTTTTCAATTGTTGTAGTCATATATGGGTCTCCATTTCCCCATTTGTGTGTGTGTGTGTGTATGTGTGTGTTTGTTTTTGCCAAAGATACAGGAGTGATTTGCCATTGCTTCATTTTGCAGACAAGGAAATTGAGGCAAACAGAATTAAGTTGATTCAAGGTAATGTCACTAATTCTTAGAGAAAAAGGAGTAAGCAGGAGGACAAGGGACATTGCAGCTATTGATAGTTATAGATCGGTATCTATAGATACCTATAGATAGATAAGGAACAATGAGGAGATGGAAAATACATTAGATTTGATAATTATAAGATTGTCGGGATAAGGAGTTTAAATATCTGGAGAACAATTCTGAACTGTACCCAAAGGGCTATAAAACTGTGTATAACCTTTAACCCAACAATATCATGATGAGGTCTATATCCCAAGGATATTAAAAAAAGGGAGAAGGCATATTTAAGAAAAAAACCTGGAAAGATTTACATGAAATAATGCTGAATGAAGTGAGCAGAACCAGGAGAACATTATACACACCAACAACATTGTGTGATGACCATCTTTGATAGATTTAGTTCTTCTCAGCAGTGCAATGATCTAAGACAATTCCAAAAGACAGATTATGGAAAATGCTATCCACTTCCAGAGAATGAACTATTAAGTTTGAGTGCAGATAATATATATATATACATATTTTTTTCTTCTCTGTGAATTTTTTCCCTTTTTTTCTGATTCTTCTTTCACAACATGACTAATGTTAAAATATTCTTAATATGATTACACATATATATAGCCTATATATGATGAATGCCATTTTGAGGAGGGGAGAAGAAGGGGGAAGAATTTAGAATTCAAAATTCTATTAAATTGAATGTTAAAGACTAAAAAAAATTTTTATTTAAAAAAATAAATTTGATTGATGCCTTTTAAAAACTGTTTTCTCAAAGTGACAATGTTTCTAGGATAATTCACAAAAATCTGTCCATCCAATAATATAGGTGAAATAGTATATGATAATAAAAGACATATGAAACCATGCCATTTATATTTACAGTTACTTTTTTAATTGTGAAATCCATGAGTATTTTCTAAGTTCTTATCTTTCTTGACCTCTCTGACTTCAGACATTCTTGCTTAAACTTTCTGTCTGTTTATTCTCTCTGTCCTAGGTTTTCAGGACCCTACTCCCTCCAACCTATCTTCTTACTTTCCAAACTATTTCTTCTCAGTCTCCTTTGACATAAGTGTAGTGTACTTTCTTTTTAATATGGCATTTTACAAAGTCCCCTTTTTCAACTTTGTGAGTGGAATGTGGGCTGGATGGCATTACTGTTGGCTCAATTTGTATTTGGTTGAACAGATGAAGCCAGGTAGTAATTACTAGGTAAAATGTTAGGTGTGGATTTAATGTCTGCATCCTGATAGTTCAGGTTTGGTATTGGTAGAAAATGAAGCTTATAAGTGTAATGACAAGCAAAGAAGCACTTAATGCCTTATTTCAGCTATTTAATTATTTAGCACCTTCTTTCAGTTCAAGTTTCTTTTAAGCCTTGCCCAGGATTATATCAAGTCCTTGTTATGAAATGGAACTTGTGAACCCAAGAATTTGTGAACCCCAAAACTTGTGAACACTTGTTGGAAGAAGCAAATGATCAAATATAAGTAGAAGCCCAGGCTGAGAGAGAGCAGAACTTAGAAGAACTGAGAACTGACCAGAATTGAGAATAGAATTCTTGTGGCAGAGTGGAGAAGGAGAGAACTTGTGAAATAGGAACTGTGAAGGACTTGAGGTGGACTGGACACTGTGAGCTTCAATATGGAATGTGAACTGGATGAGGAACTGTAGGAGGAGTGGGGCAAGGATCTGAGGACTGCCTGCATTTGAATCCAGGGGACAGCTGGGTAGATTCTGGTAGGAACTGTGATCATGGAAGAGCAATAATGGGATCTGAGAGCCAGCCTCAGGTCAAGATGAAAAGACTTCTTTTTGGGTACCTAATGCTGACTGAGAAGATTATGATTTTCTGTGACCTAGGGGTGGAGAACTTTGGCCTTTGTACTTTATGTCCCTTAAGGAGGCCTGCTCCTTAAGGATGATTAAGTTAAGGACTTAATGAATTATATCTTTTGCTTAAAACTACATGGCCACTTTAGTGATAATTTGTTATGCTATAAAATTGTGAATGTCATACTTTGGTTTCTGTTAATGTTTTGTCAAAATTTGTTACTGAATTAATAGAGAGCACACTATACTATGTAAACAGAACTTTGCAGCTATTAACAGCAGCAGTCTTCTGGAGAGATGCTCATGCTTGGCTTTACAAGTCATTGAATATTTTTCAGAGATTATGTTATATTTCCCTAACCCAGCAAGGATTTAAAACAAAGAGAACATGGAAATTTGCTTCTCAGTCTAGAGTTCTACTCTCCTTACATTACCTATGCCCGAAATACATTTGGTCATCAAGGAAAGATATGGTGACTCACATGACCTTCAGAAATCCACCAAGTCAGATGAGCACATATTTTCTCTTAATGTACACTGTTAAAAATATTAGCTTGGATAGAAGCAAGATCTCTTAACCATTTCAATACCAACCAGTTTGATATTGACTTAGTAATCACATATGACATCATGATAATAATGGTTCATTGATATGTTGTAAAGCCAGGGATATGTAGGGTACTCAGGGAAGACTGACATCTCTGATATGAGGGCTTGCTGGGCCTTTTTTAGCGCTGCTCATTTACCTTTGTTCTCCAAATTTACTTAACACTCACCTGGGTTTCCAAGAAGTTGTATGAACAGTGATCATATTCTGATAAGCAGCTTAACAGTATCCAACAAACCCATAGGCCTCAAACCTATGGGTCAATAAGGGGGATATCTACCCCAAGTATATGAAGATTTTTACCAGATGAATGGGTAGACCAGAAAAATTTGCTCGAATGAAGCAAATGAAGGCTGCTGAAGCACATGCTGTGGAAAGCTTAGAGGTTGATGAAGCACTGAAGTCACCAATGCCATCTACTACACCCTGGGTCATACCCAGATGTCTTGACTTTTCACCTTCCACTGGGATTCAATGACTCAGGAAGAGAAAGTGAGAATGACTACTTTTTGCAACTGCCTCACATAAATCCAATTCCCTCATGAGTCAAGACATCACTCTGTGATGTCACTGATCTTCAAAAACAAAGAATGAACAACAACAACAGTAAACCCAAGAATGCTGAACTAGAACTTGTCTATATGGTTCTGATTGCTAGATTCCATACATAAAAGGAATAAGGGAATATTAGAAGGGCAGAGGAAACTTTATAGAAAAACCTGAAAACAACAAGCAAGAAAAAAGGAAATAGGGGAAAAGGTAAAGAAAATGAGACCAAACTAAATTCAATTTCCATGAGTCCCCAAGCCCTTTACAACTTTTATTTTTGTAATGAACCCAAAATCTTGCTTATTTCTTGTCCTAACCTCATTTCTTATTATCTTTACTATCTTATTTACCTGTAATGTTATTATTATTTTTTCTTCTTTTCATAAGCTTCTATACTTATAGTGGCTACTGTAAGGTTTCCAACCAGGATATTCTTATTAATAGACCCACTCTATACTGACTGAATATGGAAATAACAGTAATAGTAAAAATAAAATGTAGTACTTTGCTTTTATAGTACTTCATGGTTTGTAAAGCGCTGCATTTAAGAAAATTTATGACATGGAATATTATTAGTTTCTAAATTGCTACTCCCAATTTTCAGAATAGTAAATTTATAATTAGAGAGGTCAAATAGCTTGCTTTATTCACATAAGGAACAGTGGTATGGCTTTAATTGAGGCTGTCTGATTGCCAAAGCCATGCTTTTTCTATTGTACCCCAATATCTCTTGCCTTCTTTAATCTATATAAAGGGAGGATGGGCTAGTGGGGAGTGAGAAAGGAAGAATATGGCTGACTGCATGAACAAATGTTACCAATGCATTACAATTCAAGGGTACTTTCCTTGCTGTTGAAAGTATTGAATGGAGGTATGGTATAATAAAGCAGTGCTGGGTTTGGAGGCACATGATCTAAGTTTGAATTCCAACTCTCCAACCTAGTACCTGTTTATTCTTAGGCAAGTCAATTAACTGCTTATGCCTCAATTTCTTCAAGAGTAAACTGAGAGTGACTTTTAAAATCTTTTCTAATATTATAGTCTATTATTCTTCATCTCCCTATTTTCAATCCTATCACCTGATTTTACCATTATATATTTGGTCCTTTTGAATTTTAAAGGTTTTTTAGTACTCAAGAACTCCTATCACAGCATAAAGACATGAGGTAACACTTTTAACTCTTTTTAGCAAAGTGGTACTTGAAAAATCTTTCAAATTTCATAGGCACAAAAGAAAGGTGTTTGGGGAAGAGAAAGATTGGAGATAAGGATAAGAAGAGATAGATAGTATAGACAAAGAGGCTGCCAAAGTAAAAACTTTAACTACTTCACTCAAATCTGTAGTTGAGTTAGGGGGATTTCTACCCCCAAGCACATGAAGACTTTTGTCAGCAGAATGGGGAGAAAAGAGCAATTTGTTTAAATGTACATGAAGGCAAATGAAGCACATGCTATGAAAAGCTCAGAAATTGGTCAGGCATTGAAAACCCTAAGGTCATACACTGCATTCTGGGCATATGATGTGTCTAAATTAGACAGGGGGAAAATCATATTTTTCCTGGCTATCTTTTCACGATTGTGTTCTGACCTGTACTTCCATTGTTGTAGGGAACATCACTTGAGGAAATCTTAAGTATCAATGCAGATTGACAACTGTTATATAATTTACATTTCATATTCTTACAAAGTTTTCTTGGGCACTGAAAAGTTAAGTGACTTTCTCAGTGGAACACAAGTACAATAGTTCAGAAGTAATACTTAAATCGATGTGTTCTTAACTTGTTTGGTTTTCTAGTCATTAAACTACTTTGTCTCTCCTTAGTCTGAAAAAAAAAGAACAAAAATAAAATAAAAATTTTTTAAAATTAAGTGTGAGATTAGGAAACAACTGCTTGCCTGAATTGGTGATGCTTTTCTTTCCTCTGTCCTTTTGCACACAATTTCAATGTAGGTTCTGCTCTGTGAGCTACTTGCTTAAGGATCAGAAATAAATCATGAAAATAATTCTGAGAAAATAAACATTGGAGATGATGGTTGCTTTTGCTTCCGTAGGATGAAAAAGTATATAACATTCTTTGGAATTTATTAAGGCTTCAAATGTATTCTAAAAGACAAATTCGTCTTCCAAAAGACAGCAGATGAATACCCCTGAGGTTGTTTAACAACTTTCTGGATAGTGATATACAGAGCCTACTTGGAGAAGCTGACACAAGGGGGAGAGTTCATTTTGTCTTGAGTCACTCCAATGTAGAAAATTGCCTCATAGAGAAAAAGAAAAACCCCAGTAATTTCAGAAATGTTGTAAATATTCATAACCTCACATTAAAACATAAAATAATTAAACTTTGTCAGCTCTGTAGCCATGTGTACTGTTATCTCCCTTCTTCTAGCACAGTTTATATTTCATAATAAATTTCTGATACACTGCAGGGTTACCAACACTGTCTTTAATGTAACATTTTTCTTTGAAGGACTGAAACCAAGTGGTCCCTCTAGGGCATCGTAAATCTTGGTTTTCATTTGGAATATAGAAACTATAAAGAGTATAAAACAATATTTAAGCCTCAGAGAAGACCAATTTTCAATACAAAATGGGATTGTTATGACAGTAAAGGAATGAGTGGATGAGAAGAGGAACTCTCCAATTTACAAAAGGCTGCCAGAAACAGAATAAAGGAGGCACATGAGCCCTAGGGATTGTATATGATAGAGCAGTGACCAGAAACTGAAATGGTCCACAAGGATTCATTCATCTTTTCCACCATATGTACCACAGACTATACAATATCATGATGAAAATGGTATTCCTAATGTCAAATACTATACCGATTTTTAGTATACAGCCGTTTTGTTGCTCTGTGAGATTCAAGCTTGAAAATTAGTCTTTTAGAAACTATGTCATGGTTGGGGGGAGGGTCAAGGGAGAAAGAGAAGAGGGAAAAGGAGAAGAGTGAGAGGGAAGAACAGAATGCAAGAAATGTTTAAGGTGAAAGAATTGCATGTAAGTGGGGCATAATTCGTTGGAATTCCCTAATTGTTTATGGTATCTCAATACTTACAAAGCCATTAAAGCTTTAGCAGGAATCTCCTGAGATAATGGTTTTATGTAAGGCTTTGGAATGATTCTGTTTTTCAGAAGCTCTTAGTGAGTCAAGTCAAAGAAGGGAAAATAAACCTTGAGACATCTAAGATCCCCTTAGCATCACATGGTTTTTTCTCCCCATGCCCCATGGGTTTCAACAAAATCACAAAAGTAGACTAGCTAAGAATAATCAAAGAACCCATCCCAAAATACTAACTTTTAAATATATGTATATAAGATAAGAAATATGCTTATGTTTGTTTAAAGTGAAAGAACATGCCATCTGGGAGTGAGGGAAATACTGCCATTAATGTAGTTTAAAAAGGAAAGTTGAATGGGCTCAGTTTCTATGAACTCCTATTACAAAAGCCTCACAAATTTGGCCTACTTTTCTATGTCGTGTGCTATTTTTCATAAATATAACCATGGAGGGTACTTAGTTGTCTTTGTAACTACTAGAATAACCTTTATGCTTGAAATTCAAGTTCATAGACAACTGGAGAGTCAAAGTCTACTTAAAATGAGGCAAACCTGAGGTAAGATCTAGAATCATATATGTGTTTTAGGTAATTTTTGACATGGCAGGATTCCAGTAATGCTGAAAAATCTTGTACTGGTATCCTCCCCCCAAAATAACTTCCAAGACCATTACTTAGTATCCAAAATCTCACAATTAGAAATTCATTCCTTGAGTTTAATATCATGTCCTCTCGTTAAAACGTCCCTGTGGGGCATTATGCTTTTAGCTGTTACCAGTATTAACTCTTCAGCCTTAATTATTTTCAATCCCTTTCCTGAGGACAAGTGTTGATAAGTGTATGTTGAACCCCTCAAGGAGGGGAAGAATTAGTACTGCTACAGGGAGAAGAGGAAAAAGAAAAGAGAAATCATAGGTTGTAAAGAAAAAAAAACTTTGTGTTCACAACTTTGCATACAACCAGTTTTTCCTGAGGCCACTCAGTTATGGAGAATACCATTGGTCATTCACATTTTTTTGCCACTTTTTAAAATGATTATTTGTTGCTGGGTTTTTTTTTAACACTGTGGCAAAAGTGTCATCAAATATTAAAGGTTTTTAAAGAAGACAAGTTTCCTTTATGAATTGTAGGGTGACACTATAGGTATAGCAGATATAGAGTACTGATCTCTGAGTCACAAAATCAGAATTCAAATTCTGGTTGTGTCATTCAATACCTGTGTGACTTAGAGCAAGTCAGTTAAGCTCTGAGGGTCTCAGATTTCTGATCTATAAAAGAAAAATGTTGAAAAAAATAGCTTCAAAGTTCCCTTCCAACTCCATGAGTCTTTGAACTTAATTTACTGATAAAAATGATGCTATATTAATCATCCTGCTATAATAGAGTACTAAATATGTAATCAGATAATCCTTGATTCAAATACTGGCACTAGCACTTAATAACTATGCAACTGTGGGTAAGATAGTTAACTCTTTGAACATCAATGCCCTCACCTGTATACTGTTCTCTTGGGTTATTTTGCTATTCCAAAGAGATAATACATACAAAAGCATTTTGAAAACTAAAGCACTATATGACAGAGTCTACTCTGATGCCTCTTTATGGGAAAGAAGAGAACTTAAGTTACAGAAGTATTTTTATTGAGAGCACAAGCTCTTATTTGTACTTACCTGTAAGTATAGGTATAATATAAGGGTATATTAGAATGCAGGCCTGATGATGAAATTCACATATTTAAAGAAATATGTCCCACAATCTAGAGATCCTCATCAGGAGATACAGATGATTTTTGGTCACAGTAACCCATGAACAACCAACCGTCTTCTAAATCTTTTAGCATACAGCCATTTTTGAATGGGCACTATATTAAACTAGCAAGGGATTCTGTTGTCTCAAATAGTTCTCAACAAAGTTACATCTGTCATCAGATCTGCATAGCTCATAGCAAACCAGAAGCAAAGCAAAGTATTTCCTTCTCTTTTTGTCTCTCTTAAACTACAGAGGGTAATAAATGACAAAATGGGTATGCTTGAGATGTTTTCCCTCATTCAGGGTATAGATGTTTCTAGAGGCCAGTATTCCCTTTCTTTAGCCATTTAGCTTTCAGGATATTAATGTCTGATACTCCTCCTACAGCTATTAATGTTTCAAATTAGGGCTTCCTTATAAGCAATGACTCATCTCTAAAATGAGTAATTCAAAATTACCCATTTTCTGTCTCAAATGACACAATTAGTACTTATAAAGGCATAACATAGTTCCCAAACACTTAATTTTGGTTAAAAATTCTCAATTATAACCATCGAAACTCTGAAAGAGCCAAATGCAAAACAATCAGTCACCAAACATACTAAGTTCTTAGCATGTTCCAGATACTGTGATAAATTCTGGGGAGACTTAGAAAGCAAAAACACAGTATTTGCCCTCATACAATTTACATTTTAATTGATTTGACAACATGCAAACAACTGGGTACACACGAAACAGAGAAAGAATAGATGAAAGGTAATGCCAAGGCAGAAAGCACTTGAACTGGTTTGGGGATAAAAGTGATGGGGGTGGAGGCACAACAAGCTCTTACTAGAGACAGAATTTGAAGTCTTAAAGGAATACAAGAAATTCTGATTTCCCACAGTTAGATGTAGTTATCTTTAACTTAGCATTCTACCTTCAAACAGTTCTAAGGACATGTATATGAGCGGCAGTTTTCTCTCAGGTCATCAGGATATTTGGTATCTCTCCAAAAGCATTTTAGTTGAGTATCTGTGTCTTCTCAAACTAATTTTACTAATACTCTTTACAAACATGCATTTTTCTTCCTTGTCAAGAAACCAAACTGTCCACACACACACCTACACACACGCGCATGCACACACACACGCACACACACACACACACAAAATGGAGGACAGTATCTTGCTTGAACTTGCTTTAATCTGATCACTTTCCTATCTTTGTTATTTTAAGTACTGTTACTACTTTACCATGAAATTCCTTTAGGATTTTGATTTCGGATTCCAATTACATCAGTTCTATTGTCCTTCTTGGTGTAACCAGTTTACAAATACTTGACAAAACAGCGGAAAAGATTTTTTTTTCCCATTTTTCTTCCATTGGTTGATTTTACCTTTTATCCTTATGTATCTTTGGAATGTCTTTCTGTAGTCAGTCCCTCACCATGCTTTCTTTAAAGTGGTTTTAGTCTTCCCTGGCTCTCTATGCTTTATGGGGTAATGCTGCTTATATACATCTTTTACTCACCATATTTTGTAAGATTAATTTTAGCTACTATATACTTCTATTTGGCAAGTAAGTACAATATTTGCTGACTATGGTATTTCTTTTTCAGTTTTAATAGCAATTGACTTAAACTGGTTAACTTTTTACATGCAATTATTATAATTAATACAAGTATATTTTCTAAGTAGTACCCACTTTGATTATTATTTGTTTAAATAGTTCAAGACTGAATTGTTTTAATTTTGTTTATGACTATTCTTTCTTCTAGCTTTTTACTAAACTACATATTTATTCTGTGTATAGTCATGACTCCTACTTCAATACTTTTTTTTTCTATCTTTTAAAATATAATCTCTTTTTTGGTGCAGTTGGGAGAGAAATAACCTGCAGTGATAATAATCTTAGTGTTTGTATGTGTGTGTATGTATGTGAGTATACATGTATGCAATATCATAGTGCAAGAATATTTTGGAATGATGCTTCTATCAGATTGCCAAAATAATTTCAGCCAAATTAAATGTTGGTAACAATTTGTTGTTGCCACTGATATATGTTAAATCTTATGAATATAGACATAGAGAGGTGGTTGAAATTTAAATATTTGCTAGAATTTGATTACATTGACAATTGCTTGTGATAACTGAATCATTGACAAGACCTTTTGTTTTATAGAAATTACTATTCTAATAGTATAGCTGGGGAAAAATAATCCTGTACTTTGTTTTCTTTTTTTTTTCCCTTTGGTGGGTATTTAAATTGTCCTGAGTCAGAAATTTAAACTTAAACAACAAAATTTCCAAAAGCCAACAAGGGTAAAATGGTGGGTAGAAGCAAGGGAAAAGGTAACAAAGTTTCAGAAGCTATTTCTTACTCAAATGATTAAGTTTCCTTTGGAATATTACCCATATGATCTGCAGAGTATTGGTAAGAAATAGAACAGAAATTGAATAAGAATTGGCATCTGTGACTTGGGGGGGAATTGGCAATGGATAAAAAGAGTTTTAAAAAGTTTTAAATAGCTATAAAATTGTAATCCTCCAAAAAATATAGAAATGATTTAATTTCCTGACTTTATTTTTTTCTGCTTTCAAATAGATTATTTGGGGAAAAAGATGTAAGTAAGATGATAAAATATGCAATTTGAAGATGGTGAATTGAATGGACAAAGGCAGAAGCATATTTGATTTATATTGAACTAAAACTTGATATTCATGTATGTCTCATATAGTTAAGAAAAAGTAGAAATATATACATACACATATATATTTGTATATGTATGTGTATATATGTATATATGTATATATGTGTGTGTATACACATATACATATGTGTGTATGTGTGTGTGTGTGTGTGTGTTTATAGCTGTGGAGAAATTGTGGCCTTCAGAGGGGGGGAAGGGTTTGGCGGGAAGGAAAAAGAGGACAAAGTAAAAAAGTGAACAGCAGAGAACAAAGGAAAACTACTCCCTGGTAAGCAAAGAAAAGATGGACAATTCTCAACACAATGGGTATTATTTATCATATAGGCTTTCTTGAAATGAAGATTTATTGTTATATATTTTGAATCCTCTCTTATGTTTTTCTATGCACATGACATGCTTTTATTTCTTTCTAACTTTATATTTAAGTTCTTATATTTACATTGATGATATGTTATTGTTTATTTTCTCTGTTCTCTATAAGTGTTCTCACATTTGAATCTGAAATAAAATTTTGAGAAAAAAAAGTAGAACTAAATCAATCTTCTGTTAGAAAGTAGATTGAGTAGGCATTCAGTACCATCTTTTTACTTCCACAGTAAAACCTGTAAATACTAAAATGGAGAAGTACCTTTTATAAGTAATAGAGAAGTCATCCCCAGAAAGAGTCCAATCTTAGCAAGAAATTGCATATAGTTAATCTGGAATGTGCCAATATGCTGATTCTTATGAATGGCAACAACTGATGAATGAGCTCAATGAACTGGAGAGGAAAGAGATGAAATCAATATAGTGAAGCAGGACACATGTTTGCCAGCATAACTTTGAACCTGTAATTGAAAAAGTAGACAACCCTGAAAATCATTATTGTAAATCAAGAATCATGCCGAATAGGTATATGCCCAAAGCCAGATGTTTGTGCATTTGGTGACAAGGAATCAAACATAGAGAGGCTTAAAAAATGACAAAGCAGATCTGGCACAGAATTAAGGTAGAATCCTCCTTTGTTTTCTGAAATTCTAATAAAAGGCTTGGAAATTGTCCATATAAAGGAAAAGCCAAGAGCACAGAACTGCCTTACCTGTAGTCCTTCATATTTCCATAATGAAGCAAGTTTGAAATATGAAAATTAGGAAGGACCCCACTATATCTGGGCAGATGAACAGCCATGGTAGAAACAATGCAATTTCTGTATTCTCTGTTGTATGCAGTCATTGAACCTGGCCACTTCCAGTACATTTCAGTATTTAGGGAATAAAATGAAAATTGTGTCAGGCAATATAAAAGCAGTTTGATGAATCACCTTTGAATTTTCTCTAAGGAGGGACATATTCCAAGAAGGAAGCAACATTTTATAAACAAATCTTAAAGTGTTATGTAAGTGTGAGTTGTATTATTCCTGGTTTTATTTTCTTTTCACCAAAGACCTACTCCAATTCTTCTTGGGGAGTTGAGGCTCTCTTTGCTTCTTGGTGGTTCTCTTTACATTCATTTACTTATTCAGCAAGCATTCAGTGCTTAATATTTTCCAGGGTGTCAGCCACTGGAGACACAGAGACAAAAGTGAAACAGTCTCCCTTCTCAAAGCATCATACATTATTACTGGAAGAAATTCCATAATGCATAAACACAAAATACACACAATGTGTACAGGATGTCCCTAAAGTCTTGGTGCTGTTTTAAGCTTTTTAATACTTAAATGAATGATCTCCATGTTTTAAGTTCAGTGAAGCTTAAAATTACAGTAAGACTTTGGGGATAGCCTATATATGGATGAAAAGACCTACAATAAGTAAAATCTTATGGTAGGTTAAACACGGCCACTGTTCTTGAGGAGCTGGGAGAGATGAAATGAGGAAGTGTTAACGTATGTCACAGAGAAAGTCACTGGAGATTACAAAGGAAGAAAGGATCACGTATGATGGAGAAGAAAGGGGACAAGAATCAGTGAGGGTTTAATGAAGGACATGACATTTGATATGAGTCTTGAGAAATATGACTCATATAGTTGAAAATGTGGATTGAGGCCTGCACGATTACATGTAATTGATCTTTCATAGCTGAGGTAACAGTAAATGTAGAAATGACCAGGTCACAGAGCAAAGAATAAAGGAAAAAAAACAGTATTCTAGGGTACAATAAAACAAAACAAGACCAACAAGTTCTTTATTTTGTGCACACAAAGGCTTTGAAATGTCAGAATTGTACCTTGGGTCCTATGGATCCAATGGGTCCTATGGAAAATGAGCTACAAGTTTGTGGGTAACACTGTAAGCAGCTTAGTTTGCTTAGTAGTTTAGAAATCTCAAACTGACCATAATTACTGACTTCTGCCTAAAGATATGTTTAAATATTTCTTATTCTAAAATCAACTTTATATTTAACCCTGTACTTCATCCATTGACTGTGCTTATTCTATTATTGAACTTCCTGAAAAAGTTTGTACGTGGAAGTATGGGACCATCTGGGTCCCACCAAACTGATTTCAAGCATAGAACCAGACAATCTGTAATCTGCAGACCAGCCCACCAAATCCAGAGAGATTTAACAAGGGAAAAGTGATTTTTGTTATCTGTTATAGCAACTCACGAAGGCCGTGTTTTCAGATAAAGAAGGGTTGCGATCCATGGTGTTGGAGGACTTAACTATATGTTGCAAATCACAAATTCTTGAGATATTGAAATATTATTATCTTCTATAATTATTGTGAATGTTAGCATTGCTATTTTATTATAATTTAATTAAAGAATCATTAATTCACTATTCAGATGTGATAGGAATGCGAGGGTTGGAGAGGCATAATATAGCTTCTTAGATCTCTCTTTCTGAAGAACTCTGAAGGCCAGCTAGCATGCCAGGCCTGAAGTCAGGAAGACATGTCTTCCTGAGTTAAAATCTGGCCTCAGCCACTTATAAGCTACGTGACTCTGGACATAGCATTTAATTTAACCCTGTTTGCCTCAGTTTCCCCTTGTATAAATTTCTGGAGAAGGAAAAAGGCAAACCACTCCAGTATCTTTGCCAGAGAAAACCCAAACAGGGTCACAAAGAGTCAGACACAACTAAGTGATGGAACAATAGCAACAAAAGAAGATCTTTACTGTCCAAAGTAATTTAGTGCAAGGTTTAAGAAGTCTCTTAATAATGGCTAATAGCACTTTTTCATTTATGATTTTGAGCTTGCAATGAAGGACCAAGGCACAGAAGGGAACAAGCATTTGTAAGCACCAACCATGTGCCTGGCACTGTTTTTTTTGTTTTTGTTTTTTGCTTTTTGGAGGGCAGTTGGGGTTAAGTGACTTGACCAAGGTCACACGGCTAGTTTTTGTGTTACGTGTCTGAGGCTGGATTTGAACTCAGGTCCTCCTGACTCCTATTCATTGCACCACCTAGCTGCCCCTGGCACTGTTTTAAGTGCTTTGCAAATACTATCTGATTCAATCCCCACCACAACCCTGAGGGGAGTTTGATAGTATTATCCCCATTTTATGGATGAGGGAACTGAGGAAGAGACATGTTAAATGACTGTGTCAGAGTCATACAGCTAGTAAGAGGCTGAGGCCAGATTTGAATTCAGATTTTCCTGATTCCAGGACCAGTATTTTCTTTAATTGAAGGAAAATTACTTAGATTCCTGTGAAGTCAGAAATTTCATCACCCTTTTGTTACTGTTGTTCAATTGTTTTTCAATTGTCTTCAACTCTTTGGGACAACATTTGGGGTTTTCTTGGCAAGGGTACTTAAGCATTTGGCCATTTATTTCTCCAGCTCATTTTATAGATGAGGAACTGAGGCAAACAGGATTAAGTGACTTGTCTAAGATCATACAATGAGGATTTGAACTCAGATCCTCTTGACTGTAAGCTCAACACTATCCCATTGTGTAACCAGCTGTCTTTATAATCATACAATACACATACACACATATATGCATATATAAATGTGTGTGTGTATATATAAATAAGAGTATGTACATATATACAACTATAAATGTATGTGCATATATATGTATACGTATGCATATGCATATATATAAATTGGGACCAAAAGAATTAAATGACTTGTCTAATGTCAATAGCTAGTAAGGGTCCAATATGGCATTTAGACTCAGGTAATACTGACTCCAAATCTAGTATATTTTCCACTATATCTCAATGCTTCTATTGACACTAAATAGAAGCAATAACTTCTATTGACACTAAAAGCAGGCATCAAGAAACAAAAGAAAGACCAAAGTTCACTAGAAAATAATCATGTTTGGATTTAAAAAGAGGAAAGGAATGTCCTTACTTACTCCCAAAATGGGTATATGATATGTAGATGATGACAGCATTATTTCCACCATTTTTTCCCTAAAAGTAATGTCAAAATAAGTATGTCTTTAGGGAGCCAAACTATAAAACAGTGAGTTTAATATTTGTTTAATTATGATAAATATGAATTGAATAGAAGGAAATAGGATTGGAATATTTTTGTAAAATTATGCAACACTTTAAGTGATGATTCCAAACTGCTAAAGAAACCCTTTTTTTTTTTTTTTTTTTAGTGCCGTGATTTTTCAAGCATCATAGCCTGGCTTCACCTCTACAATATCAGGAAGATCATTATTTCAGTGGATCCAAAGGACAATGGAAGCACATATTTCAGACATCAGTGTCTTAAAGGTCAAAATTTTAAGAGGCAGCATTAGGACCAGTCATGACTGGAACAGGTGTTGGTCATATGGCCAAAGGAAGGGATAAGAGAACAGAGAGCTGAGTGCTCCCATTCATTAGATTAATTAAAGTAACCTGAGAAAGTCATGAGTGGGTTACGTAAGTCAAATATGGACACTCTATGGAAAGACACAAATGAGAGCACTCCAGGACTGGGAGGAAAGGAAGAGCTAGTTATCTACTACAATGAAGGGACTAATTCTATTGGACTGCTCTATTCAAGTTCTGATGTATAAATAAAAAAGACAATGTGGACATCTCATGATATATAAAATGATTGAGCAAATCATACATAAAATATTAACAATGGACATGCAAATTTGACTTAATGTAAGGAATTCTGAAAGAAATCCATCCCCCCCCCCTCAAATCTATGTTAGCTTTACTGTACAATACTGTTTTCTCCTTCCCTTGCCTCAGGACTCCAAGGGCTCCCACCACTGCCACCAAAATAAATAAATAAATAAATAAATAAATAAATAGATAGATAGATAGATAGATAGATAGATAGATAGATAGATAGATAGATAGATAAATAAATAAATAGATAGATAGATAGATAAATAAATAAATGGATGGATGAATGAATGAATGAATGAATGAATAAATAAATAAATGAATGAATGAATGAATGAACAAATGAATAAATGATTAAATGAATGAATGAATGAATGAATGAATGAATAAATAAATAAAACCCAACCCTCAAATGACAGTAAATGAATCTGAATGACCACCACATCAGATAAGACCTTTGCTCTTGTACACTGAGAGGGGAAACCTTTGTCCTGCCCTGCCTACCCATTCATATAAGGTTCACCTCTGTCCTGAGTTTCCCTCCTCTTTCTCTTGCTTCCCTATCTGGGGGCCATATGTCCTTAAATACTGTACAGGTTACTCAGGAGGCCTTCTTCCACCAACTCTCTCCTCTCCCTCAGTTGGTTAGGAAATTTGCATTATGTCAAATTGCTTTAGGTCTGTTGAAGGGTCCATTTATATAAAGCAAGAACTGTCTGTAATTTAATCAATTGATTAACATGGCATTTTTCTTCATAGTATCCATAATTAGATTCACCTTGACTTTTAAGAAACAAAATCATTTCTAGTAAGTCTTTTAGTGTAGAAGAGTTCAAATTATAAAAGACTTGGAATCAAAAGTCTAGCTTTGAATCATAACCAGGCTTCTTTCTACCCATGTAACATGCACTGTGTGACTTTGACCTTGGGCGAAATTCACTTTCCTCATTTCTAAAATGAGAATATTAATATTTGCAGTATTGATTTCAGTGGACTATTTTGAAAATACCATGAAATAATATATGTAAAAGTGCTTTGTAACCCTTACATCCCTTATTAATAGGAGGAAATTTTCTTTATCATTATCATCACTTAAATTCCTGCTGCAATTAGGGCTATTATTCAAACTCTGGTAGATTTGAGACAGCTAAGTAGAGCAGTGAATGGAACACTGGACTGGAAGTCAAGATCACCTCAGTTTCAATCCTGCCTCAGATACTTACTGACTTCAGGACCCAAGGCAATCACTTGAACACTGTCCTTCACCTGGGAAAGGAGGATAATGATAATGACTATTTGCCACGGTCATTGTAAAGATAGAATGACATTTTAAGGGTCTATGCAAAATGTCAATGTTTTATATCAATGTTAGCTACTATTTTCTGTGATTTTGTTGACATGGATAATTCCACCAATGATGTAGGGTTTTGCCCAACCACGTCTGCCCACTCTGTTCACCTCTTATACACATGCTTTCATAAATTGACAATATTTACCATGTAAACTGATAGACTTCCTCATAGTCACTTGACATTGGCTGTGTACTAATGGCCCACAGAGCCATTCATCTGCTTTCCCTTGCTCTCTCTCTCTGTGATTAGCTCATATTTTTCCTCCATAGTCAAACATTTATCTGGTAATATCCTTTCCTCTCTTTCTGTCATATAAATCCTTGCTTGTAATGGGATATAAATTAATCATATCCAGCATGCACCTTTCCATTGCCCTTTGAGTAATGTCCAACTACTTTGGAAATTGTAGTTTTTCAATATTTGAAGGCATACAAGTGCTATCATTCTTCAGACACATCTTGCCCTGCTATCTCCATTCAGACCATCAAATAAACTCTCTTTCCCAACCAGTTAATTGGAGTCGGACTCAAAAACTTTCTTAGAGGTTAATAACTCCTTTATGCCTTTATCTTACTGAGTTCTGGGTATACACAGCAATTCCAAGATATTTCCAGTGATTGATGCCATATTAAATGTGTGCCTTCTTTGAGCTCTCTTTTATGTGTTGTTTTCTCTAAAATATAAGCTCCTTTAGGGCAGGGATTGTGTAGAAACCTTTTATTTGGTTTGTCAATGCCTACCCCAGTACTTTGCAAGTAGCAAAAAAAAAATCAGTACATGCTATATTTTGGTCTCTGGGAAGCTGGGTGGCACAGTGAATAGAGTGCTAGCTCTGGAATCAGGAAGAACTGAGTTTAAATCTGACCTCACACACTTGCTATTTGTATGGCGTTAGGTAAGTCATTAACCCTGTTTGCCCCAGTTTCCTCATCTGTAAAATGAGATGGAGAAAGAAATGAACCACTCCAGTATCTTTGCCACAAAAACTCAAAATGAAGTCACAATTGAACAACAGAAAAATATACTATATTTATACATAAGAAAAATATTTTTCATAAGATGAAACTTTATTTTTCAGTAGAAGCTAGGGTTCATTAAAATAATTGTAAAATTTCCCAAAGATTTCACTGCTTTCAGTGATTATAAATTTCATTTAGGAGGCTCTGTAGTATTGTATATCTTAATGAAGTCAGCATAATGTTGTTCATAAAAAAGAAGAGCCTGAAGGCCCTTTCTGTGTTCTAGGTTCTCCTTCTAGCTCACTGATACAATGTGGCTAGGATCTCCTTTCAGGGGCTGTTGAACTGGGACACACCACCTTCTAACTCCTTGGGACAGTAGCTCAGTCAAGCTCTGCTCCAGGGGTTTTCCAAGATGAGCACAAATCATCTCCTGCTTTTTCAATGTTCTTGCAAACCAGAATAAAATTCTACCAGGCTCACTTCAATTCATAGTTGCCAAACAGGGGGTCAAGTAAAACAGCAAGTCAGAAGATTAAACATTTTATTTCCCAATCCCCATGACATCTCACAGCTCTCCAAAACAGAAAATATGTGCCAAAAACGAAACTACTTTGATTGCCTTCATAGTTTAGGTCATCTAAAATCTTAAAGAAACTTTAAAAAATAAAATGATGGTCATTGAGTTCACTCAGCAGCCCTCCTGTAAATCCCATGTTATCTTCAGTGAGGATGCCTTATTGGAACCACAGACACTACACAAAGGCCTTTAAGAAAATGCACTTGGGGTGGCTAGGTGGCACAGTGAATAGAGCACTGGCCCTGGAGTCAGGAGGACCTGAGTTCAAATTTGGCCTCATACATATGACACAATCACTAGCCATGTGACGTTGGGCAAGTCACTTAACCTCAATTGCCCCTCAAAAAAAAAGAAAAAGAAAAGAAAGTGCAACCTTACCCCCAATATCACCCCCCTTTTATCCCATATTCCTCTTTCCAAGGAGTCCCTGGCACCAATATATGGAAGTTTTCTCCAGAAGAGCTAGGACTGCCAGTGGAGACCTGCAGAAACAAAAATGTGGCAAGTGTTAGGTCATACACCCAATTCTTCAGCAGATAACCTTGTAGTAACAGTGTTGTAAAGTTCTGAACTACTGATTCCTGATTGGGACAACCCCATTATGAACAACATGGCAGCTCTCAGAAATGTTGGTACCAACAGTGAACTGAGGTACAGTAGTACTCAATATCCAGTTGGTGGCTGTTCTGTCCTCCCAAAAGTCACTAGGGGCAGACACCTAGGATTGTTAACCATGAAAGGTTAAAGAAAGGGAAAAAAAGGAAAAGAAAAAAAAGCCAAAAAAACTCAAACAACTCAAGATTACAAACTCCAAGACATATGATGGTTGAATTTAACCATTCAATTTAGAAATAGATTCAACAACCAATTAGGAGAAAAATCTTCAAAAGAAAAAGAAATTCAAGAATCCAAAAGACTTTTGTACCCACTACAAAACTCAGTAGGGAAGGTAATAATGTTTTTGAAGAGTGATGGAGCTCAGGATACAGCCAAAGGTAACCTATTCTGAAAGTCAGAGAGCATAGCCATACATGAAAGAGATGGATATTCAGCAGTAAAGTGTTTGGAACATTTTTAGAAATAAAAACACAACTGAAAAGATTGTTTTTTTTCATTGAACACCACAAACAACAGAAATTTTAAAAGAGTAAATAAATGCAGCAAGTAAGGACACTAGTAGCAACAGGTTGGCAACAAGAGAAAGAGCACAAAGGTGGAGCCAAGATGGTGGAGAAAAGGTAGGTACTGACCTGAGATCTCCCCCAAACCACTCAGAATACCTTTCAATAATGAATCTAAACAAATCCCAGAGTGGCAGAACCCACAAAAAGACAGAGTGAAACAATTTTCCAGGCAAAGACTATTTAGAAGGTCAGCAGGAAAAGTCTATAGCATGGAAGACAGCACGGAGTACAGTCCAACTCAGGCCATACTAGCACAACCCTGACCCCATTAGCACACTTTGTCAGCTCAGTGGCTGCTTCCAGAGCTCTCAGTCCACAGAAGGGAAGGGGGTTGAACAACTTGTCAGAAGATTACAGGGGTCTTTTGCTAGCATTGATGCAGGACTCTGTTGCTTTGCACATTCTTGGATCTGGGTCACAGTCCTGGATGGTAGTGCTAGGGTATGGAAGAGCACTAGCATACCAAAATTCACAGCCACAGTGGAACAGGGACCCTTGTCAGTTCCAGGGTATAAAAGAGTGCTTGTGTTCACTCACATACCAGAGCACTGGCCAGGAGAGTAGTAAACACACCTCTGCTTGGATCATACCAGCTTGTAAAAATTGAAAATTTACAGGTCCCCAGAAGTAACTCTGCACAAAACCCTTGAAGTTTAAGGCAGTTTGTCAACCACAGAGGAAGCAGAGTCCAACTTTAACAAAGAATTAAAAGACAAATTAGTAAATTGGGGATATTTGCAAATAACAAAAAAAATCTGACAAAGTTACTCTGGTGAAAAGGAATATCCAAACACACACAGAGAAGAAGATAACAAAGCCAAAGCTGCTACATCCAAAGTCTCCAAGAAAAATATGAATTGGTCTCAGGTCATGGAAGGGTTCAAAAAGAATTTTGAAAATCAGTTAAAAGAGGAAGAATAAAATTGGGAAGAAAAATTAGAGTGATACAAGAAAACCATGAAAAAGGAGTCAACATAATTGTACCTAAAATATCTTAATTGAGGACAGGGATTGTGTAGCAACCTTTTATTTGGTTTTTCAATGCCTACCCCAGTACCTTGCAAGAAGCAAAAAATCAATACATGCTATGTTTTGATCTCTGGAAGCTATGTGGCACAGTGAATAAAGTGCTAGCTCTGGAATCAGGAAGAACTGAGTTTAAATCTGACCTCACATACTTACTATTTGTATGACATTAGGCAAGTCATTAACCCTGTTTGCCCCAGTTTCCTTATCTGTAAAATGGGATGGAGAAAGAAATGAACCACTCCAGTATCTTTGCCACAAAAACTCAAAATGAAATTACAATTGAACAACAGAAAAATAAACTAATTTTATCCATCAGAAAAATATTCTTCACAAGATGAAACTTTTTTTTCAGTAGAAGCTAGGGTTCATTAAAAGAATTGTAAAATTTCCCAAAGATTTTAGTACCATATCAATCAAAGTATCAAAAAATTATTTTATAGCGGTGGAAAAATAATTCATCTGGAAGAACAGAACATACAGAATATAAAGGAAATTAATGAAAAAAAAAACCACAAGGAAAGGTGTCCTAGCCATCCCAGGTCTAAAATTGTATTTTAAATCAGCAATCATCAAAAGTACTTGTTACTGGCTAAGAAATATAGTGGTGTATTCGTGGAATAGTCTAGGTACACCAGAGAGAGTAGTATATGACTATAGAGATCTAATTTTTCATACATGGAAACACCCCAGTTTCTGGGATAAGAAATTACTATTTGATAAAAACCTTCTGGGAAAACTAGAAAATAATAGGGCAAAAACTAAGCATAGGCCAGCATCTTACATCATATATCAAGATAAAGTCAAAATGGGTGCACATTTCGGATATAAAGGATAAGAGTATAAGCAAATTAGCTGAGCAAGGAATAGTTTAGTTGTCACATCTATCAATAACAGAAGAATTTATGACCAAATAAGAGATAGAGAACATTATGAAATGCAAAATGGATAATTTTAATTATGTTAAATTAAAAGGGATTTGGACAAAGCCAATGCAAATAATAATAATAATAGTAATAATAATAATAATAATAATAATAGAAGCAAATCAGAAAGCTGGGAACCAATTTTTAAAGCTATTGTCTCTTATAAAGGCCTCACTTTTCAAATATGTAAAGAATTGACTCAACTTTATAACACTAGAAGTCATTCTCTAATTGACAAATTGTCAAAGGATATGAAAGGTAGTTTCAGATGAAGAAATGAAAGCTATCTATAGTTATGTTAAAAAATGCTCCAAATCACTAGTGACACAAATGTATGAATATATTAATAGCAGCTCTTTTTGTGGGGGCAAATAATAGGAAATTTAGGGGATGTCCATGAATAGGGAAATGGCTAAACAAGTTGTGGTATATTAATGTAATGGTATCTTATTTTTCCATATAAAATGATGAGCAAGTGAACTTCAGAAAAACCTAGAAAGATTTAGAAGAACTGAAGCTGAGAGAAGTGCGCAGAAACAGAAGAACATTGTCCATAGTAGCAGGAGTATTGTGTGATGATGAACTTTGATAGACTTAACTTTTCTCAGAAATACAAGGATCTAAGACAATTCCAAATGACTCATGATGGAAAATGCTATCCATATGCAGAGAAGGAACTATGGAGTCTGAATGCAGATTGAAGCATGCTGTTTTCTTTTTTCTTTGTTTCTTCTTTCTCACAATTGTTCCCTTTAGTTCTAATTCTTCTTTAAAAAATGACAAATATGTGTATCTGTGTGTATACATAACATGCATGTATATACATACACACATACATACATATGCATGTATACATACATACATATATACATACACACATACACACATGGAGTAAATAGATTAGTAAAGGAGGCTTCAAAAATGCTGATAAAAACCAAAAACTCCTACATCCAAAGCTTTCAAGAAAGATACAAATTGGCTGAAAATCATGAGAGAGCTCAAAAAGGATTCTGAAAATCAGGAAAGAGAAGTAGAGGGAAATTTGGGAAGAGAAATGAGAGTGATGCAAGAAAATTATGAAAAATGAGTCAATAGTTTGCTAAAGGAGACCCCATCCCACTCCAAGAAATACTGAAGAAAATAGTACCTTACAAAATAAACTATGCCAAATGGTGAAAGTGGTCCAAAAAACAATCAGAAAAATAATTCCTTAAAAAGCAGAATTGATCAAATGGAAAATGAGTTTCCCAAGGTTACTTAAGAAAATAATTCCTTAAAAGTTAGAACGGAGCAGATGGAAGTTAATGAGTTCATGAGAAATCAAGAAATTATGAAACATAGCCAAAAGAATGAAAAAATAGAAGACAATGTCAAATATCTCATTGGAAAAACAGCTGACCTGGAAAGTAGATCCAGGAGAGATAATTTTAAAATTATTGGACTACCCAAAAGCCATTATGAAAAAAAAAGAGCTTAGACATCAGAATTTATCAAGGCAAACTGCCCTTGTATTCTAGAACCAGAGGAAAAATAGAAACTGAAAGAATCCACCATTTGTCTCCTGAAAGACATCCCCAGATGAAAACTCAAAAGAATAGTACAGTTAAGTTGAAGAGTTCCCAGGTCAAGAAGAAAATATTGTGGACAGTCAGAAAAAAAAATCAAGTATAATGGAGCCATAATCAGGATAACACAAGATTTAGCAGCTTCTACACTGAGGAAACAGAATACTTGGAATATGATATTCCAGAGGTCAAAGGAGGTAAGAGTAAAACCAAGAATCACCTACTCAGAAAAACTGAGTGTAATTCATTAGGGAAAAATAGATATTAAATGACGTAGAAGAATTTAATGCTTTTTTTTGAGAAAAAAATCAAAACTACATAGAAAATTTGATTTTCAAATATAAAATTTAAGAGAAGCATGAAAAGGTAAACAGGAAAAAGAAATCATAAGGGACTTATTAAAGTTGAACTCTTTACATTACTACATGGAAAGATGATACCTGTAACTCATAATACCTTTCTCATTGTTAGAGTAGTTGGAGGGAATATAAGGTAGAGTTGAGGGCACAGAGTGAGTTGAATATGAAGGAATGATATATAAAATTAAAACTGAGGTGTGAGAGATGAATGTACAAGGAGAAGGATAAAGGGAGATGTAGAATGGGGTAAATTATTTCACATAAAAGAGTCAAGAAAAAGCTTTTGCAATAGAGGGGAAGAAGGTGGAGGTGAAAGGGAATTAGTGAACTTTACTCTTATTGGAATTGGCTTAAGGAAGAAATGACATACACAATTGATTATGGAAAACTACCTTATACTACAGGAAAGTAAGGGGGAAGGGATAGCGAGTGGGGGTGATAGAAGGGAATGCAGATTGGGTGATTGGGTAATCAGAAGCAAACACTTTTGAGGAAGAACAGGGTGAAAGGAGACAGCATGATTATTATGGAAGTCATTTGCATAACTACATAAGTATAACCAATGTCAAATTACTTGCCTTCTCAATGAGGAGGTATAGAGAGGGAAGCAGGTGAGACTTTAGAATTCAAAGTTTTAAAGATGTTAAAAAAATTGTTTTTACATGTAACTGGGAAGTAATATATAGAGAGGCAATGGGATATAGAGATCTATCTTTCCCTACAGGAAAATGGAAGGAGAAAGGAATAAGATAAGGGGGCAGGGGGTGATAGAATAGAGTGCAGAATGGGGAAAGAAGTAATCAGAAGAAAAACAATTTTGTGGAGGAACAGAATAAAAAAAGGAGAGAGAATGGAATAAACAGGAATAAAGGGAAAAGATGGAGGGAAATACAGTTAGCAATAGTAATTGTGAAAAAAATAAGTAAGTTTCTCTAACAAAGGACTCATTTCTCTAACATATAGAAAACTGTGTTAAATTTGTGAAAATAAGTATAATTCTATGATGCCTGCATTGACGGGGCATGGGCTGAACATAAGAGTTTGGGAATGATGAGATACAAGCCAGATGGGAAGCTATCTACTCAGTCTGTTTATTTATCTGAGGGTAAGGGTTACATACTAATAGCAAAAGTGATTATATCTGGTATTCTACCTTCTAGTACTTTACTCCATTGTGTGCACATGTGATCACTTTTCCATAATCACTTCTTGGTAATAATACCCTATTCCCTTGCTAATAAAGGAAAGATAGTGAGCCAATCACCCAGAGCAACAATGAGCCCTCATGAGGAGCTGGCCTAGGGAAATCCTGACCCAGACTGTGCCCATGACTGGACTGGCTCAGTACTGGCCCTCTACAATTCTCCAACTGATAAAATGATCAAAAGATATGATCAGTTCTCAGATGAAGTAATTAAAGCTATCTATAGCCATATGAACAAAAATATTCTAACTCGCTACTGATTGGACAATACAAGTTAGAACAATTCTGAGGCACTACCTCATATGTATTAGATTAGA
This sequence comes from Pseudocheirus occidentalis, assembly GCA_028646575.1. NCBI lineage: Eukaryota > Metazoa > Chordata > Mammalia > Diprotodontia > Pseudocheiridae > Pseudocheirus > Pseudocheirus occidentalis. Next base: position 55,340,272 of record CM053601.1, read on the forward strand.
TAATAGATAAAAATGGAAAAGGACAAATATGTACCAAAAAATATTTATAGCAGCTCTTTTCTGAGAGTAAACAATTGGAACCTGAGGGGATGGACATCAGTTGGGAAATGACTGAATAAGTTATAGTATGTAATTGTGATGGAATATTATCATGCAATGAGAAATAATGAGTAGAATGCTCTCAGAAAATCCTGGGAAGGCTTTCTTGAACAGATGTGAATTAAAATGTACTGTGTACAAAGTAATAGCCACATTGTAAGATGAACAGATGTGAATGACTTGGCTATTCTCAGCAATACAATGGTCTAAGTTGTTGTGCAGAGAATAAGAGCAGCAGAGACCTGGGTTCAAGATAAATTTAGGTGTGGATTTATTGATCAAGCTCTTGACTACCCAAGTATAATCACTCAAATGGGTAGTCCCTATTGGATCTCACAGACTTGATTATATAGGCCAAAATTAAAAACTACAACCAGGGAGGAACTAGCAAAAGCTATAATATACAGAAGTTAAGAGAGCTGATTGGTTAACTATTTTGGGAATATGGCACAAGGGTATAAAAGCATAAGGGTCCCTCCTACAATAGAGTAGAGAGCACAGGGTGGAGGGCCATAGTCAGCACTTTCCAGAGCAGGGTGCAAGGTCATGGGGAAAGGGGACTGTAAAGTCTCAGAATAGAGGGTGTGGGAACCCTGCTTGGTCAGTGGGACAGTATAAGGTGGTATCTAGTCTGGAACAGGACAAGGTGGTCTCTAGTCCTGCACCATAACCCCTGTCTGATCCTTGTACAGTTCACCATAAGGAAAAAAATGTATAAAAATTCTAATTTGAGGAAGTAGGGGGTAGGGGACTATGCCTTGGTCAACATGCCCAAACTTGCCTTAAGCAGTTTTAAGCTATGACAGAGAAGTAGAGACACAAAGCAAAAATAAAAAGGGGCTTGATGGTGGGACATGGGCGCGCCACACTCAGGTGGTGGGCAGGAGATAGGGCACAACAAAGTCATCTCTGTAGTACATATGATCAAAAAAATGCTCTCCAGTCCCAAAGAAACTGATGGTACCTGAGTACAGACTGTGACAAACTTTTTTGTTTTTTACTTTCATTATTTCTCTTAAGGTTTTGTTGTTGTTTTTGGCATGTTATTTCTTTTACGACATGATTATTATGAAAATGTTCTAAATGACCACACACGTATAACCTATATCAAATTTCTTGCCTTCTCAATTAGGGGGGTAGGGAGGAAGGAAGGGAGAGAGTATGGAATTCAATATTTTAAAAATAAATATTAAAAATTGCTTTTACATGTAACTGGGAAAAATAAAATATTTAACAAAAAGAATTAAAACAAGAGAGCAGTATGAAACTTCTTTCTAAATATATAGGATGAAACAGAAGTAAAGGCAAGAATCTGGTGGAGATCATAGTTTAGAGGCAGATAGAGGGCCTTGTGGACAGAAAATGGTGAAATCCTACTGTAATGGCAAGCACAGAAGTAGTTGATACCTCCTTTCAGCTATTGAATTAACACCTTTCAGTTTAAGTTTCTTTTGAGCCTTGTATAAAATCTGTTGAGAAACAGAATGTGTGAACCACACAACTTGTGAACCCTAGGACTCATGAACCACTGTAAAAGGAATTGGAGGAGTCAAACTATATATAAGAAAGAGCACAAGCTAGACAGTCAGAACTTCTTGGGGTAAGCATCATGGGAGCAGGGCAGCTATTGTTGGACAGAAAAGACTGAACTGAGAATTCAGCAGAACTGAGAAGAGGACTTTTGTCGTGGCAGAACCAAGGAGAAAACTTGTAGTATCCCACTCACTATGTGTGTCTGCTCTGTCTGTGTTGATGTTTGTTCATGATACTTTGTATAAAAGCCCTGGGACCTTACTGGAAGACCTGGAAGAGGATTTTCTAGTTGTATGTTTACAGAAGTCCTGGAGGAGAGTTTTGGAGGTCCTGAGACTTTACTGATGATTTCTGATGACCTCTTGGACCTTGTTTGTTGGTCTGTGTTGATTTCTATGTTGATGATTTGTGTTGAGTTCTCAGAGTTTGTTGGTGGGTCTCAGTTGATATCACAAGCAGATAGTGAATTGATGTTGGTGCCAGCAATGTGCATGAATATTATTGTGGTTCTATCAAGCTTTGTCTTCCCAGAAACAGGAACTGTGAAGGACTTGAGGTAGACTGGACACTATGAACTTCAATATGGAATGGGAACTGGATGAAGAACTGGACAAGGAACTGGGAGCTGCCTGCCTTTGAACCCAGGTGACAATTGGAGCTGGGACCATGGAAGAGGGACCATGGAAGCTGAAAGCTAGCCTCGAGTCAAGCTGAAAGAAGACTTTACTTGGATACTGTGTACTGACTGAGAAGATTATGATTTACAGTGACCTAGTGGTGGAGAACTTTGACTTTTGTACTTTGAGATTGAATTAAGGATTTTGTGATTGACTAAATGAATGCACTTTGTTTAAAACTGTGTGGCCACTTTGGTGAAAACTGTGTGGCCCTTTTAGTGATAAGTTGTTGAGTTGTGACATGGTAAATGCTATACTTGGATTTTCTCTGATAAGTTGTAATATTGTGAATGCTGTACATTGATTGTCTGTGAATGTTTTGCTCTCATTTGTTAATGAATAGAGTGTTCACTATAGTATGAAATGAGAGCCTTAAAAGCTATTCACAACAGCCATCCTCTGGAAAGCTTATTGTGTGTGGCTTTACAGCTATACACAGGTAAATCAATGTTTTTATTGTAGATTGTAAACTAAGATGGTATATAAAAGAGGAAAGAGGATCAAGAAGGTACAGAGGCATATTTGATGTATTGGAGTCAAATCAAGAGCTAGCAAAGAGGCAAAGGTGATTTCTGTATTTTCCAAAAGAGAAGGACATGAGGAGGAAGGGGAAAGAGCTGAAAAGGTCAGGAAATGAAGGGAGTCTTACTTTGGTGGTGTTAGGGGATTCCACTGATTAATGTTCATATAGGTTAAGAAGGATGGTTTGTGTAGGTAGGTAGGAAACTTTCACTGTGTGACTTGGAAGATTTGATTCTTGAACAGCCTAATTATTCTCATAAGGGGTGTTAGAACCCTTGGGGACTATTGACACGTAAGAGACTGAGAGATCATGGATCCAGGGAGATTTTGAGGCAAATGTACATGTGGGAGAAATTAACCAAGAGAGTCTATAGATCAGTGATGGGCTTCCATAATTAGGAATGGTGGTGAGGGAGGGGGTCCTTTCATGAGGCAATATCCCCTCTGTTGCCTGCAATAATTGGCATTGTTTTCAGAGTATGGTACAATGAAAGAGGGAAATTATCCCAGAGAGTCTACAAAGCAGTGACACTGTAGCCTGGCAGGTCAAGCATTTGAGGACCATAACAACATAATTCCACAATGACTCTCAGAGATGGTTATACCCTTGAACTTTCCATTACTCACATATATTTTGCTTCCATGTTCAAGAACTCTGAATTTCTTTTATCAGATCATAATTTTCTAACTCTTTATGTTTCTCTAAACTTCACTTCTAAACAGATTCTTTATATTCACTGGGAATTCCAATCCTTCCATGTGTCAGTAATATACTATGGCACCACTTCTGACTTCTCTCTCTTCCCTTCCAAATCTTGACCTTTGTTGAACTAGTTCAAATATACCCATTCCTTTACTCTTGAATTCCTTCTTTTGCTTTATTTCCTACTGAAAATCCCAGTTCCAGATTATTTCCATTATCTTCTACTTTTTGTTTTAAATATATCTGCTAGTGAATGAAACCAGAATAAGTTTTGTTGTTGTTGTTGTTGTTGTTTGTTTTGTTTTTTAAATCATGCTGTCTAGGTCAACTATAAATTTATTATCATTAACCTCAGTTCAGCCTTCACTGAAATAAAACAATCCTATTTTTGCCTAATTAATTCCACAAGCCATTTAACACAGTAACTATTCTGAAACTTTTCTTCTCAAGACTCCCAATGTACTCTTCCTGCCCTCCCCTGCCCCCACCCCATGCTCTATTCTTTCTACTGAGGACTTCAATTCATACTTTGTGTAAAAATTTGCAAATATTCACTAAAAACTTTTTCTTCTTTTCTCTTTATCCTCAACTACTTTTTATTTCACTTTAGTCTCTTTTGGAGCAGTCAACTCTAGTTTGCTTTCTTAGGACAGCTCATCTATAGGTATAGGCATATCTTGGAGATATTGTAGCTTTGGTTCCAAACTATTGCAATAAAGAGAATGTTGCAATAAAGCTAGTCATTTGAATTTTTTAGCATCTGAGTACATGTAAAACCTATAATCTATTAATTGTGTGATAATATTATGTCTAAAAATGCACAGACGTTAATTAAAAATACTTTATTCATAAAAAATGGAAACCAGCATCTGAGGATTCAGTGGATGGTAATATTTTTCACTGGTTGATATCTGCTGACTGATCAGGGTGATGACTGTTGAAAGGTGGGATGGCTATGGAAATTTCTTAAAACAAGACAAGAACGTTTGTACCATAGATTGACTCTTCTTTTCACTTGAACACATAGAGGACATTGAAAGTTTATTAATTGGCCTAATTTCAAGATTGTTGTATCTCAGGAAATAGAGAATCCAGAGAAGAGCAAGAGAGATGGGAACAGCTAGTAGATGGAGCAGTCAGAAAATATACATTTATTGATTACGTTTGCACCTCATATGGGCATAGTTGACGGAACCTTAAACCAATTACAGTAGTAACATCAAAGGTCAATACAACACATACAATAATAATAAAAAATTTTGATATATTGTGAGAATAACCAAACTGTCACATGCATATACACAAATGCACACTGTGGTAAAATGTTGTCAACATACTTGCTTAATTCTAGATTTCCAGAAACCTTCAATGTATACAAACAAAAAACATTTAAAAAAAAAACTCAGTATCTGAAAAACATAATAAAGTGAAGCACAATAAAACTAAATATGCCTGTAACCTTGATACTATCCTTTCCTTCCTCCTCCTCCTCCTCATTCTCCAAAAGATTATCCTGACTTCTACCTGCCCACGCATATGGCAATCTTCTCCATACGTCATATAAAACAAAACAACAAATAAACCCAAACAAACCCTATGACCATCAGCTAACATTCTATAGTTCTCTTACCTTTCTCAGTTAAATGCCTTTTTAAAAGTCTGCTATGGCTGCTTCAACTTCCTTTCTTCTCTCTTCCAAATCTCCTCATGTTGGCTTCTGATCTCATCATTCAACTGAAACTGTTCTCCATATGTTATCAATGGTATCTTTAATTGCCAAATCTAATAACTTCATCTTGATCTTCATCCATTGTGACCTCTGTGGAGCATTTCACATTGTTAACTACCTTCTTCCTGGAGACACTCTCTCATTTCTAGATTTTTATGACTTTGTTCTCTTGATTCTCTTTCTAACTATCTGATTACTTCTTCAAAAGCTCTATGCTGGGTCCTCATCCATACCTTGTCTAATAAAACACACTAGTTGAATGACTGATTTATCCAGAATGCCTTCGATGCATTTTGAGATTATTCTCATACTAATATTTTATAAATTGAAAAAGTAGGCATATGGATAAGGATGTATTAATATCACATTATTATCTTTTTTGGTAATGATAGTGTATATGATATTTCCTATGTATATACTATTTTTCTTCTTTTAAGTGGTTAAGAAGCATTTACTAAGTGCTCACAATGTCATTGTTGTTCAGTTGTTTCAGATGGTTCATGACCTCACTTGGGGTTTTCTTGGCAGATACTTGAGCTGTTTGCCATTTACTTCCTTAGTTCATTTTACAGATGAAGAAACTGAGGCAAATGGGGTGAAGAAACTTGCCAAGGGTCTCAGAGAAAATAAGTGTCTGGATTTGATCTTAAAGAAAATTAGTCATCCTAGTTACCAGCTCAATGCTTCATCCACTGTGCCACCTAGTTGCTTCTGATACTATTTGTGAGACATTGTTCTAAATAATTCTTCAAAGCACTAAAAATTATATTCTTTCCAGCATACATTACCTCTGTGTATATTAATAATAACTGATATTTAAATAGTACTTTAAGATTTATGAAATGGTTTCTTCATAACCATCCTGGCAAACAGTTACTGTTTTGCCATCATAATTACCTTTACTGATAGAAAATTTGGTACTCCCCCCACTCAGGTTAAGAACCATTGCTACTATATGATTATTTCTATCACTCAAATGAAAGATTCTAGATTTCTTCTTCATTCGATATTCCCAGTATGATATTTTCAAAGCAATAGCCTAAATAGAAACCATATCATACAGAGTACAACAGATTGGATTCACATCTAAAAAGGAGTTCAGCTGAGCTGCATTGTTGTGTTTGTTTTTTTTCCCCTCCTGTTCAATTTCTGCCCAGAAATATCAATAGACTGAACTCCTGGTGAATAAGTGATATTACATTTTGCATTGGTGGGAGCAGTTACTGCAATCAGGGTTAGGCTTATAATGTCATCCTTATTAGAGACCATGAGGAGAACCAAAGGAACTCCTGATGAGAGTGGAAGAGGCTTTTGTTAAAGTTAAATATTTAGCTTCCAATGACCTTTTAAAAAGGCAGCAGGGATGAATACAAAGAATGACTTGGGAACCTTTGCATTTGAAAATGAGGAGGCTAAAAAGAGGATGTGTATTTCAGCACTACAATGTTTCAGTACAGAACTGTCCTGGGGAAAATAGAACTGGACATGAAGTCATCCATGTCATTCAAGGAAGAGTTTCTTAGAATTTTTCCATGGTTCCCCCATTAAAAAAGCAACAACAACAAAAAAAAAACCTGGATCACTGTTGTACTATTAACTGTGAATTATAAATATGTATGAGACTTAGAGAATATTTAAGGAATTTTTAATAACAATATTTCTATATATCAAAGAATATATAAGGAACATATGATGTTAATGTCTTAAATTTACCATTTTACCATTATATACAGTTAAATATATTCCATTATGCCTTTATAGGAAAACTAGGCATACACTGACTTTATTTTCCCCATTCTTTTCTGTTTATATCTTTAAAAAACCTTTATTAACTGTGTTTACTTCTTTTAACACACTCTTTAGTCACATACACAAGCATTTCTATCAAGTAACTGCACTTTGAAATATGATAGACAATGATGCATTATACATGAAAGTATATAATGGGTATAACACTTAATAAATGCAAAGTAGAAACTATTAAGAAAAGATAAATGGCTTCCCCATATCCCATATAGTCCAACAAATTTATTAAGTACTTATTAAGGATGGCAATGGTAAAATAATATACCTGATATTTTATTTTATCAATTCAAATTTCAAAAGAATGGAAAAATTAATCTGATTTCACATATAAGAAAATTCAACTATGAAAATAAGTGTTGGTCATGTATCCAGAGCATACTTAGGGTGGGGCTAATAGAAATCAGTCAGAACAATTAATGAGAATCAGCCAGTGAATTTAATGAGAATTTCAGGATCCTTTAATTCCTGTTTCTATTCCCTTTCAGTAGTTTTCATGGCAATGAGTATTTGTCGAAGAAGCTACAATGTATTTCATATAGATATATGCTCATATGCTCAGTGCCTCACAATTACTTTTTGAAACAAATTAAAATGCCTCATCAGGAATTATGATAATGAATCCATGTTTATGAAAGAAAACACTGGATTGGGAGTCAGGTAACTTGGGTTCATCTTTCCTGGATCTTCCTCTTATGTGAATTCAACAACTCAGGGCATTTCAATGCTCCAGTTCCACCACCTCAAAGCTCTGCAATTTGCGCTTCTTGTTCTTAAATAAGCATAGATGTGTAAATTCTCTCACAAATTTCCTTTTACATACTTCCTTATAGTCATGTGATTCTGGTTATTATTTCTTACAATATTTCATTTTCTTCCTCTCTGAACCCTCTGCCTAATATGATTGCTATCCTTCTTTACTGCCTTTTATGGACAATGCATGATTCATCTCTTTCCATCAAGGCTCAGTTTAGAGTAGAATCATATAACTTTAGTCTGGGCACCCAGAATTGGAACAAAGCATCAGAGTAGGAGCAGTGGAGGAAGAAAGATAAAAGCATTAGGGTGATCCAAACGAACCTCTTAAACCTTTTAAGAAGCAGAAAAAGCACCAGCTCACAGGCTTAAGGCTAAAGGAAGAAGGGGGAAAGACAATTTTAAAATGAGTAAGAAGGGGACTACAGGAAATAGAAATGGGAAATTTAAAATGGTCAGACCTAAGAAAATTAATGTGTGGGTGGATAAAGAGAGATTTAATGGAAATCAACACTATTTCTGCCCATCTCTATAAAACTAATACGCTTAGAGCAGGTTTACCTGGAAGTGCTTTTCTAGATATAGCTGATAGCCAAATGGTGCTGGCAGTGCAGAGGGATTCCCCAAAATCTATGCAGACAATCATAGAGGGATTAGAGTCTCAAATAGGACTCCAAATGAAAGGATAGAGCAAGCAAGACTTGAAAAAAAAACAAGAAAGTAGTAAATGATAATAGGAAGGGGAGGAGATTAAAAAAATGTGTATAGGAGGGTGGGTGAATAAAGGTGAAAGGAATTATTTAAAATAAACTCAGTTGCTAGGACTTGGAAGAAACTTAGTTGCTTGGTATCAATTAGGACCAAAGCAAATAATTTCAAAAGCAATTTAAGGGTTGTGATAATCAAACAAAATTAAAAGGATTAAAATAGGCTTGAGAAAAGGACTGGAACCCTGATAGTTTAGGAAACCTAAGTTCAAGAAAGTGACATCCCTGATTGACAAATGTATATAGAAAGGACACATCTTTCTTGTAAGAGAATGGCTTTATCCTTTTGTTTTCTTTTTTTCTCATATCATAGATGCATGTGAAATTTTCTAGTTGAAGATATATAATAATGGATACAGTGAGAAGAGAGGATAGAAGGGAAAAAAGCTCAAAATCTCATTGTGAATCCTGGAAGAGAAATAGTATTTGAAGGAGACTATAGATGCACAATGAGAAAAAAAATAATTGGAGCTAAATAACAAAAAAGTGTATTTGAAAATTGTGGAAACTGACAAAGAAGGAAAGAAAGATTCACAAATTTAACTTCTCCTAGTACATATAAAGAAGTGGAAGTGGCCGTGGTTTGGATGGCTTGAAATTATGCAATCCCAACTAATAAAAAATTGAGAAATAAAAGACAATTTTTTGATATATACTTAGAAAAAGAATAAGAGAGAGCAAGTAAGAGGGTAGGAACTAAAGTTCATTATTTTTTTTATGAGGAGAAATTGGGAAACTGGAAGCAAAAATACCTATCTGAAATATACAAAGGGTAATACAGCAGTTAGTATGGTTCCTGTAACAGACATACTGAATTTTATAACAAAAAAAATCAAACTTGCTAAAGATAAGGAAGATGACAAAGTCTTTAACATGAAAGCTATTGACTTGTTTGTTTAAATAATGGAAGAAGGGGATATCTGAAATCTAAAGTGCTTAACAATATTGAACCGAGTCAATAAAGTAGGGTAGTTTTATTGCAGAAATGAAAGATGCTAATTTATAGAATGGCACAGAAGCTTCAAACTTAACAATGAAAAGGAAAATGTAGACAGGAAAATACATAGATTTTTGGTAGCAACCTTAAAAAGGATATAGATTGTAAAATAATTAAGTGAGAGACTTGAAAATGGTAATAGATGTGTTTCTAACAAGCTAAGTATACATTTATATATATTGAATTATATTCCACACGCATCAAGGCAACTTATTACTGAGAGGCACATTTGGAAACATCAGGTAACTCCTTCTTGAAGTGGGGGGGGTGAGGTTGGTGGTGGTGCAGATTGGATAGTAGTGACCTTAACTTGTGGTTTGAACAGTATCAAAGGGTGTAAGATCAAAGCAAGAGAAATCTTGGTAGAAGTGAGCCAGGCATATGTAATGGTAATTAATTTAAATTTGAAGACATTTTTTTGTTATGTCAATTAAGTAGGTACTTAGTGCTTAGTAACTAATCAAATCTTTGTGAAATAAACAGAAAGGGTGAACTCTGTCTCCTGTTGCTGACATAACAGGAATGGGTTGGCTGAAACAAGAAGCCAATGTTGTGTGTGTATATATTATAAGAAAAACCCCCAGAGAGAGTCAGAATTCACTTCTGACAAGATCCTGATGGAAGAACCTGTTCTGTTGAGAGATCTGGTGAAGGCTGGAGTTGCTGCCAGGAAGGCTGCCTGGAATGCCAAAGTGGCTACTGCCACCTGGAAGACTGAGATTTCTTCTGGGTCCTAGGGTGACCTGAACTGCCAGAGGACTGAGGAAGCATAACCAGGATGCTAAGACTTTGCTTTTTTGTGGCTTCGTTGATCCTTGAATTCCTGGGAACAGAAATTGTGAAGATGTTGACATGTACTGGACCCTGTGAACTTTGGTGTGTAGCAGGAACTTCCTGGAGGACTGGACAAGGACCTGGGAGCTGTCTGCCTCTGAATCCAGGTGACTGTTTGGTTGATTCAGGTAGGAGTTTGACCATGGAAGGGGATTCAGAAATTCTGCGATACCACCCTGAGTCAAGATGAAGTAATGATCTCTCCTTGGATATTGAATGCTGTGATGATAACACAGTTTACTAGTGACCGGTCAGGGGTTTATGTATTTTTTAATGATTATACTTAGTGATTAGCAATAATTAGTAACTGATTGCTAAATAAGTGACTGATTAAGTTAACCTAGTTGCTCCATGAGTGGAAGACTGACTTGTAAGTTGAGAGGATTGAATGATTAAGTAAGGAGGCAAACCTCCTTAGGGATACCATATGATTGTTCTTTTGTTCTTTGTTCTAAATACTGTGACCACTTTGGTGAAACCTATGTGTCAGTTTTAATGATAAGCTGCTGTGAACACTATATTGTGATTTTTCTGTGATAAGATATAATGTTGCAAATACTGTATCATGATTTATTGTGAATGTTTTCCTTTGATTTTTTCTTGAATAGAGTGTTCACTATACTGTGTAATCAGAACGTTAAAAGCTGTTCCCGGTAGCATTCTTTTGGAAAGCTGCTCATGCATGGAATTACAGCATAGACAGTGGACTCCTCAGTCATGATATGTAGGGACATTCCAGGACATTTTCATCAACTTAATACACTGTTCAGCATCAGGGATATTCTTGAAGCTAATGATCTCTTCATAGGGTACTTTGTGCAATGAAGCTTCTACAATGATGAAATGTTTCTACTGTTGCTTGTCCTGAAGCCCAAAAATCATGCTTATATCACCATAAGAACAGGCAGATTGAGTAAGTTTATATCACATATGATCAGTGTTCGTACTCATTTGTGGACTCTGGACAAGAACTGGAAAATTAACCAGAAATAAGAGATGCCTAATGACGGGCCCATGTATGACCTGCTCTAGTCTAACATCAAAGGAACAACAAGCTGTGGTATAATGACCTGAGAAGATGGCTATGTACTGGACCACAGCACCATGGAACAGATCAATGAAGCCAATGATATTAAAATGTTATGCCAGGGTCACCAGCTGTTGATAAAATGCTATGAATGGCATGTCAATGAAAGCGTGAATATGTGTAGTCATGTGATAGCTCCCACATACTGCAGTCATGAAAATTTAGTAAAATCTATTAGCTCTTTCATCAATATAAATTCTTCCTTTTGGCATTTAATTCCCTTCATAATCTGCATCCAACATATCTTTTCAATTTCATTGTACAATTGCTCCCCTTTCCACAATCTATGATGCAACCAAACTGGTGTTTTCTCTATTCCTTATACATGACACTCCAACTCTTACTTTCATGTTTTTTACCCATACTATCTCCATGCCTGAGAGTCAGTCCCTCTTAACAGAAACTTTCTTGCCATTTCAGAACCAAGTCAAACACCACTTTCTGTACAATGCTTCCCATGATACAAATGACTGGTAATGTCCTTCCTATAAAATCACTGTGTGTTCAACCTCTCTCTCTCTCTCTCTCTCTCTCTCTCTCTCTCTCTCTCTCTCTCTCTCTCTCTCTCCAACCCCTTTCTTTCTCTTTCTCCCTCTCTCATTTGTTTTCCCCATTAGAATATAATCCCTTTGAGAGTAGAGATGGTTTCATTCTTTGTACTTGTATCTCTGGTGCATTTCACAATGCCTATAACATCATAGATGCTATATAAATATGCGTTGAATAATTGTTGATTGATCAGTGCTCCCTAAGCTCCAGTTCAACTGGCTTTTTTATGTTTTCTTATATATTACACTCCATTTCCTACATTTGCATTAACTGTCCTCTCCAAGCTAAACTTCTTTCCCTCCTTGTCTCCACCTCTTAGAATTCCTAGGCCCCTCCAAAATTCAATTCAAGCACTACTTTCTGCAAAAGTCCTTTCTTTACCCTATCTCCAGTTAATACTAATTTCTCCAGAAAATCATCTTACATTTTTTTCATCTGTTTCATATACCTCTTTTTGTAGTCTATGTCATTTAAATGTAAGATATCTAAGGACATGAATTGCTTCATTACTATCCTTGTATCCTGAGTGCCTAATATGGTGCCTGATACATAATAGGTCTTTAATAAGACTTTTGATTGCACTTATGGCCATCTAATTTTTAGAGATGCGTCTTTTACCAACTACAAAATTTCCATTAACAACCAAATGTAATAACCACAGAAATAAGACCCTTAGAGGCTCCATAAAAATAGAAATTAAAATTATTTCTAAAGACTTTAGAAATGAAAAAAATTAGCATTAATGGAGAAACATCTTTCCCATAGGTAAAAAACCTCTGCAGTCCATGAGAGATGGCAGGTGTTTTAAAAATTAAATTTGATTAAGAATGTAAGGAGTAGTTCTGAATGTCAGAGGTCCTCTGTAAAGAAAAATGGAAGAATTTGACAGTACTCATTAAAGTAATCATGTGTAGAGAGGCAGATTAAAAATGTTAAGTTTCCACTGGCTCTCTCAGCTAATATAATAAACAGATTCAATTTTAGATCATTATTACCCTTCCCCCACCAGTCAATATTTTGTTTCAGATTTCAAAAACCCCTTCATACACATTATTTAACAATACTTCTCTGAGTTAGATCCTACCTTCTTCACATATCTAGATTTTAAATATCAAGATGATGCAGCATCACCATTTTACAGATAATGGAATGAAAGTTTAGAGATATTAAGTCCTTTAAACTCATGAATATGAGAAGCTGAATTTGATCCTGTTTTTCTTACTCCAAATTCAATCCTCTTTGTTCTGTTCTATTGCTCATAACTTCTTCTTTACTCAACTGCTATTTCAATTGCTGGTTTTATTCCTCTACTTTGACCTTCAAGCTCAATAGTGAAGATTCACGTTGAAAACATGGAAATAAGAGGCAGAAAGTTTCTAAAGCTCTTGCCAAGTGGCATGAAAGGAGCTCTTCTGATCAATAAATACTTACTAAATATATTTTATATTCAAGAAATGTCTTGTGCTCATCACAAATAAGTTTACAGAATTATGAAACTCAGTCACAGATTTGATAACAATTTAACAGGGATAGGGATAACAAAAGACATTGACAAAAAAGGACTACTAAAAATTCTCATGTAGTACCATAACTCTTGCCTATGTGGAGAGACATCTTTAGGTTTTTGGAAAACTCACAACCTAGAAGTGTTTGGGCTGAGAGTGGGGAAGAGCTAAACTATTTTTGGTAATTTCTTAGTCCCTTGACTACCCAACAACCCAGCATTTATTAGATGCAAATATGAAAAGGTGTTAATACAGAATGAAGAAATTTGAGGTGGCTGTTTTTATTTTAGGAGAGATCATTGTCATTGCATTAAAAATGAAAATGGGTAAATAATTTATGTACAATGTTTCAGCTAATTATCTGTGGTTGATTTACTTGATGAGAGGAAAGGTACTTTGATTGGATGGTAAATGCTATGAAAGGCTGATCTCATAACACCTAAGTATGAAAGGATTAACTAAAGAGATAAGAAAAAAGCAATAAAAAAGAAAGGAGAAGAAAATGAAAGAGAGTAAGGGATACCAGCTGTGGTAGAAATAGCAGAATCCTACTACTTGTGGTCCAGGAGAGGACATAATCATTGTTGCTCTACCATATATCATGCCCAAGTATATTTGTCAACAAAAGGAAGTACCAATTAAACTTTCTCTACTCTTAGTGAAAAGATGATTTCAGAAAAAAGAAAAAATTTACCTCATGATAAGAAAGTCATTTAATTCTAAGAAAACTGTTGAGCTCTTAGGAAGCTAGGCCTTTTTTTTCCTTTTCCTTCTAGAGCTGCTAGGTGGCACAGCAGATACGATGCTAGTCCTGGAAGACTAGTCTTCCTGAGTTCAATGTGACTTCAGACACTTTTTAGCTGTGTGACTTTGAGAAAGTCACTTAACCCTGTTTGCTGTAGTTTCTTCATCTATGAAATGAGCTTGAGAAGGAAATCACAAACCATTCTAGGATCTTTTCCAAGAAAACCCCAACTGGGGTCACAAAGATTAGGATATGACTGAAACAACTTTATACCTTCATACTTCTCAGTGTTACCTCCTTGATTTAACCAGTTAAAGTTGGTCATCAGAATATGAAATGTTATTACTGAAGAGGTTTTTTGAGAATCAATTAATCCATCCATGAAACATGAATTCAATGCCTATTAAATGCCAAGCACAATGAGTATATGTAAAGAAATAAGCAAACAAATGCATCTATATGCAAATATGCACATGTATAATTTATAGAAATACATGTATAGTTACAAAGACATAGGCATACATCTTTATGAATGTATAACTATAAGCATATATATCTACAAAAGTATGCATACATATGTATATGTGTGTGTGTGTGTTTGTCTCTATGTCCATTACTTTATCATTCATTTCTTCATTCATTCACTCATTTGTTTGTTTACATTTATTCCTAGCATTTAGTACCGTCCCTGGCATTTAGTAGGAACTCAATACGTGATTGATTTTCAAGAAATATTTTGTGCAATGATGTTACACTTGTCTATCTAGCTGTCTAACTATATATGTTTGTATATCTATAGGTACACATATAGATTACATGCATACATGTATAATGTGTGAAAAGTATGATAAGTTCACCTTGAAGGGGAAAGTAGTAGCAATGAGGTAGTCTAGGAAAGCTTTTATTTGGAAGATAGTTCTTTAGCTAAGTCTGCAAAGACTCCAGAGATTCTAAGCACAAGTCTTGAGATGGACAAGAATTTTAGAAATGAGGACAGCTAATACAAGAATATGGAGACTAGAGATGAAGTGGCATGCACGAGGAAGAGCAAATAAGCAAATTTTACTTGACTATAGAATACTTGGAGGGCAACAATATGCAATAATGTTGGAACGATAGAATAGCACCAAATTGGGAACAGCTTTAAATACTAAATGAAAAAATGATCTTTAGTGTTACTGTTTATTGAGTAAGGGGACTGACCTGTCAGGAATGCACTTTAGGGGAGAAAATTGGCAGCTATGTGGAATTTTGATCAGAGAGGGAGAGACTTGAGGAAGACAGACTAATTCATTAGGAAGCTATTAAAACACAGAGATGATTCATTATTCAACATCTACACAGGACTTTCAAATTCACTGTATATTTAAAAGTAAGCTGTTTAATGTTATGTGTAGCTGGAATTAAATTCAAACAAGGAGAGTTTGGTAGTGGCCTCCTTTCATACCAATAGGATGAAAACATTATTCTCATCATCAATATAGAATCTGATGGCTTGGAATTATGGTTGGTTCCTACATATATGTACATGTATATATGTGTGTACATATGTATATATACACAAACACACATATATGCATGTGTATGCATGTACACATATGTACATACACACAAAGTGCACATGTATATACATATACACATATATGTACATATATATTTATAAATAGCTGTTGATTTTGTATGATAATTAAACTATGAAAAATGCACATCATCATGAAAACAAAACTTTGGAAAGCTAATGGATTGGAAACTCTGGGAGATCTTATCAGTCTTTAAAGGTTTTGATCATAAGACTGATTGTCATGAGTATGTCTTCCACCTGTAATCCAGCTTGCTAAATTCAGAATGGCTGGTAACAGAAAACTGGCCTCCAGGTGATAAATTTGAGTGTGAGATTTGAGAATATAATAATTCACAAAGAGTATCTACTGAAGTCTAGAGATGAACATATTTACCTCCTCTACCAGTTGAGGGAGTTCCCATACTGATAAAATCATGAATCACGGGTGTATTGAAGTGTAATAAAATGAATTTGACATATTCCATGATATGCATTAATGTGTTTCATAGCAATTAGCCATTAATTGTAAGTTATTCATGTAAATGAAAATAATTAATATACAGCAAAACTAAGCACCTCTGGGGTGAAGGGAACATCCTTGTTATTGTTGAAAGGAATAGGCTATTGCTTTGATTATTCATCCTTAACCAGATCTGATTTTAGGGAAGAATGTTGCCTCAACACAAACAGGCCCCACAGACCTGCTCTGATCATTACATTTGATAAGGAAACATCAATTAAATGGGCCCAGAATATCTAGGTTACAGGTACTCCCTTCTTGGTCTTCCTTGGAAAACATAGTACCATCAATATAAAACTGAAATGGACTTGAGAAGCCATCTAATCAAACACAACCATTTTATAGATAAGGAAATTATTGTCTAACATTAAATGTTTGTCTAACATTAAATGACCTATCTGAGGTCATATCAGTTAGTAATCATTAGAAGTGGTATTTAAACCCATGCCCTCTAACTACAGAGACAGTGCTCTTTCCAGGTTAACTATTACAAGGAACCCATAAGAATGGAGTCTGAACAACCAAAGGGTAGTCTGAGAGGCCAAAATTCCTGAGAATGAAACTCTAGGCTCTTGTGTTCTGGGCCCTAAGCTGTTTCCATCAAGGTCTAAGAAAGAAAGCAGTAAAAGCTGTGATACCTATTTGATTTGTCTGACACATGCTTCATCATATCTCTCAGGATACTTCATTGCTTCTTCAAAACTGGCTTGCCAACTTTATGGGTGGCAGTTGGTTAGGAAGGAAGGACTCTTCTTCAAAGAACCTGCTTCCCTGGACAACAACTATAAGAGCTGGGTTAGAATCATGGTCTATCATCTCTCATCATCAACAAACCCTTCAATTTATCTGCTTTTTGGTAACAGTTGGTCGGCAGTTGTGGTGGTGGTGAGGACCCTGGGCCCTTTCTTGGCAATTATTTCTCTCCAATTTGGAACTGTGTGCAAAGGGCATATCCTTTTATCCAGCAATGCCACTACTAGGTCTGTATCCCAAAGAGTTCATAAAAAGGGAAAAGGATTCACAAAACTATTTATAGCTGCTCTTTTTGTGGTGGCAAAGAATTGGAAATTGACGGTATGTCCATCAATTGGGGAATGGCTGAACAAGTCATGATGTATGAATAAAATGAAATACTATTTTGCTATAAGAAATAAAGAGCAGGCTTGTTTCAGAAAAAAAAACCTGGAAAAACTTACATAAACTGATGATGAGTGAAGTGATCAAAACCAGAAGAACATTATATACAGTAACAGCAAAACTGTGCAATGATCACTTATGACAGACTTAGCTCTTCTCAGCAATACTACAATTTAAGAGAATTCCAAAAGATTAATGATGGAAAATGCTATCCACATCCAGAGAAAGAACTATGAAATCTGAATCCAGATATAAGCATTCCATTTTCACTTTTCTTTCTTTTTTATTTTCCTTTTTGTTTTGGTTCTTCTTTCACAACATGACTAATGTGGAAATAGGATTAATATGATTGTACATGCATATCTTATACCAGATTGCTTGTTGTCTTGGGGAAAGGGAAGAACAGGAAAGAAGGGAGAAAAAATTGGAATTCAAATATCTTACGAAACAATGTTGAAAACTATCTTTCCGTGTAATTGAAAAAAAAAACATAGACCATGATTTCTCTCCTTAATATTGAATTTGGGAGCTAAGCTGCAAGCATGTACAGTGTGTTGGGGAACCCTACTGTCCTTGAGGATCTAGGGTACAGATTCCTGACCACACCCATAAGTGGGTAGGGGGAGGTAGGGTCAAAGTGATGACAATGGTGATCTGACTTGCTTGGCATGTGCTAGTCCTGTCTGTCCATTAACATCCTTGATAATTCAGCTAGGTTGAATTATTACCCTGAGAGTTACAATTATCTAGCAGTAATGATAATTACTGCTTCCTCAAATGATAGTTGTGAAAGGTAGAATGGAGGCAATACCAATAGTCTGGGGGATTCTCCCATTCTCAGGGCTCCTGTGCTTTTCTATAGGGTTTTAAACTTTGCAGAGATTTTTGCATGTGCAACCTGGTTTCCACCAAAACCTGGATTGGTTTTCATGGTGCTTCATCCAAGGTGAAATGGAACTATTGATTTATTGAAAGAATGATGAGCAAGATGTTGTGTACCTGCCCCAAGGACTTTACTTCAGTTAGTTCCCAACATTCTCAAGAATGTGTGGGGAAAAAAAGAAAAACTTTGGAGAAGTGGTAAAGAGAGAAATAGTTTGAAGGTTGAATACTAGTCCTCTGGGTTGCAGATATTATAGGGCCAATTCCCATCCATGGACTTGGAGGGCAACCATTCAGGTTATTTTTTTCTTTTCACAATTTCCCAGGAAGTTCTTTCTCCACAAGTCTCTGAAGAGTTTTTGTATACTATTTTTATACCTGCATTATCTCATTTGAGACTCACACCAATCAGGTGAGACAGGCGCTATTACTAGTCCAGTTTTCCAAATGAGGAAAAGCAAACTGAGAGAAGTTAAGAAAATTTAGAACTGCATGAGGCAAAATTCAAACTGTTTTTTTGAACTCCTAATTGGGTTCTCTACCTACTATACCATATGACTCTTTCTAGTATTATGAAGAGTAGTATATTTTGAGGGGATGAATATAGTAAATTTGGTCTTGAACCAGTTGAATTTGAGGAGTCTGAAGTGATATCTATGTGGAAGCACCCTATTGGAAACTGAAGGCTTGGGGTTGGGAGGACTGAAGAGAGATTAGGATTGGAGGTACACATTTGAGTGACTTTAGCACATTGGTGGTAATTGTAGTTGCAAACATTAATGAGGCTGCAAAGGGAAAGGCTATAGATAAAGAAAGAGAAAGAGAGTAAAAAACAGATTCCTAGAAAACATTCTGCAAGAGCATTAGTAAAATCATAAAAGACAATGGAACACCTTCAAGGAAATGAATGAAACGAGAATAAAAACAGTGATAAAACAGGTTATTAGATTATTATTTCAAGAAGAGACTTTGTTAATTTTACCAGGACTTTCACTCCTATGTAGAAGGTGATAGTGAGAGGAGAAGCAAAATAGTTACTGAAAAAATTAAATATTTTTTACATCTGTTGAGACACAAATATATGATATGGTGTTTGTAAAGTACAAAACTACTAGTTGAATAAAAATAATGAAAAGCCAGAGCACAATCTGAAGAAAAATGGGGTCTAGAATAAGGGTACTTATCAATTAGTCTTTCCAATTAACCCTTTCTGAAATGTGATGTATAAATATGAAGAAAATGTGATTGAAGAAGAAAGTGGTCAATATATCAACAACATGGAAAGAATGGATTGTCATGAATAATGTAATTTTTAAAATTCTTTTAAAAGTCCTTTCTTTTAAGAAAGTAGGAAGAGGAGGGAACAAAACCAAACATACAAAATGTTTTCAAAAAATGTGAAGATAAATGAGATGTCAACTTAGCAATTTTTTTTAATAAAAAATTCTGTGAGGATAAATGGGATAATATGCTAGAAGTATTCAGAGAAGCTTGAAAAAGAGTTACTATATAAATTCATTGCATTCTTGTTATTATCTTAAGTCTTCCTTTATCTATTAGTTATGGAATCATTACTTTTCATATGATTGAAAAATTTTTTTAAAAAGCAGAGAATGTGAGTCCACAGACTTTTTAAAAATAGTTATTTGATTAAGTTGTATGTTATGTACAAAATTAAATATTATGACATAAATATTTCTTGAAGGCTTTTTTATAGAGTATCCATTGAATATTATTATTCTCTAGGGTTTTGATTTGGGATAAAATATTTTAATATTGAAGAGAATAAGGAAAACAGCATAGCACCAGTTTCACTTCCACAAAAATTCAGGATACTAAATTCTCTTAATATTCTACATGTTCCATTATTCAATTCAATAAGGATTTATTACACTTCTACTATGTGCTAGAAAATGTCTATGCCATTATTATGCTGGTATCTAGATTGAATAACCAAATTCTTCTCATCTGTCTACATAGAGGACATAAATTATTTGTTCACCTAATAATACTCTTGTATTTTTCCATATTGTTAGTAAATTACTCATAAAGCAGGACTGGATTCCTTAGCACCAGAAAAGGATCCAGGTTTTGCCATGGTTAAAATATTAGGCCATAAATAGTTAATGAATAAAACGGGTTGGTTGTTGTCCTTCATTCTAGAATAGGACAAAAATAATATCACTATGTTCAAGTCAAGTTTCAGTATGTCCAACTGTGGTTGACTAATACAAGCTCAGAATGCTCCACCACAGTTCCGGCACAAATAGTCTGCATGAATATGTAGGGTGGATTCTCCATATCTGCACATCCTGTGTTTCCTTTAAGCTGTTTCAATTCTGCTTTGCTTATAGAGCACAGCACCTTCTCTGATGTGGGCACACTATGCTGAGTGTCTTGGGGAAAGGGAAAAGCAGGAGAATGTCTCTCATGTCACACAAAGTTCTTGAGAGACACTTTGAGAGTGTCCTTGTATCACTTCTTCTCACCACCATGTGAATACTAGCTCTATGTGAGTTCTATGTATCTATCTATCTATCTATCTATCTATCTATCTATCTATCTATCTATCTATCTGTCTATCTATCTGTCACTCTTCTTTCCATTTCTACTTTTGTAATCATTGTATATACACATGAATTTAAACATTTCCATTTTTCCCCTTTAAACACAGACCCCCCCCCCAAAGGTGGTAGATTTTTAAAATTATAATCCTGTATTTTTACTTTGTGAAAGAGTTAGTGTGTCAACATACACTACAATCGTTAATAAGTGTAAACCTAGATCCTCCCAATTAATATATTCCTCTGTAAATTTTAGTTTAGTTTCTGAATGCTTCACTTATAATTTCAGAACACCCAATAACAATATATTGAATGTACATAATATTAGAGAAATTTCCTAGAAGAGCTAAAATAGCAACTGTCAAACCCCAATTTTAAAACAGAGTCTGTTCTAAGAAAGAGAAAAATGAAATTATGGTGCATGTGCCCACATTTTAATTTCTCTCAGGTTGGCTTAAAATGCATTGCATGGGAGTCCAGAACTATGCCCCTCTAAGGGTGCCAGTCCAGATATATCTTGATTTGGGATTTGTCAGAATAGGGTTATATGCCCTTCAAAGAGTGTTTCCAAGGGGTTTCCTGTGTTTCCAATCAACTCTGATGGGAGGTGGGCTATATTAAAATAAGGTCTTGAGAGTTAGCTTCACCTAATACTCTTGAATTTTTCTTTTTTGTCCAACTTTGTCCGACTGGATTCCATAGCACTAGAAAAGAACTTAGGTCACAATCTTGGTACAAAACCTTTACAACCAGGGCTGATATCACCTGCCATCATTCTCTCTCTGCGTCCAGAGAGAAGAAATGCCTATTCTATCAGACCAATCCTCCATCACAGCAGACCACTCCCAGTCTGGGGCTATCTAAGCAGAAGAATCTGTCTCTATCTAAACCAGAACATATTAAATCAATTCAGGCCAGGATTGGAGTTCGACCAGAAAAAGAACATTCAGTGTAATCTCATCATCAGTGATGTCCTTCTATAGGAGAGAATGAATTTGTAAGGAACTGGGGGTGGGGGTGGGGCGACTCTGAGTCTCCAAGACACTGATTACTAAGATTTAATATCATTTTTCACAATACCAAATATGCATTATTTGTTTCTGGGTGGGGGTGGGGGTGGGAGTGCAGGGGTCAAGCTTAAACCATACTGAGAAGCCTATTTCTTGGGCATGGTTTAAAAACTTTGCTATCTCAAGAGAAAAAAGATTTCAAGAGCATATATTAGAATTTGCTTCAACAAGTATAAACTATTTTACAGCTTATGACAATGAATATCTTGAAAAAGTGTTACAGCAAAGACTAAAGATAATGTCCATTGCTGATAAGAGACTCATTAACATGAAGAATATTATGCTGACTAAAATTAGTACAGAGGGGAAGAGAACACTGCCTACTAAAAAATCAAATGAGATGGGTTCCATTCAAAACCAAGTCCAATATATTTATTGATTTACTTTTGCATTCATTGATTGCCTCTATAATTTTAGTGTCACCTCCATGTAGAACTTTCCCACGTCTGAACCTTTGTACATATGGTTCCCACTTTTAGAATGCCCTCCATTCTCATCTCCATCTTTTAGAATTCTTAAACTCCTTTAAAACACATTTTAAATACTGTTTTATACTTTTTTTGTGAGACCTTTCCTGATTACTCTAGTTTTAGCCCTCTCCCTCTTAAAATGATCACACACACACACACACACATACACACACAAGCACACATACATGAATGTATGTATGTGTGTATATGTATATACACACAAACACATATATAACTATTTGTATTTGTGTGTATATACATACACACATACATGCATAAATACATATAGACACACATAAATGTGTATGGATATATATATTATATAATATATACATATATAATATCTCATATATATTACTCTCTTGTGGGCTTGATGCTTCTGGTAATTTTGATTTAGAACTATCCCTCATCCTTCTCTTCTTCTCCTCCCTTCATTCATTCCTTCTCTCTCCTTCCCTAGTTCCTATTAAGTGCTCAAAAAATGATTGATTTGAATCACACCACTCATATTTCCTTTAAAAAAACATTTTCCCCAATTACATGCAAAAACAATTTTAACACCCTTTTTCTTTCTTTAGTATTTTATTTTCCCCAAATATATATTAAAATAATTTTTAACATTGGTTTTTAAATTTTTAGTTCTAGATTCTCTGTTTTCTCCCCTATCAAAGTCCCCTCGTTGAGAAGGAAAACATTTCATAAAAGCCATTTAAGATATAAATATTTTTTTTATTTCAAGTGTCTAATTCTTTCCATCCCTTCTACAATCATTGAGAAAGGAAGCAATTTGATGCAGGCTATACAAGTGCAGTCATGCAAAATATATTATTTATATGAAATAAAATACAAACAAAGGGGGAATAACAAGAAAAACATTAAAAAGTTTTAAATAAGCATGCTTTGATCTACATTTTGATTTCTTCAGTTCTTTCTTTTGTAAGGGACTGTATTTTATTTTTCATCATAAATCCTTCAGAAATGTCTTGGATCATTGTATTGCTGAAAATAGCTAAGTCATTCATAGTTAAACATCATACATTATTGCTGTTACTGGACATTGCTTATAAGTTGGTTTGAAATGGAGTGGGAAAGAAATGGTAGTAAGAAGAGCAATTGTCTTGCTAATTGCTGGGAAAGTTAGGGTTTTTTTCTGGAATTAGTATGTATTTTCTTTAATGTTTCTTTTTGTGAAGCTCACTTAATTTCAAATCTCAGTCTTGACAAAAATTAGCTGTATGACTCCGAGATTACTTAACACCTGTGTGCCTCAGTTTCTATACTTGTAAAAAAGGATACAATATTTAATATATCCGACCATACTCATTCCATTTCAGCTCTCAAGGCTCACCCCACAAACCTCTTAAGAGTCTTAACATGTTTCTGTCCATCTTTTCTTTTAGTATTTCTTTTGTTTGCAAGCTTGCATAAGAAACCTTACTGAAGTTCTGTCATTCACTGGCTGATCTCATTGGGCACTTAATGAGTTATTTTGCACAGTATATGGTTTGTACTGTATTGTCTTAAAGCTGATTTTGTTTTCAACTAAGTGCAAGTAGATGCAAGAACTGAATTACCTCCTCAATAGAATTATAACTATGTTGAGTTCATAGCAGGGAAGACATCTCCCTGGCTTCTCTCTCTCTTTTCATCCCCATTCAGATGTGCATAACAGACAATAGTTGCTCAATAAATGTTTATTAAAAGAATGATAGGCTAAAGTTTTATAAGATTTAGTGTAGCTAACTACTCAGAGAAAGGTAAAATAAATGAATTATTTTCTGGAATTTCCCAAATTTTTCATCCTCTTTGTATATGGACTATATTATTGATAAAATTTTGTGTCTATGGGCTACCATTACTACTAAAAATGCAGTTTATTTAATAACTTATATGCTAAACAGAGAAAAATATAACTTAAACATTGTTTATTCCAGTTTATGACCTTAGTTTCAATATTAAAATTGCACTCTGAAACTCAATGCTATAACATGAAAGAAAGGTTTTTAGAACATAATTTTAAGTAATTTGTCAAATTAACAATCTGAGGAGTAGTACAAAACCACCTTTTAAGTAATGGTACATAGTACTATTAGAGACTTTCACTGTGTATAACATGAATAAGTGGGATATTTTGTCCACGAACCTAAATGTCGATTCACTAAGCTATATTTAAAAAATATCCTGTGGTGGGAGAAGAAGAAGGGAGAAACTCAAAATAATCCTAAATTGTTGTCCTACAGCTGTTGGACATACACTCAGCTGTTTCTACTTTGAATTCCCATTCTCTGGAGGGAGTGAATTGTGCCACCTTTCTGGGTCCCACTTTTCCCTTCTGTTATAAGGGTGATTTTACTTTTTATTAATTTTTTTAAATTTTTAGTAGAGAAGTTAATTGCTAGCTCTCTTGACTTTGTTACATTGGAATTGACCAAGATAATCACTGGTTTCCTGTAGCTGTTTGAAGAGTACTTCTTTGAGGTGAATTCTGAAGAGCCTTAGATTTCTGTTATTTTGTCAACAATCCATGATCAAAACGCAATCATGTGTAGAAGATAAAATAGAATTTGACACACAAGAAAACTGAATTACTGAATTCCATTTCCCAGCAGTATTGAAATATTCACGATAAAAGGCTGGAACAAAGTTCAGTGGAAATTCAGCTGCCTATAAAATATCTTGAACTGTTAAGATGTCAAAACATAATTGTAATAGAAGCATGGACCTTTCTTTCCTTTAAACCTGCCAAATTACCTCATATAAGGTAAATCTCATGAAAGTAGTTGACTCCCATGTGCATTTATGTTTACCCATGACTGCAAAAATACTAGATTTGTTAAGTTCCCCAGACATTTCCCCACAAATTCAGATCTTAAGGATATGTAATAATTTTCCCCTCAGGTAACTGTATAGATTATTATTAGGAAATTTGGCTATGGGGATACATAGTTCATATTTTTAGAGGTTTTCAAAATATCTTTATTATTAGGGTTCTCTGAGCCAGATTATATAACGTAACATCATCCCCAATTTTATAAATAATAATAATCATAATAATGAACTGATGCTCTGTGGGAGCTGAGGGAGTCAGTTGATGTACCCAGAAGCACAAAGCTATTAAGTGCTACAGGAATGATAAGGATCTGCATCCTTCTTGATTCCAAATTTAGTATTCTTTCTCCTACGCATTCTATCATTAGGAGACAATAAAGAGTCATGTTCTAAAGTGTTTGGAAATAATATTATTCCCAGAGAAAAGTCATTAAAGATTCATATAACAAAATGACGTGACAAATGACATTTTCAGAAAATGTAGTTATCTCAGGGTCACGGCATCAGTGGTCTGGCTTAACTATTTGAAATTTGTATGATTTTTTTAAAAAGCAGCCAAAGGACATTTACAAATGAAAAAGAAGAGGAAATGTATAATGGGATCATATTGGCAAAGATGACAAAAAAAGAAAAATTACAACTGATGGAGAAGCTACAGCTAAATATTTAGGCACATTGTGATAGTGTTGATGTGCCTGTCAATGGATACAACTATTTTGCAAATTTGGAAATATATAAAAACCATTTTTATATGTCACTAAACAGTGTGTGTCTTTTGATCCTGCTATACTACTGGCAGGCTTATCTGCAAAATGGCAAAACAAGAAGAAAAGGTCCTACATGTACAAAAATATTTATAGCAGCTATTTTCACAGTGGGAAACAAACAAACAAACAAACAAACTTGAAACTATTGGACTACCTTGTGGTATCTGAGTATTATGAAATTCTATTGTATAAGAATTGAGCAAATAATTTGTTTCAAAGAGATGTGGAAAGACTGGTAAGATCTGATACAGAGTGTAGTGATCAGAACTAGGAAAATAATTTAAACTATTTGTCATAAATATTATATCAGAAAAACTAAAAAACATTTATGAGCTGATAAAAGAATGAAATCAGTAGAACCAAGAGAATAATGAATACAAAAACAGTACCACCATAAAGACAAGCAACTTTGAAAGCAGTAAGAACTATCATTAACACAATAAGTATTCATAATTTCAAAGAATACATGAAGAAATATTCTGTCTACTTCCTGACAGAGGTGATACATTCAAAAATCAGGAGACAAACACTTGTGGAATGTAACCAATCAGAGAATTTATTTAGCTTGAATGTGGATATTACTTACAAAGAATTTGCTTTTCTTTGCTCCCTTCCTTGGGATGTTGAGTGGTAAAAAATTGATTTCTGTTAATTAAAAAATGAAAATTTAAATTAAATAAAATATTCCAGAATCAGAAAATGGGTTCTTGAAGGTTAATGGGAGGGAGCCAAATAAAACTATAAATTATAATATTTTACCTTAAATTAGCACTGCAGCCAGAAAGGTTTCAGAGAACATCTTCCTTCTCTTTGTCTCTCCTGTAAGGAATAGTCTTTTGTCCTCAGGATCAATACTTCAGACTAGTCTTGGTACCCATCCTTATTTAGGTATGTAGTTACTGGAAATCCAGTCAAGGCCTCAGAAAGTATGGGGAAATATAATTAGAAACTAGAGAAAGGATTAAACTCCTGGAGTGAACAACTTTTACAAGGCCCCTCTGAGTTCTCATGTTAATAGTTCTTTGTCTTGGTAGCACCAACTTTGCTTCCAGACCTCATGGAGGACTTAAGGCTAATTTAAGTCAGTGTTCTAATGTTTATTGTATGGTTTGTCCTGTTCACATCCTAGTAACAACTTGGACTCCCTCTAACACCATTCTTATTTCAACCTGGACCATTTGGTGAAACTTCCTAAGTGTCTAGGTTTTGATACCAAATAATATAGTTCAGCTATACTATAGAATAAAAAAACTTTGTGGACTGTCCAAGAATCTTAGCTACCATTTGCAATGCTCTTTCTGTGTTCTGAAGAGCAAACTGACTTTTTGTAACTCTACCTATTAATAAATCAGGGACATCCTTTAGCTAGATATTCTGAAAACAAAGAACTTCTCTTGGTTGGTGGAGAAGAA
Organism: Pseudocheirus occidentalis; assembly: GCA_028646575.1. Taxonomy (NCBI): domain Eukaryota; kingdom Metazoa; phylum Chordata; class Mammalia; order Diprotodontia; family Pseudocheiridae; genus Pseudocheirus; species Pseudocheirus occidentalis. The sequence goes on from CM053601.1 coordinate 55,367,790, forward strand.
ATATATTACTATAGCAATATCCAACTTCTATGGTGGAAAATAGCACAATTAGCATCAGCATTATGGTTCGCTGGTCACATTGTTTCACACTTAAATAGATTGCTACTTATACGGCAATGGATGGTATATCGCTATTCCCATTTTAAGGAATGGCCTGTCTGTAGTATATGGAGGGATTTAAGTAAAACACAATAATTCTGATCTGCTTTTCTGGTTCAAACACACATACACACACACACACACAAATCAAAATGATAAATTATTTTTTGTCAAGATGCTTAGTCAGTTAATAAACATTTATTCAATAAGTATTATGTGCCAAGCACTGTGCTAAGTTTTAGTAGGAGGAGGAGGAGGAGGAGAAGAAGAAGAAGAAAAAGAAGAAGAAGAAGAAGAAGAAGAAGAAGAAGAAGAAGAAGAAAAAGAAGGAGAAGAAGAAGAAGAAGAAGAAGAAAAAGAAAAGAAAGAAGAAGAAGAAAAGGAAGAAGAAGAAGAAGAATGGGACAGACAATTAGTAAACATGTTCAAATAAAATAGATGCAGGACAAGTAGTAAGTAATTGATGAAAGTGATGTGGGACTAGAGCTCAAAAGTAGACTAGAGCTGAAAATATATATTTGTGAATCATATCAATGGAAATATTAAGTGGATCCATAGTAATTGCTCAGATTTCCATGTAAGAGCATATTAAAAAATCATCAACAATCATTAATTAAGAAGAGCCTACTATGTGCCAGGCACTGTGTTAATTACTACAGATTGCTACAAATACAAAAAGGAAAAAAAAAGAAATAGTAGTCCCTGCTCTCATGGAACCCACAGTTTAATGGGAGAGAGAACATATAAATAACTATGTACAAACAAAACTCTCCAGGATAAACTGGAGGTAAAAAATATAATGAAGGTATTAACATTAAAGGTTCTCAGAAAAGGTTGCTTGTAGAAGGCAGGATTTTATCTGAAACTTGAAGGAAGCCAGAGAAATCAGGAAACAGAATTGAGGATGGATGTAATTCTAGAAATGGGGGCAAACTAGGGTATCTCTCTAAAGAACTGGAAAAATAAAGGATCTTATTTAAGTAATAGCAAGGACATCAGTACCACTGGATCTTAGAAATGTGGAAGAGAGGTATGATAAAAAGAAATTATATGAAAGATAGGAAGGGGATAGCTTATAAAGGACTCTAAAAGATTTAACAAAGGATTTAAATTTGATCCTCTAGTTACTAGGGGGTCATTTTAGTTTATTCAATAGAAATAAGACATGTTTACACTTGAGCATTAAGAACATCAATTTGGGGACTTTAGGAATATCAGTTTTGAAGCTTTAAGAAGTTCAGATTAGTTCAAGGGAGGATGGACTGAAGGATGGTTTGAACTGTAGAGACTTGATTAAAGAACCCAAAAATGAATGATTGTGAAGACAATTTTCCAAATTAGAGAGGAGGGAGTTGAGTCAAGGTTATAACTAGTTGACTTTGGAGGAAAGAAGGGTCATCTCTTCATTAGAAACTGGAATTAAGATAGATTGGAGACTGATGTCAAAGTACTTTGAGATGAATGGTAGAAGAAAAGAGAGTGGTTATGGCTAAACAACTCAGTTTTCAGCAGCTAGGTTGCACAGTGGATAGAGCACTGGGCTTGGAATCAGGAAGACTCATCTGAGTTCAAATCTGGCATTACACTTACAAGACATGACCCAGGATAGGTCACTTAATTATATTTACCTCAGTTTCATCATCTGCATATTGAGGTGGACTAGAACATGGCAAACATCTCCAGTATCTTTAAGAGTAGTCCAAATAGTATCATGAAGAGTCAGACAAGACTGAACCAACTGAATAAATAATAAATAAAACAATCACAATAAATGAAAAAAAACTGTATTTTTTGGATAATATGTGAGAAAAGTCCCTTGTGGAAGAGCTACTAGATTGTAAACTTCTTTAGGATTGAAACTTATGCGTTCTTTTGTCTTTGTCTATTCGGCACCTACAGTGATGCTTGCATGTAATTGATTATTAATGAATCTTTATGGAACTGAACAGACTAGAATGGTAACTGAAAGAAAGTAGCAGTCCAACTTAAACTTCTTTGGAAAGTTTTATCCTTTATCATTAAGGCAATATGGGGAGAATGCAATTTTCCTTATATCAGCACATTTGTTAATAAAGTCTTCATAATCTTGTAGGTGCATAATGGTGGCAATACAATTCTATTGGTGCATCTAACCTCTCTCATCCTCTAGGCTTTTTCAGGGATCTTATCATGGAGAGCTCCAGCAGAGAGTCTCGTTTTGAATAGGTTCAGGTTATGTACTCTGACCATAGATGCCACCAGATTCAGAAAATGCTGTGAGAATTATGAAGTTGTATATTCTCATTATGCAGTACAAGTATTAAAATAGCAATTTAAATGAAAGAGCTATTAAAACAGAAGTACTTTGTTATGCTGAAGATGCTATAACCTGCGGTACCTCGAAAAAGCTTAGCAGTATTTTTTTTCAATATTAAGAAAGCTCTTCAGTCTATTTGCATAGTTTCATTTGGCCAATCTGTCTTAAAAAGAACACCAACTATGAAATATGTGCCATGGATAGTTATTTAAGATAATAATTATTAAAATAATTTATTTTATAAATAGAAATTTCTACTTTAGAAAAGAATTTGTTTTCTAAAAGGACATATTTTCAAGTCAAAACCCTCATACTCTAAAAACTTACCCCCACCATTAAAAAAAAGTTTCAAATGTTATTTTTTGAATAATTGAAGGTAGAGTAGAAGGGGAAGAATAAATTAGAAACAACTTTTAATTACTGTGTACCTCAATACAGTCTCACTGATTCATTCATTTAAATAATAAACATTAAGTAAATGCATACAATGTGTACAGGACTGTTCCAGGCACTGGGTGGGATGCAAAATTAAGCTAAGAAATAGTCACTCTCCTCAAAAGCCTTCGAGTTCATTAGGGAGATATATCACAAACATGGCTAAGTGTAATTTAATTATACCATATTCATATATATATATATATATATATATATATATATATATACACATAGACATACACATATACATACACACATACACATATGCATTGTATATACACACATCTGTATACACAATATAAGTATACACATGTATATGTGCATATATATATATATATACACAAGTATGTGTACATTTTATTGTGTATGTCTATGTGTATAGACATACATATAAAAGAAAGTGCTGAATCGTGAGGGGGTGGTCGCAGTCAAAGACTTTCGAGAAGCTGTATTTTAGTTGGGCCTTCATTGAGGAGTTGGGTCTTCAAATTATTGAGAGAAGAAGGACCTTCCAAGGAGAGAAAACAATGGTCAAATACAAGGACATAGATGAGTATAGGAACTGACTGTAGTAGAGAGAATGGACAAGTTTAATGTAAGTGTAGCTTCTATGGAAGGGAGCAAAATAATATAATAATGCTTGAAATGTAGGGTGCCATCATATTATTGTGGGCAACTTACTGTCAGAGAAAGAACTTTGAACTTTGTCCTTTAAGCAATATTAAAAATGACAAATTTTGCTGAAATAAAAATAAGTATTAAATATAAAAGGTAAAATGTAAAGGGAACAAAAAAACCCTGAAATACAGTTGATCTAACTGTACATTTATCCATCTATATGTCTCTTCAAAAGTTAATGGATTCCAAGGAAAAAATCCCTTGGCTTAGGGAAATGATTTAAGAAAAGCAAGGAGAGTTTGTTGGGAATATATGATAAGAATTTGAGATGCAGATTAAAAAATGAAACTAGAAAAAATAGAAGTGAATCAAGAGAATGGCAAGTCCAGTACCAAGCACGAGATTGTATCTAGGAGAAGATAATTATTAAGCATTGAATGTTCTTGGCATGCGTCTAGTTTACCACATGACTGCCTTAGTTGCTTTGTTGATGTTTTGCTGCAAATTTCCTTCTGGTTTTAAATACTGTGTCACATTGGAATGGGTGCTTGACTTAGAGTCAGGAAACTTTGGGTGAGGTTTTAGTTATGTTATTTAATGTATGATGCTGGATAAATCAGTTAGCCTATATGGGTGTCACTGGCCTGGTCAATAAAATGGAAACATGTTACTTATACTCCCTACATTATAGGAAAATAACTTTTTAAAATCATGGAGTGCTAGAGGAATGTACCCGATATATTATAATTTAATGAATTATAATTATGTGTAAACCAAGAAGATATACTGAACTAGAAGTACTTCTCTGAGGTAAGGGTAGGAAATGTGGGTCTTTAGAGCTAGCCTATGAGTCAAGTGTATTTTCCTTTTGCAATCTCTTCTACTGGCTCAAAGGCTCCTTTTGTTTCCTTCTGTCTTTGTAACTATGGTCCATGAAGACAAAATAATTTAGGTACTATTATACTTGATGATAATAATGTAAGTCAGCAGTGAGAGCCATCGTCATCCTAGTATTTTTTTTTTTACTATTATTATTTCTCACAAGCCTTTGCACTCTTCTTTCTTCTGGCTAAGTCTCTGGATTTGAATAATGAGAAAACAATGTAGGCAGTAGCCCCATAGATGAGGGGCTGCTGCAAAATGTTTTTATCCTCTAATTTTGTGACTCCTTTAGGAATGCTGTGTCATTAGTATTTAAATCACTTCATAAATATTTCATTTTAAATACCATTGTAATGTCTGGTGTATTCCTTAATTTGTGTCTAACATAATGGTATAGTATAGTGAGACAATTTCATCAGAGCACTTATACAATTAAAAAGAGATTTAATGGAGCACTTTATCTTTAGTTTGGGTTGACCAAGGAAAGGGAATCAAAAGACCATTTTCCCTCTGGTAGAATCTCTTCTTTGTATTTAAAGGGTCTATTTTTTTTTAAGAAAAGATAAAGCAGCTACTTCAAAAGATCTACTCAAGCAAATTGTAAAAAGTACCATTGAAACAAAATACTTTATTCCCTGTCATCTACACTCTGAAAATAAAATACATGCATTGACCTGATTCAGCTATTGTGCCCTCAGTGTATTCTACTCTTATTTATATCAGCTTTTGATCCTACAATAAAATGTGAAACTACTCCCATCACCACCTTACACCTCAACCTTTTGGAAGAGCAATCCCTACTCCCATGTAAAACTCAGAGGTCAGGTGTCCAAGTTTTGAAGAGGTTACCCATAAAATGGAGAGGGTTCGGGGTGCTCAAGACCCCAAAATATCAACATGGAGGGTCATGCCTAATGAATTCAACTCAAGTCTTCTCTCAGCCACAGAAAAGTAAAGTTCATTAAATGTTCATCATATTGGGTAGACTCTTAAGGAGCCTCAATATCTGCGATGCTTGCATTTGGCAGTAGACCAGAATCATACGACACAGAGTAAGTCTGTGCTAAGCCATTCTATGGCACTCTCTCACATACATGGGGGCAAGATGGGATCTTATATACAGAAAGGTTGTGGGAGGAATCAAGGAGTGGTCTAGGGGAGGAGTTTGGGGAAGGTCTTCAGGAGGAGTCAATGAGGTCAGGTAACAGTTGATTTGGGTATAGATATGGGATAGGTTCAAGGGCGAGAATTAGATGGACAATGGGGAGCCAAGCTAGTAACAATGGTTTGGGCAGAGCCATAATGAAAGGCTTATGTCCTCATGTAAATGCCTCATGATATAGGAAGATTCAATCAGAGCTCAATAGGGTTCCCAGATTCTGCACCTCATTGGTGTTATTAACCACATTTTACAATGTAGACCTAGAAACTTACAGAGATGATGCAGACTTGCCCAAGGTCACACAACTAGTGTGTGTCAGAGCTAATATTTGAGCATAGGTCCAGGTCCAGTTCCTAACTCCAAATCTAGTGCTCATTAGGCTATGCCATGTTGTATCTTTGAATCATCACCATTGTCTTCAATTCAAGCTTATAGTTACAATAAGAATAATGAATAAATCAATAAGAGGATAAAGTGACATCATTTTAGGATATGTTAATGTTTATATAGCACTTTATATACAGCTTGTAGAGATAGGTTGATGAGATACAGGCTCTGGGAACTCCATAAACTCTGATTCCCATTGACCTCCCACTGATAAGGCATTTGCCTGAGGCCATATGCCTTTCATTGTGACTCAGCCCAAACCTCTATTACTAGCCTAGCCTGCCTTTGTCTACCTACTTCACACCCTTGATCCTTCCCAAATATCTAGACTAGCCTATTAAACTAGCCTAGCCCTAGCCTAGACTATTGAACTAGCCTAGCCCTCCATTGTCTCATCTCCAGGTAGCCCCCAGCTATTTCCCAGCTCAATATTTCATCATAGGAGTTTGACGTCATTTGACTCCTCCCTAAACTTCTCTTCTAGATTCCTCCCACAATCTTTGTGTATATAAGACCCCATTTTTGCCTCCATGAGAGGGAGAAGGCTGGGGAACGATCTAGCTCAGACTCACACTGCGTCAGATGATTGTGGCCAGCTTGTCCAGTACAAGAGTCTCAGATATTGAGGCTCCTTAGGAGTCTATCCGTTATAGTGAACCTTTAATAAACTTTGCTTTTCTTTGGCTGAGAGAAGACTTGATTCAAATTCATTCAGCAGTACCAGACATGTTGGTATTTTGGGGTCTTGTGCACCTCTAACTTTAGACCTCAATATTCTATGGTTCCCTGTCCACATCAGGTTCTTAGCAGAACCATTTTACAGATAAGGAATCCAGGAATTGAGAAATAAAATAACTTTGGATTATGCACAGGTATCAAGAATCTTAGATGAAATCTAGTCCAACTTACATTTTATACGTGAAGGTAATAAAGAAGAAAGAAGTTTGTGTCTGACTCAAGATCACACAGTTAATACATCCTTGAGACCAAATTTGAACCAAACTCCACATATTCCAGTCCAGCATTATTTATGCATTATTTTACTACCTGGGAAACCATGAGGATTCTGTCAACCTTCAGCCTTTGGTCTTAGAAAGACAAACAAGTTTGAGTTATATCACTGTGTATTTCTTTCAAAGTGAGCCACATGCTTGCCTGGGAGCCAATTTGAAATTGATCTCCCTTTTGGGCTTAGGATACACAGTTTATGTAGACTTTCAACCAGGGCTGATAGCACTCTATAGTCATTTTACATCAAGATAAGAGAAAATTACCAGCCCAGTTATACCGGACCACTCCCAGTCTTGGGCTATATAGGCAAAAGAATCTGTCTCCACCCAAGTTTGAGTAGCACAGAATGGGCTTCCCTATCTTAAATTAAATTACTTGCAAACTTTGGTGGGGACTAACCAGGATAAGGAAAGTCAATGCAGTCTCTTCATTGGTAAAGTCCTTAAGAAGGAAAAGTGGCTTTAAAGTCAGGATTTTGGAAGAAGAGAACTGAGGGAAGTTCCAAAATATTGGTTATCAAAAACTATTTTTCTCAATCCTGCTTAAATCCTCATATCAATGGCTAGTCATTCTCATCCTTGTGGAATCAAACAAAAGGCAATTAAGCTGTCCAGCTTTGTAAGGAATGTAAGGAGTGTCCTGACTTCTTCAATAGGCCCGCATAGGAAATCATCTGAGTCAAATCCAGGCAGTTCATGACTACTGATTTTGGTGCTTAGATTAGGAAACATGTTTACATGCTTCAAAAATATCCCATGGTTAATTCCTATGGGGAATTTAAATACATGTTATGCATAGAACAGAGAGAAGCAGAGGCTGCACACATACACTATTTAGTAGAACACAAACATTAAGATGGAAGGAGGAGTAAGATGGGGTTATAGAAAGTAGAGGAATGGGGCAACTAGGTGGCACAGTGAATAGAGCACCAGCCCTGGAGTCAGGAGAACTTAAGTTCAAATCCAACTTCAGACACTTGACACACTTACTAGCCATGTGACCTTGGGCAAATTGCTTAATTCCAATCGCCCTACCCTCTCCCCTACCAAAAAAAAAAAAAAGAGGAGAGGAACAATAGACAAGAATGAATATTAATAGAAAACCCTGGGGACCCCTTTGAAATCTCTTTGAATCTTCCCACAGGATCTGGTGATCCCCTGAGGCCATAAGCCTTCCTTTATCACTATGACTGAATCTCTATTAACTTTAAATTAGCCAACCCTCCACTGTCACCTCCAGCTGTTTCCCACCCTTGATTCCATCAAAATCCCATTCTCTGGGTTCTTGGAGTTTGACTTCTGTCACATCAAGATCTTCTCTAGACTTCTCCTCAAAATCCTCCCTAGATCCCTCCTCCAATCTCCCCAGACTACTAGACTACTGCTAGATACCTCTGACATTCTTTCTGTATAATTGATCCATATTGTCTCCATAAAGACTCTCAGATTCTATCTATCCTTATTGAGGCTCAAGGTTCAATCTTGTCAACTCACAATAGCACTACAAATGCTCAGGCTGCTTAAGAGTTTACCCATTATGGCAGATCTTTAATAAACTTTGTTTTTCTTTGACTGAAAGAAGGTTTGAGTCAAATTCATTTGACAGGGACTGATGTGTTGGTTTTTCTTTGACTGAAAGAAGGTTTGAGTCAAATTCATTTGACAGGGACTGATGTGTTGGTATTTTGCTGTCCCAAGCACCCCTAAACTTAAACCTCAACAGATATGAAGCACAGAGAGCAAATGCAACATCAAGACCCAAATGTAGTATCTGATTTCCCATTTTTTCCATGAAATTATTTGAATAAGAGGCTTGTTCATATATATCACTGCAGGTAGTTCTCATTTGCCAGAGCCTACAGAGCCCTACAGTTTATATTAACATTCTATTCCAGGAGTGCTAGAATAAGATAGAATTAGATTGTAAGCTTGTTGAGGGCAGGAAATATATATTTGCTTATTTTTGTGTCCCCAGCACTTAGTGATGAGGTGCAGGCTCTGGGACACCTTTAAGCTCTCCTTGAATCTTCCCACATGGATATTTGCCTGAGGCCATAAGCCATTCATTGTGTGTCTGCCCAAAACTTTAGCCATCCTTTGTCCAGGAACTTCCCACCATTTATCCACCCAAAATATCTATCCCCAAATCTGTTACACCTTGAACTGGCCTAAACCACCATTGTCTCTCCTCTCCAGTAGCCTCCAGCAACTTCCCAATCTTAATCACTCTTTTACTGGAGTCTGACCTCATTGACTCCTCCTGAAGACCCTCCTCAAACTCCTCTAAACCACCCCTAGATTCCTCCCACAACTTTTCTGTATATAAGACCCATTCTTGCCCCCATGTGTGTGAGAGTGCCATAGAATGACCTAGCAGAGGCTTACTCTGTGTCAAATGATTCTGGCTGCTTGCCTAATCCAAGTGTCACAGATACCAGGGCTCCTTAAGAGTCAACCCAATATGGCAAACTTTTAATAAACTTTACTTTGGATGAGAAAAGATGAGTCTAATTCATTTGGCAGAACCCGGCATGTTGGCATTTTGGGGTCTCAAGCACCCCTAACCCTATACCTGATCACTTAGCATAGTGCCTAACACATAGAAGTCACTTAATAAATATTTATTGATTGATAGTGTGTGGGGTGCAAAGACCGTTCCCCAAAATAGCTACACAGAGATCTCTCCAGGTGAAAGCAGAAAAGTTTATTTATTAGAATCTTGTAAGAAGAGGGCAGTCCACACCATTGGAAACGTCCAGAGAAGGATGCTAATGTACAGAAGCAGAAGGTTGATTTAAATAAACAAACATTACAAAGCCCCTTCCTCCCCCCTACCCCCATGCAAAGCTCTTACTTTTGATTGGCACTTGTGGTTACTTTTCCCTTATTTGGCAGGTGGGGTGATAGAAAGGAGGGCTCACGAAGATTTTCACAGTATACCTAAGGTTTCAGATAAGTCCAATATGGCTGATGGGAGAATGAGAGGATAGGCTTGATTGATTCAGGTGGTGCCAAGTCTGGGAGCTAGACTGATTAGGGATTCAGAAGGTACTATATTGGGAGGGAGTCTTCTCTCTAATAAAGTTGTTCAAGGTTTTTGGGTGCAGCTGGTCACTCAGAACAAAGAAGATATACATTTCTCTAAGAGTTTGTTTATAGAATGCTTTTGAAGGATTCATAGGTACTGTTATCTAGGCAGACTTGCTAGCTCAGGGAAAAGACTTTCGACCTGGGGG
>CM053601.1:55378414-55401182 GCA_028646575.1 Pseudocheirus occidentalis
CATAAAAAAGAGAGTGAAGAAAACAATTCGTTAAAAATAGAATTGGCTAAAATGAGGTACAAAAAGCTAAGTGAAAAACATAATTCCTTGAAAATTAGAATTGGACAAGTGGAAGCTAATGAATCTATGTGATATCAAAAATCCGTTAGACAAAATTAAAAGAATAAAAAAGAGAATAAATGTAAAATATGTCATTAGAAAGCAACTGGAGTGTTAAATAGATACAGGAGAGATAATTTAAGAATTATTGGACTGCCTGAAGTCCATGCAATAAAAAATGAGCCTGGACAGCATCTTTCAAGAAATTATCAAAGAAAATTGCCCTCATAACCTAGAAGCAAAGGGTAAAATAGTTATTGAAAGAATCCAATAATCACTTCCTAAAAGAGATTCCAAAATAAAAACTCCAATTAATATTGTAACCAGTTTTCAGAATTATCAGATCAAGGACAAAATTCTGCAAACACACAGAAAGAAGCATCTGAAATATAAAGGAACACAGTAAGGATTACAAAGGATTTCACAGCTTCTACGTAAAAAAAAAATCAGAGGCCTTGGAATATGATATTCTGTAAAGCAAAAAAAAAACTTGAATTGCTACTAAGAATCAGCTACTGAACAGAATAGAGCATAATCTTCAAGGAAAAAAAGATGTGCATGCAAAGAAATAGGAGACTTTCAAAGTTTTGGGGTAAAAAGAGCAGAGCTGAATAGAAGAATTCATCTTGAAATACAAGCCTCAAGAGAAGTATAAAAAAGTAAACAGGAAAGAAAAAAATTATCATTCAATAAGATTTGAACTATATTCTCCCCACAGGAAGATGATACTTGTAACTCTGGAGAACTTCATCTCTATTAGGGCAATTAGAAGGAGGATACATAGACAGATGTGGCTATAAGTTGACTTTGATGTGGTATTAAAAAAAAGAAGTGAAAAAAGATTTTACTGGGAGAATAGGAAAGAGAGAAACAGGATAGGGTAAATGGTATCACATGAAGAATCACAAAAGACCTGTTACAGAAGAGGGAAAGAAGGGAAAGATGAGCATTACTTGAACCTTACTCTAATCTGGTTTGGCTCAAAGAGGGAATAATATGCACACTCAGGTTGTTATAGAAGTTTATCTTACCATACAGGGTAGTAGGAGGCAGAAGAGGAATGAAAAATTAGGAGGGGCATGAGAGGTGATAGAAGGCAAGAAGATTGAGGGAGGAATGGTCAGAAGCAAATCTCTGGTGAGGAAGGACAGCAGTATATGGCACCTACACAAAAAATAACCATGTATTATGACATAAATACCACAGAATCAAATGAAGAAAGACATATTAAATTAATCATTTCAGATTATGATGCAATAAATTTGCATATAATGAAAGGCCATGGGAAGATAGAGTAAAAATTCATTAGAAAAATAAAACAACAAATGAATGATTTAAAAACAATCATAGAAGCAATCAATAATTTCATTAAAAAAGACTGATAATAATGAGGCAACATGCCCAAACTTAAGTGATGTACACAGAGGAGTTTGTAGGGGAAATTTTATGTTTCTGAAAACTTATGAGAATAAAAGAGTAAAGGGAGATCAGTGAATTGGGAATGGGATTAAAAAGCTAGAAAAATAAGAAATTATATATTCCCAGTTAAATACCATATTAGAAATTATGAAAGGAGAGATTTCAAAGGAGAGATAAATAAAATTTATAGTAAGAAAACCGTTGAGCTAAAAAATAAAATTAACAGCTGAATTTCTGAAAAAGATATAGATCTATCTTTGATTGATTTGATGAACCAAAAGTAAAAAGCAGATTACTTGTATCAAAAATGAAAAGCTTGAACTTACCACAAATGAAGAGAAAATTAAAGCTATCTATTTTGCCCTACATGACAATAAATCAGAAAATCTAAGTGAAATGGATGAATAGTTACAAAAATACAAATTGACCACAATAACAGAAGAGGAAATAAAATATCTAAGCCCATTTTAGAAACAGAAATTGAATAAGTCATCAATGAATTCTGTAAGAAAAAAATCTCCAGGGCCAGATGGATTTGCAGGTGAATTCTACCCAACATTTAAAGAATAATTAATTCCAATGTTATATAAGGTATTTGGAAAAATAAGTAAAGAAGGATTCCAGCCAAATTTTTATGACAAAACCTTTTATGACACAAAGAAGATGCTGATATTTAAATCAGGAAGAACCAAAACAGAGAAAGAAAATTGGAGATCAGTTTCTGGAATTAATACTGATGACAATTTTTAAAATAAAATAATAGCAAAGAATTTATAGTAATTCACCACTAGAATCATAAACTAATTCAGGACTCATACAGTATTAGAAAAACTATGAGCATAGTGGCCCATATCAGTAACAAAACTAAGAGAAATCATATGATTATCTCAATAGGTACAGGAAAAAAATAGATAAAATTTGACATTCATTCCTACTATCATATTAGAAATTCTGAAAATCAAAGAGATATTAATAAAATTTAAAGAAAGAAAACTATTGAACTAATAAATAAAATGAACAGCTATCTTGATTTTAAAAATTAGATATATATTTGGTTGATATGCTAGAGAACAAAAGAATAAAGTGAGTTTTCCTTAAAATGAAGACCAGTATCTATCTAAAATAATCAGCAAATTTTGCATGTAATGAAGAGAAGCTAGTTACATTTCTAATAAGATCTGGAGTGAAACGAGGATGCCCTTTATCAACACTATTATGCAATATTGTTAGCTTCAGCAGTAAGAAAAGTAACATAAATTGAAAGATTAGAATAGCCAATGAGGAAAACAGTTATCACTCTTTGCAGATGATATGATGGTATACTTAGTAAATCCTAGAAAATCAATTTAAAAAAACTATTTGAAACAATTAATAACTTTAACAAAGTTGCAGGATATAAAATAAACCCACCCAATTAATCAGCACTTCTATATATTACCAACAAAGGCTAGCCAAGAGATATCAAAAGAGAAATTCCATGTAAAATGACTGGAAGTAATTTAAAATATTTGGGAGTCTACCTGCCAAAAGAAACCCAGGAACTTTCTGAAAAAAAATATTTCAAAACACTTTTCACAGAAATAAATCTAAATAATTGGGAAAATATCCATTGTTCATCAGTATGCAAGCTAATAGAAGAAAAATGACAATTCTGCCTAAACTAATATATCTATTTAATGCATACTTATCAAGCTGCCCCAAAATTATTGTATAGAACTAGAAAAACTTTTAAAATCATGTGGATGAACAAAAGGTCAAGTATATTGAGAGAATTAATAAAAAGGAATGTGAAGGAAGAAGACGAACCATACCACATCTAAAACTATATTATAAAGTTATCTAGTACTGGCTAAGAAATGGAGTGATAGATCAGTGGAATAGATTGGGTATGGAAGATACAGTAATCAATGAACCATAATAACCTAGTGTTTGCTAAACCCAAAGGCTCCAGCTTCTGTGCTAAGAACTCACCTTTCGACAAAAAAAAAAAATTGCTGGGAAAACTGGGGGAGAAGAGTATGACAGAAACTAGGCATAAAAAATTTCTCACATTCTGTACCAAGATAAGATAAAAAGGGTACATGATTTAGTCATAAGAGATACCATAAGCAAATTAGGAGATCAAGATAGAGTGTTCCTGTCAAACCTATGGAGAAAGGAAGACTTTATGACCAACCAAGAGATTTAAAACATTATGAAATACAAAATGGACAATTTTGATAGCATAAATTAGAAAAGCTTTTGCACAAACAAAACTAAAGCAACCAAGATTAGATGGGAAGCAGAAAGATGGGAAATTTTTTGTTTGTTTTGTTTTATAGTCAGTGATTCTGATAAAGATCTCATTTCTGAAATATAAAGGGAACTGAGCCAAATTTATGAGAAGAGTCATTCTCCAACTCATAAGTAAGTGGTCAAAGGATCTAAACAGGCAGTTTTCAAAGAAAAAAATTCAAGCTATCTATTATCATATAAAATATGCTCTAAACCACTACTGATGAGAGAAATGAAAATTAAAACAACTCTGAGGTACTCACACCTATCTGATTGGCTAATATGACAAAAAAAAAGAAAATGATAGATGTTGGAGAGGATGTGGGAAACACTAAAGCTTTGTTGCTGTGGTTGTGAACTGATCCAACTACTCTGGAAATGGAACTATGCCCAAACTATAATACAAAACTGTGCATAACCTTTGACCTAGCAATACCATTCTATTTCTGCATCCCAAAAATATCATAAATATGGTAAAAAGGACCCACATGAATAAAAATATTTATAATAGTTCTTGTGGTGACAAAGAATTGGAAACTGAGAGGATGCCCATCAACTGGGGAATGACCGAACAAGTTGTGATATATGAAAGTAATGGAATATTATTTTTCTATAAGAAATGATGAGCAGGCAGATTTCAGAAAAATCTAGAAAGACATATTAACTGATGCTTACTAAAGTGAGCTGAACCAGAAGAAGACTGCAAATAGCAACAACAACATAGTACAATAGCTGACTGTGATAGATTTAGTTATTCTCATCCCTACAATGATCCAAGACAATTCTTGAAAATTAATGATGGAAAATGCTATCCACATTCAGAGAAAGAACTACAGATACTGAATGGAAATTGAGGCATACTGTTTTCACATGTTGTTGTTGGTCTTTTTTCTCATTTTTTCCTTTCCTCTTTTGTACTGACTCTTCTTATGCAATATAATTAATGTCATCATATATTTAACATGATGGTACATGTATAACCTATATCAGACTCTTTGCTAAGTTGGAGAGGCAGGAGATGGGGGAGGGAGAAAAGATTGAAATTCAAAATTTTACAAATATGAATGTTAAAAACTATCTTTACATAGAATTTACAAATTCTATTAAAGAAAAAATAAGAGAAAAAGATGGATTAGGTTATATTTTCTTCAAAACAATCCAAAATTGGGGTGGGTAGGTGGCACAGTGAATAGAGCACTAGCCCTGGAGACAGGAGGACATGAGTTCAAATCTGGACTGAGAACACTTTACACATTTACTATCTGTGTGACTTAGGGCAAGTCACTTAACTCAAATTGCCCTCCAAAAAAGCAAAAAATAGAATAAAAAGGAAAAGAAAAACAAGCCAAAATTATTCATATTCCTTTGCAAGAATTGTATCCTAAAAGAGAGAGAGGTAGTTTCAGTACTCTCTGGATAGAAGGAGTTTCACTTGTTGAATTTCTTCTCAAATTGTAAATATTTAAAATTAAAATGATATCACATATGTCACAAACATTAATAAATTAAATTTAAATATAATGAATAGGTATAAAAGTCACTATCTATCTAAAATCTGAGAGATTATTTTTTTAATTGGTTGCATTTTCTTATGTCTCATTCTCCATCAGAATATATTTTGTGAGGGCAAGATATTCTTTTCCTATCCCTTTCTTTTAAAAAATATATAAGCATATTTGCTTTTTACTTTTCCTTCATTGCTAAGAAATTCTTCCTCCCTACTCTACCTAGCAGGAATAAAGTAGAAATAAAATGACAAAGACAGTAACAGTTTAACAAATCTGGCACTTCAAATAACTAACAGTTGCATTCAGTGATTAATATGCATAGTCCTCCATATCACTAAAAAGTAAGGAGGAGACATTTCACACATCACCTTCAGGCCAACATTTGGTGGTTAAAATTTCATAGGATTAATTTATTTTGTTACTCTTTCCGTTTCCATTCAAAATTTTGTTTTCCTAGTTCTTCTCACTTTACATCAACTCATGTAAATCTTCCTATGGCTCTCTGAATTCATTTTAGTTGTCTCTCAAAGTACAATAATATTACATTAAACCATGTCCTTCAGTTTGGTTACTCATTCATATTTGATTGACATTTCTTTTGTATATTCTTCATTATTATAAAAATTGCTTCTGTTACTATTTTTGAGTATATATGGCATATAAGAACTTTACGTCTTTCACACTGTGAGATAGGGCTGCATGTTAATTAAGGTTTTGGTCCTCCCAGTGCTTTTCATAGGACCTTTCACAGGTTATATACAATTGTAATGGTAATGGAATTTAAAGATTCCCCTGTATTGGCTTGGTTTTTTGGTTGAGTGTTGAAACCCGGAGCTCGTGAAGACCACTTGAGGGATGAACTTTATATAAAGAGGGAGGGCTGAACTGGGAGGACCTGGTGCCATGAATTTAGAGAGAGAAACAATTAGAGACAGGCCCAAGCAGTGGATCCCAGAAGAACTTTTGGGGAGCAGTATCATGGAGAATTGCCAGGGACCAGACTTGCTGAGAGTGAGACTGCTGAGGGCCAGTTGGAGTTGCTCAGGACTTTTGAGAACTGCCACTTGGAGAAGTCAAGAACTGAGGAGGTACGACTGTCATGCCAGTATTTTGTCTTTCTGTTTTGGTGTTGTTTTGCAGTTTTGTCTGCTGGTGAAGGACAGTACTGTTGTTGTAGAAGTCCTGGAAGCTTGCTGTTGGTTCAGAAGCCCTGAAGAAGGATTTTCTTGTTGTATGTGTACAGAAATCCTGGAAGAGGGTCCTGATGATGTTTTCAGGTGTTCTGGGACTGTTCTGCAGGCAGGGAGTAAATTGATAAGGACACTGGAAATGAATATTGTGGCTTTGTTAAGTTTTGTCTTCCTAGGAACAGAGATTGCTGAGAACTTGCCTTGGGACAAAATGAAGAAAAGACCTTTCCTTGGGTATTAAATGTTGTGCTGATAACTTAACCTTGTAGCTTAGGGGTAGATGGCTTTTGTGCTCTTCACTGCCCCTTTTGAGAAGGTGCTTGGTGTTAACTGATGATAATTGTAATTCAGTTGTGATCCACAGGTGGAAAACTTTTGATTTTTTTTGTGTTCTTTGACTGACCAAAGGAATGTACTTTGTTTATTATTGGAAACTAATCTCTATTTGAGAAGAGAGACTTTGTGATAGACTAAATTAATGTACTGCACAGGGGTGGACTAGTACTTGGATTGAGTTGAGGACATACTAAATTATTGAATTACACATGGTGAATGCTGTATTTTGATTTTCTTTATTCTGTGAATATTTTGCCTTAATTCATCACTATATAAAATGGAAAGCTAATATGCTCACATTATGAACTTTGGAAGTTGCCTTTGCTTGGTATTAAAACAACATAACTGTTTATTTAATCAGTAAATGAAATTAAACTAGTCATCTACATTAATAATTCTACCTGTAGAAAAGTTTATTATGTAGCCTTTGCTTCATTCTGTCCATCAAAGGGGGCCACCATCTCATAAATCAGAACATTCCATTAAAAGATTGCTCCAGTTTTTACAAAGGGAGTTAACATAGACCTTATAATTTGCAGTCATTATTCCTGGTCCTGCACCCTAAGAAAATAGAACTAGCTTATTCCATCTTCCACATGACAGATCTTTAAATGTGTAGAAACAAGTACTGTGTTTTCTTTTTTACTTTTATCTTCCAAAAGAGATCCCCAGTTGAGATATTAGTAAAGTGCTTTGGAAAAATAAAAGCACAATCTAAATGCTATTAATAATAATAACAATAACAACAACAACAACAACAATAATAATAATATTTCAGCTACTCCTCCTGGCAAAGGTTTTACAGAAACATTAAAAAATTGATCACACCTAGCAGTGTAAAATCTATTTTACTAATAATCTAATTAATAGGGGGCTGAGACAACAGGGCAGAGTGGAAGCACAAACTTGGCATGAGCTCCTGCTCCGATTACTTCCAATACATGTTTAAAAAAATGACTGTAAACAAATTTTAGAGCTACAGAACTCACAAAGTGACAGAGAAACAAATCTCCCACTGAGGACAGTATGGCAGGCCAAGAGGAAGGGTCTAATGCCACTAGTCATCTTTAGTCCATGCCTCCCTAGGGCTAAAATCAGGGGATCATGCGAAGCTTGGCTCAGCTCCCAGCACACTGAGATGGACCCATTTGAATTGGGAGTTCTGGAATTTTGCTATAATATTTCTGGGAGTTTTCATTTCAAGATCTATTTCAGGTAGTCATCAGTGGATTCTTTCAATTTCTATTCTATGCTCTGGTTCAAGAATATCAGGGCATTTTTCTTGATAATTTCCTGAAAGATGATGTCTAGGATCTTTTTTTGATTACGACTTTCAGGTAGGCCGATAATTCTTAAATTTTCTCTCCTCAAACTATTTTCAAGGTCAGTCATTTTTCCAATGATATATTTGGCATTCTTTTTTTTTTCATTCTTTTGATCTTGTTTGATTCTTGACACTTCTTGGGGTCATTCATTTCCAGGTGTCCAATTATACTTTTTCAAAATTATTTTCTTTTTAAAGGTTTTTTTTATTTTTTTAAATTAATATTTTATGTAATAATATTTTATTTTAAAATAACTTTTTGTTTATCTTTTCCATTTGACCTATTCTATTTTTAAGACATCTTTTTCTCCAATATTTTTGTGCCTCTTTTCACTAAATTTAATTAATTGCCTTTTTCATAATTTTCTCTTTTGTTTTTATTCCCTTACTAATGTTTTTTCCCCTCTACCACTCTATTTGAATGTGAAACTCATTTTTTGAAACTCTTTGAGATATTTTATTAGACTTTTTTTTCCACGTCACTTTTTCTTTAAGGCTCAGTTTGTACTTCCTTTAACTTCATTCTCTTCTCCTTTTTGTGTGTCCTTTCCTGCCAGTATAGAAGGTGTTTGTTGTCAAGTTATTTGTTTACTGTTTTTTGCTCATTTTCCAACCTATTTCTTGATTTTGACCTTTTTGTTAAAATTGGACTCCATTTGCAATATCAATGGGGAGGGACAATTTATCAGTCTTCGATTGTTTTATTTTGGACCACTATATTCAGAGATAATTCTGGTGGACTGTATATTTTCAGGGGTTCCAAGGTGATGTGAGAGTTATGGGAGAGTTTTGGTCATTAATCTCTTTTTCTGCACTCTGCTCCTTACTGAAGAAGAGAATCTTATCACTTGGTATTGCAATAATTATTGTTCTTCAGGGACCCTTTTCCATCGAGACTGAAGCTCTATTTTAACTCAGGTTCCTCTTCCCTTGTTACCATAAATGATAATACACTTCCGGTTTCTTGACCCTCATGACCAACAGTGATTTTGACCCTGAGAACTTGCACTCACTCTCGACCAAAATAGCTCCTCTCTTTGCTTGAACTATGACTCAGAAATGCTTATAGGCAATACGATGTCTAGTTTGTAATCACTTTCTGACCAGTTGCCAATTCCTCTTACTATCTCTGGGTTGAGAGCTACTGAAGTTGCTCCAGTTTCTGTTGTCACCACTTAGTACCACCAGTGTTTCATTCACACAGAATTTGGGATAGCCTCTACTCTATGCAAGCCATAGTCTGAAAGACCTGGATTCAAATTATGGCTTAGATTCTTTGTTTTGTGACTCTGAGGAAAGAGACAACCTCTCTCAGGTTCAATTGTCTTGTCTTTAAAATTAGGTCAATTACTGCAGTTCATAGAGTGTTCTTGACAATCAAATGCCATAATATATGTAAAGCACTTTGTAAATCTTAAAATCACATATACATGTTGGTTACTTTTATAATTGTATTTCCTATTTTATGCTATTGAAGCTAAAGGGCTTTATCATCATCATCAGGTTTGTTAATATTAAAATAATGCCAGGCATGGTGGTTCATTCCTGTGTTCTCTACTTCTGTAGAGTCTAATGGGTTACTTGAGTTTCTGGGTTCTAAATTACTGTAAGGGTAAGACCAATTGTATATCTTCAGTAAATGCAGCACCATTATGCAAAGCTCCTGATAATGCATGGTAACCAGAATTTTCCACAAGGGAGAAACTGTCCAATATTGGGGGAAAAACATAGCAGGTAAAGATGTGATACTTATCAGTATTATTATTAAATCCATGAATTGCCCTTCCATCCAGAGAAAAAATCATATAGAATCTCAATATTGTCAAAGATATTTTAGTTATTTCAGATGTAATTTTATCTCACTTTCATTCAATTTAATATAATTATAGTTCTTTTTCTTTCATTCCACATCTTTCATACATGCATATATGTGAAATAATAAAATTTCACATGTTACTATAAGATATAACAAAAATTACATTATACTCATATATTATAACCTATTTATTCTTCACTGTTTAGGCAAATAGAACATTTCAAGCATTTTTTTTTATTTTTTTACTACCTTAACTGATTTTGCAAAGAAACTGCTCTCATCAAGGTTATGAATAAACTTGTAATCATTATATCCAATAGATTTTTCATTCTAACTTCCTTACTTTCTCTGAAGCATTCAAGATCATTGAGCATTCCTTCCTACGCATTCTTTATGGAGTACCTAGATTATTGTGACACTGCTTTCTCCTTGTTTTCCTTGTATGTGTCTGACTGGCCCTTCTCAGTATTTGCTGGATTAACCTCTATATATTATGCTAAATGCATGGGTATATTCAGGGTTCTGTCTAATCACTTCTCTTCTCTTTCCAGATTGTCATCTGTATTTTAATGACTCTGAGATCTGTAATGATTCTCTCCTGAACTCTAATCACACATTCAGAATCACAGAATCACAAAAACTTAGAATTGTAAGTCATCTTAGGGACCATCTAAGTTCAAATCATACCCAATGTAGAATCTCTTATAGAACATAGAAAGTATCTATCTAGCCTTTGCTTGCTGCCCTTCGTGGAGGGGCAGAAGCATGTGAAGAGGGAATTTATTATACACTGAACAAGACAAATCCTCATTGAGGTGAACATTTCTACCTTGATGTTCCAGAGGAAATTCAAACTCAGTACATCAAAAATAGAGCTTATTACCTGCCTCTTCAAAATCATTATTATGACTAACTTCTCTGTTTTTTGAGGATCATATTATCCTTCACAGCACCATCTTTCCAATAATCTATGTTGGTGACCTCAGTGTAATTCAAAGCTCTTCAAATTCTCAAATTCTCCATATCCATTGAGTTGCCTAGTCTTGTTGATCCTCTCTATATTTTCGTAGATCTACCTCCACACTCTCCATTCACTTACTATTCTGGCTCAGACATTCTATACCTCTCACCTGGACCACTACAATAAGCCACTAAATGATTAATCAATCATCAGTGTTTTTGCCTTACAACACATCATGAACATTGCTAGTAAATTGATATTTCTAAGTTCGAAAAGATTCAATGACCTTCTATTGCCTCAAGAATGAAATGTAAATATTTGTACTGATAATTAAAGCTTTTTGTAATATATTTCTAATCATTTTTCCCAAAGTCTCCACTAATATTGTGTTTTTAAATTATGGTAGAGAAAACTTATGTTTTTTTTATTTTTTATCATTTTAACATACATGAGGATATTTTATCAAAGCTCTTTTTCCTGTATCTATTTATTATATCTTTGTGAATCATACTATTAGTGCGATTTTTAATACTTACTTATTTTCCTAATATTGACCAATATTTTCATTTCTAGGAGAAATCTCCTTATTCACAACAAATAATTTATTTTGATATATCATTAAATTATATGTTTCAGGCTTTCGTCTAACATTTTTTAATCAATAGTGATTAAATACAATTGTCTACCAATTAAACCTCAGGTCCAGATCTACCCCCACAACACTGGATTGGTTTATAGATTAATTTTTTTTTTTAGCATTACCAGGCTTGGGGAGAAGAATCTATTCTGTTTCACAGAAAGCTATAAACATACTGTTGTCTTTCTTCCACACTTCCCTCCCTCTCTCTCTCTCTCTCTCTCTCTCTCTCTCTCTCTCCTTTCTCTCTCTGTCTCTGTCTCTCTGTCTCTCTCTCTCTTTGTCTCTGTCTCTGTCTCTCTCTCTCCCTCTCCCTCTCCCTCTCTCTCTCTCTCCCTCTCCCTCTCCCTCTCTCTCTCTCTCCCTCTCTCTCTCTTTCCTCTCTCTCCCTCCCCCCCCCAATCCATTCACTACTAGATTAACACCTGGCTAAAAGAAGACAACAAATCTTCTACATGGATGGCCCAGTTTAGGAAGTACAACTTTGAGCTTCTTTTTTAAGATGAGTCTCTCTACATAAGTACATTCAGGGTACTGTGAACAGAATGTCAGACTTGGAATCCATAAGATCTGCCATTAATTCCTGGCTTAGACATTCATTAGCTGTGTGACTCAGGTCAAATCATTTACCTTTCCCTGCTTCAGTTTCCTCTTTTAAGAAATGGGGATAAAAATATCACCTACCTCATAGAATTAGTTTGTGGATCAAACAATTTAATATATGTAAAGCTCTTTGCAATCCTTATGTGTTGTATGAATTATAATAAAATGATTACTTAAAATTCTCCTAACCTAAAATTTTATTACATTCATCTTTTCTTTTTAGAGTTTGAAAGTTCATTAGATTGTGAGCTCCTTGTGGTTAAGCTATCTCTCTTTTCTCACATAGTATTTCCAAACCTGAGTATAAAGTCTTACACATAGTATGTTATGAATTAAAATGAAATTCAAAATAATTTCCTTCAATTTATCTTTTACATTAACCTAGCAAACAGTTTTATCATGGAGATTATGTGCCAGAGAATCCTAAATTTTAAATCTGACTTCATAAGAAACTTGCCTTTTAGGGTCTATTAAGGATTCCTGACTGCCAGCAGCCTATCATCAACAGGACCACCCTGAAAGACCCCATGTTCAAGACATGTCAAAGCTCAAATTTAAGTTAAGTTCATGAAAAAAAAACAGAACAAAGCAATAAGAAAGTGGAATCTGTAAGGCTCTAATGACACAGATTTTTTATCAACATGTCTGATGGGAGCAGCTGCATTATGTGAGACCAGATGTTGACAGGTGAAAGCATGTGCAGAAACAGAAAACAAAGATTATATCCAGTATGTCCTGTCTATATGGAAGGTTTTTTTTTTCTTTTTTCCTTTTAACCAATATAAAATGTTTGTTTCCTAAAGAAATGTATATCTTGTCAGTTCCTTTTTGATATTGTAACAGAACATTAAAATTATGCCTCATGAGTTATAGTAGTGCTAATCATTGTGCAAAAGCTTTGGGTTCTGGCGAAGGCTTGTCTGGTATTGACTTTCTTACATGATCATCATTTAGGGTCAGGGAGGCAAGTATGATCATCTAACTCTAACAATTAAATCTCCTTTACACTCTACAGCTATTCTGAGTTTTTCTCCTGCACAATTTCCTGGGTAATTGTTTTAAAAAAATTGCTTTTTGGTCATTGAGATTCATGCCAAAAAGTCATACTGCCACATTTCAACAGACCATAATGTAAGAATAAATGACCCTGAAATATTTCTCGATTTCTTTTATGCCATAATTATTGCTCATACTATTAAAGTCCTTCCCCATTTTGTCAACCTTATACCCTTCCCCTGTCATAGGAGAAAAGACTGGAAATCATGTTGTTTCAAATGTCCTTCAGGACTGATCAGATTTACAGAATTTTGGAGCTGGAATGGGCCATAGCAGGCATCTAGTCTAATTCATATCTAATATGAGTTCTCATTTTAACAGACACAAGCCTCTGCTCAACGGCCTTCAAGGAGAAGGATACCACTACCTCTCAAGGCTGTCTTTTGGACAGATATGATTGTCAGAGAGATTGTGTGTGTGTGTGTGTGTGTGTGTGTGTGTGTGTGTGTGTGTGTGATTGATAACAAGCCTAAATTTACCTCTTGTCAAATGTTCCTTCTCTCTCTTACTCCATTGTGCTTCATTCAGTCTTCTTCTATAACCAATATGTTATAGCCCTACCTGCACGGGCAAGTCAGATGCAACAATTTGATTTCAGTCCACTCACAAACATCAAACATTTAATAAACTTTTATTAAGTGCCTACCATTTGCCAGCCATTGTACAACACACAAGGGATACAAACTTGAAAAAGATCATTTGCCCTCAAGGAGCTTATAATGGAATGGGGAAAACCAAAATACAAAAAGGATGAGGGATTATGAAGAGAAGGTGGGCTTGGTGGAGAAGTCTGATAAGTTCCAAAATAGTGTGGATCAAGTGAGAAATTAGGAATAGTCTGAATTGAACTCTCCTTAAATGGAGGTTTGAAGTTCATAGCTCTTCCCTCTTATCAGAGAGGAAAAGTATAGTGATGAGTTATATTACCAAAGCTAATGAGATCTTACAGGATAATTAGGCTACCCCAATAAACAGCTTCCTGAGAGAAATCAGTGAGAAAAATCCCAAGGTACAAGTACAGCCAGATGAGGAAGAACATATATTTTCCTATTAAAATCCTATCCATAAATAAGGATCAAATACTACCTATCCCATGAAACATTCCCTGAAAGATTGGGATTGAGAAGAGGGAAATTACCTCTAATGCTTTAAGTACAGTATATTTTTTTCCATACATCTTATTCTGTATAATAGATATGTTTTATTCCTTCCTGACAAGACATGCATGCATGCATGTATGCACAGTATTGTGCATTATTTGTACATCCATACAGTGTATTTAATGTTTGTAAATTGATCTCAAATTGAATAATGTGTATTATTTTGTACCCACTGAGTCCATAACTTATATGCCAAGCACTCCTTCTGGACAATAAATATGATTTCTGAATTGTTCTCTACATTTTCATGCACACTCCCAAAATTTCTTATCAGATTTCCACAAGGGTGGAAAATACACATGGGTGTGCCCACAAAGATCCTACAGTCAAGGTAGACTAATTTCAAAGGTTAGTATTACAGAAAACTTCCCAATCACAAAGGTACACATGGCACTTTTGTCAAAATATCAGAAAATGGGCAAAAGATAAGATGTTTAGTGATAATTTTTTTCATCACAAAGAAGTTACTGAATTACAAACACTTAACTAAAACGCCCCAGGGGGAAAAATAGAAGCAATTAATGGCAGGTTGTTTACTTAAGAAGACAATAGGATATTGTGGAGGTACTAGCACTTTTTCAAGCTCTACTCTGATAAGACAGAGGCTGTGCACTCCTCAGAGGTGCACCCTGAGATAAGAGGCAAACCAAACTAGCCGAGGGCCAAATTCTCACCAACAAAGCTTTTCATTTCTAATCTAACTCAGTTTACTGATTTCTTCAGCTTCAAGACACACAAACTGGATGCTAACTTGAGATCACTACTCTCTGGAACAAACAGAGGAGATGTTGACCCCAACACTCAACACCCAAGTGGACAGAATCCAAGGGAGGAGTACCAACTCACGGAAATACATATGAATATGTATATGTGTTTGTAATTCTATTCATGTATTTTATACATGTGTGACTATGTTTCTTTACATCTATGTGTAATGTGTGTATTATGTGTGCACATGTACATTATAGGCACTCAACATGCACATATTTTATATACATATGCATGTTTTGTGTGCATTCATGTGCAAACATGTATACAAGTTGTTCAGCACACATGTATTCCCCTCCCTGGCATCCTTTCACTTAATAAGAGATTTGCAAAAGAGAAGGATTGTGGCTAGGTCAGGGATCACATGGGGTCAATGACTCTGCCGAAAGAAATTTATTTGCCCTTAGACTTTAACAAATGTATTGGTGCGGTGGAGGTACTATTGGTAGTTGGAATTGCTCATTTCATCTGTCCAGGAACAATAACTTCTTCTTCTTTACCTATAAGTACCTATAGATTTATTCTCCTTCTTCACTGCCAATTGCAAATGAGTGATATGGCTTTCCTGGATCCATGTGTGGTCTGTTTTTGAAAGCTTGCCTACACAGATTACTGTGTAAATTATAAAATTTTCCCAAGTGTTTTTGTCCCCTAAACAACCTTCACCTGCTTTATTCCAGTGACCACTCTTAAAGCTGCCTTTTGGATTGCTTCATTTTCTGTACCTAACAGATATTGGGAAAGTTAGGGAATATGTTGAGATGGAAGCTTGGAATTGGCAAGTGCTACTTCTGCAGGGGCAAGAACCACTAACTATATTCAGAAGAGCTGGATTCGATTTTCACTAGTGATATGAATTTATACAAAAGTTTATGTCATTCTTGACACCTCTAGTGTCTGACCCTTGTGTGATCTAAGGACAAGATAAAATAAAAAACAGAACAAGAAAAATAGCAACAACAAAAACCTTCCTCTGGATGATTTGTTGTTTATGATAATATTTTAAAATCTCAAATAAAGAAAAGAGAATATACCAAATATTTCATATAGTTATGAATACAGTCTTATTTATTTTCTTCCGGATCCCCAAAAGAAAAAAAAGTGCTGTACCTGAGATGGATTCCCTTTGAACAAGGGTAGCCTACTGTTAGAGAGCTTCAACATCCTACTGGAAATACAGCTCACCGTATTTCCTGTGAAACTGCATTCTCATTCTCTAAGTACTTTATCAGTCCTCATTGATTCTGATTCTACCTTACTCTGAATATGTTATGTTGGCTTGCTCTTTGACAAGACTTTGCTGAGCATTCTGTACTTCTTTCTGGATCTACTACCTTGCCCCTCAACTCTGAATTCCATTACCCTTCCTTGCTGGACCTTTCCTGGTGTTTCACTTGCCTCTTTTTTAGATTTTTATTAGTTGTAACTATTAGTTCACTAACTTTTTGCACCAAAAGAAGGTGATGTCTAATTAGTTATAACTAAAACCCAGCCCTAATGATATTTCCCTGTTATGCATTTCAGATCCTGATCAACTGCATTGACTCCTGGCTTATCTTATTCATTTAAATTTTAAATTAATTTTTTCAATGAACAGAAATCAGTGTGAGACAAGGAAAAAATATTTATAGTCAATCCAAACAAATTTATGCATTGGCCATGTTAAAAAATAAATATGCCTTACCCTGCATGAAGACCCTTATCTACATCAGATGGGGGTGGAGGTAGGATGTTTCATCATCATTCCTCTGGAACCATGGTCAATCAAGCCCTTCTGTTTTATCCAAAGAACCTTTCTCAACTGGTATTTCATTAGTATAACATTTTCTAATATTAAAAAATGGATGTTTATGTTTATATTGGAAATTAGATTTGTCATTGTGGAGGGGGGCATAGAATAAGATATTTTATATCTTATTTTGCATGTGTCTTGGTTATTCAGCAACTGCTTTACACTGATGATGGGAAAGGGCCTCTTATATCATTGTTTTTGTTTGGTGTCCTGATTGATGTGCCCTTTGCCTCCATGTATCATATTTTAAAGGACTTTTTGAGCTTTTTTCCTAGCATTTAAATTTGAGGGGAATATCCATGCTAGTGTTGTTATATTAATGGGTTAACTACTTATTGTCTGTTATAGGTCAATCTTGAGGTTCAGGCTTGAGGTCAAGAAATGAGATATACACAATCTAGCAGTTAACAAAATGAAGTTTAAATAACTATCATATGGAAAACGTATTCATAAAAGGCATAGTATTAATTCCCTGTTTGCCACACTGTCTCATCCATCTAGCCTGAGTTAAGAATCCTTCTCTGCCTTTTGTATTTAGGCCCCTAAGAAGTTAAACAAATGGTATGAGATTTAGCTCACCTAGAACAATTAAGTCTCAAGGTTGGTTTTAAGGGGGAAAAAATGACACAACATACATAACAGGGAGCTCATTAGCTATTGTTTCTTCCATACTGCCTCAAATGACAATTTTCCAAATAGATAAATCTAGAATAAATTATGACCAAAAAAAAATCTCTCCCACATCCTATATGTATCATACTCAGTTTTTAGCCATGGATTTATACAATATTCATTGATCACATCTTGTGTATATAATGCATGGAAGGATTCTCTACTCTCTACATAGCTAAATATTCTACCAGCATCCCAAGAGGCAGTTTGGTATAGAAGATAGAGGGTTGGTCAAGAAAACCTGAGTTCAATTCCTGCCTAAGATACTTATTAGTTTTGTATCTAGATAAGTAATTTATTCTCTGCTTTAGTTTTCTCATTTGTAAAGTGGGGATAATAATGGCATCTCCACCCCAGGGTAGTTGTGAAGATCAAGTGAGAAAATATTTGTAAGGCACCTAACGTAATGGCTGGCACAATGCAGATACTATATAAATGTTTACTTCCTTCTATCCCCTTTCCCCTCCCTCAATACCATAATCTAAGCATTGTTCCATAGATCTGTAGAATGTTAAATCTGGGAGAACACCTAAAGATCCTGCAGGGCCTGGAGTTCTCAATACATGCTGAGTCATGGGCTCCTTTAGCAGGCTGCTGAAGTCTGTAATAGGTGCTTTCTCAGAATGATGTTTTTAAATTTATAAACTAATATAGAAATTTATTATAAAGGAAACCACTTATGTAAAAGACAGTTATCAAAAACAAAAATTAACATTTATGAATCTCAAGTTAAAAACCCTCCCCAGATCACAATTTCAGGAAGATAAAAAAATCCAGTAATATTATTTTTTCTCTACATGATAAAAGGCAAATAATAATAATAATAATAACAACAACAACAACAACAATAATCAGAAGCAATATGATGATCCAGAAGAAGATATTTTCAAGGAGACGACTCTAGAGATATAATCAAATGGGTGAGGATTTTTTTATTTGAGGTGGGAGAAACAGGTAAGACAGATTTCTATGAGACAAAAATCTATAGTGGGTAAGATAGAGAGGAGACATCACTAAGACCAGTCAAGCAACTTAACTGATCAGACGATGGTGGAAGGATCAAGAAGATGTCAGATTGAACCACCTTGCCCATGCTCTGGAAATGAGTGCATGGATTTACTCATTTGGATGTGTATAATATCCATCCTACATCCCCATTTTGTAGAAATGATTGTTTGGCTGTCCTGGGGGACATAGGAATCCCATATTTGACCACATAGGAAAACCACAGTAATGTTTACCAAATCTTTATTTAATAGTAGAACCAAGGAAAATATATAATATGTATAGAAAACCAATGGTGCATCTTACAAAAATATCATTGATGCCAATTATTTCTTTTTGTCAATGATACCATCATTTACTCAAGAACCTATACTTGAAACCTCATAATCACCATGAAATAATCGTTCTTTTTAAAAAAATTACCATGTACAGATGGTCACCTAGACCTGAAGATTCTTCATTTCTTATTTATGTCTCTTGTGTTGATTTAATCTTTTCCTTCCCTTTTGTCACCCAACCTTAGAATTTTAGCATCTATCACCATATTATTTGTTTAGTAAATATTTTAGTGCCTATAATATGCATGATCCTGTTCTAGGTGGAATATAGGATATTAATCATGATACCTTGAGGACCTTTCAGTCTGGTAGGGGACAATTACAATTAGTCTCTAGTATTTTTCATCTGAAATCTTTTCTGCTCACTGTAGCGTAAAATCATGTTTTCATTGGACCAATGACTTTTACAGACACTTCCATGGGTCATTTTCATTTTAAAACAATATTTGTATTCCTTAACCAATCATTGAAGACCTATTCTGTCCTCAACTTACTTTTTCAACCTCAGTTTCTACTACTGTCCTATATTGATCCTCTTTTCATGGCAGACTAGAGCATTCATTGATTTCTGAACATATAGTGTATGAACGTATTGGTTCACAGTGTTCCATCCTCCTGAAATATTTCTCCTTCAAGATACAGTTTTAGTCTCACCTCTACTGTGAAAATTTTTTCCCCATCACAGACTACAGTTTTCTTTCTTCTGAACTCACATAGCCTTTTTTGTTTCTATGCAATACATCAATCACTTTTTTTAGGCACAAATATTCCATTTTAGAATTGGAATCCCATTCCAATTTAGATACAAATTTCCCAAATAGGAAATAAACTTAGGAAGGTGGAGATAGTTTGTATAAACTACCTAGTCTAGTATCTTGAACATAGTACTTATTTCTTAAATTTGTCAGTATACCATAGTGCAATGTAAAGATCTCCAAAATTAAGTAAGTACATTATTGGCATAGCCTGTAAAAAAAAAAAAACAACAGAATTACCTCAGTGTCTATCAATAAGATTTTAATAATTATTTGCTTTGTTCCAGGCTCTAAAGGACCTTAGAATCTGTGGGGTGAGATATAATATACCTATGTCAAAATATGTTCAATAAATAGAAACAGAATTAAAACAATGTGAATACAAGTTAATCAAATGCATGATATTTAGGGATCAGATTAGGTAACAATAGGCTCAGTCTTGAATGAAGGGAGATTGCATGGTCCATAATGAGTCATCGTAAGAAGTTTGCCAGTGTGTTCATTAAGTCAATGCTCATTGATAGATTATTGCTTATGATGTTTCAACTGATTCTAAAAAAATAATATTTGATATTTCAACCAGTTCTACTATCCCTGGATTAATATTTCCAACCACCCAACCACTTTGACACTTTTTTCTTCCTTTATTTTTGCTCTTTATATCTTCAAAGTGGAGATGTAAACAATCCTATCTCAATCTCCCCTTTCAGTCAGGGCAAGGTAATGTAAACAGATATGATAAATTTTAAAAATACACATTTCCCCAGGTTTCATGAGTTTTTTAAGGCCAAAAAACTTTAAAGAAAATTAGCAAATTAGTATCATGATTTTGTATACATTTATTTTTTTTCTGACAAACTTGCAAAAATAAATCTTTTATTGTTATTTATTCATTTCCCTGGAGGCTTACAGCTTTGGAAGATGGGATCCTTATAGATTTTTAAAAATGCAACAGAATTCTATGTTCTGACAGATCAATAAAATTGCAAAATGTCTTTGTGGGTAGAGAGGGAAGGGGAAGGGAATGAGGATTTTTATGTTGTCTGTTATGTGCCAGGTATTGTGATAAAGATGGTTACAAATATTATCTCATTTGATTTAAGGTTTGAGATTTTATTTCACTGATAGCTCCCCTAAAAGTTAGAGATTTATTTTTACACCCCGGATACTGATTGTGTGACACCAGATAGATCATTTAAGCTGTCAGTCAGTGTTCTAGGACAGAGGAGTCAAATATGCTGACTGCATTATGCCATCCATTACATTCCTGAGTGCACCCCAAACCATATTAAAATGTAATTGGGAAATGTTTAATTAATTAAATAAATAAATAAGTTAAGCGGAGCCAAGATGGCCCAGTAGAAGCACAAACGTACTCTGGGCTCTGACTCTAAACAATTCCAATAACTGTAAAAAAAAAAAAAGAGTCTAGACAAATTTTAAAACTACAGAACCCACAAAATGACAGAGAGAAAAAAATCTCCCTCTGAAGACACCCTGGCAGGCCAACAGGAAAGGGCTATTTTAGTGTGCTGGGAGCTGAGCACAGTCCTGCAGGAACCACACAGTTCCATCTCCAGGGAGGCCTCAACAAGCACCTGCCAGGGCAGACTTCAGGAGAATGAATCAACAGCAGCTGTAGTGGTTTCCAGACTTCTCAATCCACAAATGTCAAAGAGAAAGTAAAAGATCAGTGTGGAACTCTGATGGAAAAGAAGAGCATGATATGTCCCCTGCCCCAGGGAAAAAGGTGGCAGAAGCACAGTGGTAGCTGCAGCTGCTCCTCCATGGCTCCTTCAAGAGCTCCTGGACTGCTGATGGTAGAGGGACAAAGCAATCATTCAGAGGGTAATCACTCTTGCTTTAACATGCTTGGATCTGGATTGTGGTCTTGGGTAGTAATCCGAAGGTTGGGGGGCTGAAGAGATGGTACCCTCCTAAAAGCTCCAACAGCTAAAACACCTCAGCAATTTGGGACAAAGCTCTCTCCACCCTGGAAGCAGAGTTCTACAGTGGCAAAGAGCTCAAAAGTCAAATAATTGGCTGCCAATTTGCTCAAGCACAGGAAGTACAAACAGATGATAGAATCCTTTTTTGGGGACAAAAGGGATCAAGGCATGGAATGAGAGGAAGGCAATGAAGTTATATCCCACATCAAAAGCCTCCAAGAAAAATATGAACTGATTACAAGTCATGGAGGAGCTGAAAAAGAATTTTGAAAATCATATAAGAGAAATGGAGGGTAAAATTTTGAAGAGAAATGAGAAGGATGCAAGAAAATCATGAAAAGTGAGTTGATAGCCTACTAAAAGGGCAGCAAAAATACACTGAAGAAAATAACACTTTAAAAAATACACTAACTCAAATGGCAAAAGAGGCCCAAAAAGCCAAAGAAGAGAAGAATTCCTTAAACAGTGAAATTTGCCAGAAGGAAAAGGAATTTCAAAAATTCACTGAAGAGAATAAATCCTTCAAAATTAGATTAAAGGAACTGGAAGCTAATGACTTTATGAGAAATCAAGATACTATATAACAGATCCAAACAAATGAAAAAATAGAAGGCAATGTGAAATATCTCATTGGAAAAACCAATGACCTGGTAAATAAATAAAGAAGAGATAATTTAAAAATTACTGGAATAGATTAAAAAAGGGAGCCTAGACACCATCTTTCAAGGAATTCTCAAGCAAAATTGCCCTTATATTCTAGAATCATAGGACAAAATAGAAACAGAAAAAATTCACCATTTACTTCTTGAGGAAAGATCCCCAAAAGAAAACTCCTAGGAATATTACAGCCAAATTCTAGAGTTCCCAAGTAAAGGAGAAAATATTGCAAGAAGTTAGGATGAAATAATTTGAGGATTGTGGAAACACAATCAGCATAACACAAGACCTGCCAGCTTCTACATTAAGGGATTGAAGGGCTTGGGATATGATATTCCACTGGTCAAAGGATTTGGACTAAATCCAAGAATCATCTGCCCAGCAAAACTGAGTATACTGCTTCAGGGGAAAATATGGTCATTCAATGAAATAGAGGATTTTCAACCCTT
>CM053601.1:55401682-55422224 GCA_028646575.1 Pseudocheirus occidentalis
CTTTCAAGTACAAGAAGCAAGAGAAGCATGAGAGGGTAAACAAGAAAAAGAAATCATAAGGAACTTATTAAAGTTGGACTATTCACATTCCTACATGGAAAAACTGTAATTGTAACTCATAAGACTTTTCTCAATATGAGGATAGCTGAAGGAAATATATGTATATGTATGTACATATACATATACATATACATATTTATATATGTCTACATACATATATGTATGCATAGAAGGGTGTATGTGCATATAAATATATATGTTAGTGTGGGCATATCTATATCTTTATTCATATATCCATATCTATATCTATATATCCATGTAAACATAGAAAGAAAACACAGGATGAATTGAATATGAATGGATGATATCTAAAAAATAAAATTAAGGGGTGAGACAGGAATTTAGTGGGAGAAGAGAAAGGAAGAGATAGATTAGGGTAAATTATTTCACATAAAAGAAGCCAGAGGAAACTGTTACAATAGAGGGGAAGAACAGGAAAGTGAAAGGGAATGGGACAACTTTACTCTTTGAATTTGGCTTAAGTTGGGAATAACATACACATTGAATTGGGTATCTTACACTGCAGGGAAATAGGGTGGTAATGGTCAAGAAGGGGAAGGATAGAAGGGAAGGCCTATTGAGGGAGAGGGTAGTTAGAAGCAAACATTTTTGAAAAAGGATAGAATCAAAGGAGAAAATAGAATAAGTGAGGGGCAGCACAGGATGGAGGGAAATATAGTTGGTCTTTCACAATATAATAATTGTGGAAATGTTTTTGGTAACTGCACACGTACAACCTATATTGAGTTGCTTATCTTCCCAGTGGTGGCAGGTAAAGAGAGAAGAAGGGAAAAAATCTGAAACTCAAAGTTTTAAAATAGGAATGTTTTAAAAAATTTAAATTAAGAAAATAAAAAAGACAAGAGAACTTAGATACTATTAATATATGATTTTTCTTACACAATACATGTGGCCTGAATGGATACTTATTTACAGATTAGTGGCCCCCATTTATATCTGAATTTGATGCCACTAATCTAGGCACCTCTTAAACACTATCATTTTCAGAGTAGATACTGATCTTTATTGGTAAAGGAAGTTTCCTTTATCAGTGGGACTGCAGGTGCAGTTAAAATCACCTAACAAAATAAACTTTGTCATAATAGAAACCTTTCTGATTTTCCATGAGTTACTTTAAAACTGTGAAATTAATTTTAAAATTTTCATTTTTTTGGATATGTTTTTAATGTTAATTTTCAAAAAGTCTTTGATTTCTAGTAACAGGAATTTTATAATATACAATTTATTCAATAATTTTAAAAATCCAGAAGAAATAAACTACTATTTTCTATGTGTGTGTTTGCAGAAATAAAATAACAACATATAAAACTTGGGGAAAAAATGACAGGTTAAAATTTTTTTTAGAGAACTGAATTTATTTCTTGTTTAGAAAAACAAATCATATTCCCTTTGTTCCATATGACCTTATACACTTTTATTTAAAAAAAACACTATTACCCAATAAAACATAAAATGATTAGATACTGTGATTTCTAAGGATCTTAAAATATTTTTGTGATCTTACGGTGTCCAAAAATACTTGTCCTTTTGGGGATCCAACACTTCCCCAAAGTAACACAGCACCAATGTGAGCTCTCTGCTCTCCAGCATGTACCAACATGGTCTGGAAGTGAGGGTTTTGACAGAATAAATGGAGTAGTGTCTCTTTGAAAAAGGAAGAAAATCAATGACTCTGTATTCAGCAGCAGCGCCCTGCTGGTCTCAGCTGTCCACTGCTGGGCTATCAATTTTCCTCATTGATACACAGTGGCTGCCCTATTTACTCTCTTAAAAAGTGCTCTTTCCAGATAACAATGAAAGAAAGATAACAAGCATCAATATTGTGGGAAGTTCCTCTTACAACCTTTGTGGTAAATAGAAGTTAAAAACTATAAATCAAGTTTTCCTCTGTTTGTGAAGAGTTGGTTCATAAGGCTAAACTTGGCACCTTGTCACTATTTGTCAGATCCCTATATATTCTAAAGTAGGTGTTTTGAAATGCTATTTACTCTATTTCTACAAGCTGATGATGCTTTCAGGTAGTTATCAAAAATGTGAATACATTGTTTCCATCTACCCCTTTAGTCTTATTTCAAGTTGGCTTCCTTTGAATTTTCTCCTTTCTAATCAAAATTGTCTGCCTTAGCTATTCCCTATAGATGATATTACAATGCTGGCACCTCACCTATGCAAAAATCGTCCCCATGTTGAGAATGCCCTTCTTCCTCACTTATGCTTTGTAGAATTCCTCTTACTCCAAATCGCAAAGCCATTGCCACTTGGGAATGAGAACTCCCCTCATCTTGATCAGCCATTTTCACTCTGCTGTAATTTCTAGGTATTATTCTGAATATACTGGACATTTAAATACCATGAACATGTTTTCACATTCTTAATCTCCATGAATATTCCATGAGGGCAGTACTGTTTCACTTCTGTCTTTGCATTCATAATATAAATTATAATGCTTTTTGTATATGAGGAACTTTATGCACGTTTACTGAATTAGATTAAATTAATTCTTCTTTTCTCAAATGAACCTAAAATTTAATGCTAGGCAAGTTATTGTAATTTTAAACTAGAAATCAAGTATATGTCAAGAAAAAAAGAAAATAGATTTTATTATGCACATAATACACACACCCATGCATGTGAAACCTCCTTCTCCCTGAAATAAAACTACTACTTGTGTACCAATTCTGATAGCCATTACTCCTTTGCTGATAAGAAGGCATAAATTTCCAGGACCCAAGCAAGTGACACTTAGAGAAGGGAAGTCGAAGAAACTCTCAGCTTTTCTTACAATCCCTTCCCGTTCTGCCTTCATGTAATTCTTTGGCCTTGTGGGTTGTATTGTGCACTCAGGCTTTGATTAATATGCTTCTCATCACTTGCCAAACACAGTGTTGATTTCCACACACCTCCTTGCATAGGGAAGACATTAAAGCTTCTTATCATTTCCATTTCAAAGTCATCTTAGCAAAAGTAGAAGCAGTCACAATTCAGCTTTTCATAGAATGCCATTGTTTTTTTTACCAACACTACTGTTGCAGTAGTGTCCTTGAAAGAACATCTGTAGCCCACTGTCAATATTTTTTTTCTTTTTTCATTCAACTGTGGCTCCCCTGCCCTCAATCATATTAAAGCTATGTTTTCATCTTGAAGACATCTGTTAAACTACTTAAATAATTGTTTTATTCTAGCCTTCAGGCACGCATGGACTATACTCACAATATAGCTCTACATTTCAAAAGATTTCTGGGTGCATACTTTTTTCCCTGGGCCTCAAAGGCAGTTCCTTATTTTCTGTGAATTCATCAGCTAATCTGTAATAAGTCTTTCCCAAAATAGGTAGCCTGACCTTTGAACAACAGAACAATTATTCTTTGTTGGGATGCATATGTAGATGCAATCTAACAAGTATTTAATAAGCACCTATTGTATCCAGAAGATATAATAACATAAAAAAAACCAAATAAACCAAAGAATCCTGTCCTCCAGGGGGAATACATATTCTTGGCAATTCTTGAAGAGTGTCTACAGACTTCAATGGCCAAGATCCCCCTAAAGTCACAATGACTATCAAAGGAGGGCTTTAGTAGCAAATACATTCTAAAATACTGTCATTTGCTAATGTAGAGGAAAGGTAAAACCAGTATGTGCTACTGAAATTTGTTAGTTTAAGCATTGGCCTTCTTTTAGTTTGTTTGCTTTACTTTAAGTTTTGCTTACAGCATGAAGGTGCATTTTCTTGGATGGCATTTTCTAAGAGCCTAAAATGTAAAACCCGCAAGTAGAATGAATGTGTGCTTTTTTATATAGAATAGATGTTTTGATAAATCACTACTGTTGTAAATGTCAAATAACATTAAATGTTAAATGGTAATAGTGTGCATATGGAAGAAAACTCTGGGGCAGAGATTCAAATAATTAACTTTTTACCGAAGTACAGCATTTTTTTTCAAGAGCAGTAAATTGAGCAAATAGCCACTTATAAACCAATAAGACAAAGATTAAATTTGGGGTGGACGTGGAGAAAGCAAACCTTGGTTATATTAATAAACAGTGTGTATCAGGTTAGCCCTAGTTCCTTCAATAGATTAATCATGTCAAAAGGGATTTTGGATTAAATTGGATTAAAGGAGATATATAAGATTTGCTGAAAGGGATTGTGACATAAGTACGTAGCTATGAAGAGGGTTAGCCTCTATACTAGGAAGAGCTGGATATAAGTACTGTCTGTAACACATACATATACTTACATACATGTATGCATACATATACACACAGAGATAGAGACACAGAGACCGAGACCAAGAAAGACAGACACAGAGACAGAGATAGAGACTAAATGCATCTGCAACAACACATCTGTCCAAACCTAGTCAATAGGTCTACTTTGACATATTCCAAGCCACCAACTGTACGCTGTATGCTGACAGCCAGAAGCGTAGGTATAGTTTTTTTAGGAGAAAACTAAGTAGAATCTCTGTGGTTAGCCCAGAAAATTCAGATCAACTATTGAGAAAGTAAAAATCAGAGAGAAGAATTAAGTATATTATTACCTTACTTACTGAGATCAGTCAGTACTCAGCCTATGGCGAGGATACATGAGTTCAGAACTGAGTGTTATATAATAATTTTACTACCATTGACAATTTTCTGAGTTATTTTTTTCTTCATCTCTAAAATGGGAGTAAAATATTCGCATAAGTTTATTGTTGTTGAGGAAAGATCATTGCAAACTTTGAAATACTGAGTGGATATGATTTGTTATTTTTATAATAACAGAATAGTTAGCACAAGGCTACTGTTTAATAGTATATACAAGCTATTTAATTTGTTATATTCCATTTGCTTTGATTTCATATAACAGATATAATATTTAAGTCAATTATTAACGCTCTCTGAATCAAAATGCAGTTATCATCCAGAAAAGCTTTCATATTCTACTTCCAAATATTGCTTTTTATTGATAATTATAATGGTGCTCTTTATTTTTAATCCTTTTATATGATTATTTATCAAATTTAATTAAAATTTTAATAATTTTGTATTTTCTATTTTTTTTAAATCCCACAATTCTTTATTATTTGAATATGGCTCTCATTTGGACTTGGGGAATTTTATATCTGGAAACAATGGTATATTAGATTCCATCTGCAAGGTCTTGAAATTCAAATTTTAAGACTATGAGCTTCTAAAATCACAAGCTGCTCAATTTTATAACATCTTTTTAAGCAAAAACCAGGATATGCTTTGGAATTTGGGTATGCATTATTTCTTCTGAAAAGTTCTTTTCTTTCCTAAAAGAAGCTTTATTTATTCCTCTCCTATTAAACAGCAACACATTTATCCACATTCCATTGTTTACATTTTAATCAATTTAATAATGCCCCTTATCCATCTCTAAAGTCCTTCTTTGAAGCAATATTTTGTATGCTGGTAATCTTGTGATTACCAAAGGCTATGCAAGTAGCCTCTGAACCTCTGAAAAATTCTGCCAAATTGGAAAGATTTCAAGTACTGTGCTTAAAGATATGCCATTTGACAGACTGTCTACATTCTCATAGCACTGTCAGTGGGATATTAGCTACCAAGTGACTAACTGAGAACAGCAGCCAAGAAGAATATGGTAAAAGTGTGAATAAGCTGGAATCTGTGTCAGTGGAGAGACTACAAGCACAATGAAATCACAGGGATCGTAAGACCTCCTCCACTAGATTGTAAACTCCCTGAAGACATGAACTGTGATTTGCCTTTTTGTAACTCCAGAACTTAGAACAGACCCTGGCACATAATAAGTGCTTAATAAACTTATTTATTTATTGGTCAGATATCTGGAGATGGAAGGACCTTAGAGCCTTTCTGGTTCAACCAATTTTTATTAGAGACTAGAAAACTGAGACCTAAAGAGATTAATGGATCTCCCAAGGTCATGCAGCCATTGTCCTAAAAGGGAGCTCAGTCCACGTCCTTTTACTCCAAAGCCGATGGTATTTCCTCTGTACTAGAAAAATATTCTCTCATAAGAGGGAGAGAGAAGATATCTATCCTCCCTCTGGACCCATCTCAGATACATTGGGAGAAAGACATGACTATCTGCATTACAACTGTATTCCATACTCAGTGGGACAGCATCCTCCTATAAGCCTTCTCTTCAGACTATTGAAGGCTGTTAAGTATGAATTGTAAAATCCTGGATGAGGGTACTGCCTAAGCCTTTCATACCTTATGCCACTCAGACACCATGGCTCTTTGCAATCAAATTATTCCTGCACAGTGGTTAAAACTTAACCTCTGGCATGGCTAGTCTTGTAAACTGATAACAAAATGGTAGAGACAGAGAAGGAAAATTAGTATCACTGTTCTTTGACTGATTAATTCCTTACTGATATTATGGGCATTCATATCACCAAAAGAAGGCATCAAATTTCATTGCAATGATGACAAGAATGAACTATATACTTTCTAACAATATAAAACATGTGTTTACTTACAGTTCCTCATATTTATCATTTTTCCAACCCTGTAGAGGAAGAGAATGAGACTGATTTTTTTTTGAAGAGTCAGGAAGTATATTATCATATTTTTAACTGAGCCATCTTCTGTGCCAAGAAGGCTGGCTTCTATTAATGTCCCTAACAAATATTGACTGCATGACTCTGGGTAAGTCATTTAATTTCTTAGCAATCTAAGCAACTCTCCAAGATTACAAATTGCTAAAATGTTGACAGGTTGCTTTGTTAATGGTAGTTTCTTATATCCTTGAAGCCCTAGATCTGTTTTTTTTTCCCTGTAGGTCTCTTTCTCT
Organism: Pseudocheirus occidentalis; assembly: GCA_028646575.1. NCBI lineage: Eukaryota > Metazoa > Chordata > Mammalia > Diprotodontia > Pseudocheiridae > Pseudocheirus > Pseudocheirus occidentalis. The sequence continues at coordinate 55,408,557 of CM053601.1, forward strand.
GTTTCTGTCTATCTTAAGCTATCAGAGTTTAAAACAGTAGTAATACTTTTTGGACACATTGCATAGTGCTCTGGGGAGAGAGCGGGTAGCGAGTACAGTAAAAGTGCTGTATTGGTGTAAGCAAATTTGGATAATTTTTATTTTGTTCAATTTACAGAGGTTATTATCCATTTTGGGGGGGGGAGGTGTTAAAGAGTGAGGGGAGCATTCAAAGTTCCATATTTCTCAGAGCAGAGAATTTTTCTCCCACTCTGTGTCAACCAGAAATCACTCTCCATAAAGAAAAGAGTTAAGAATCTCTGCAAACATAGGATCCCTGGTAAAGTACTAAGGTCTAAAACAGACACTTGATGTCAGAGTCTCTATTCTCTCCCGATTTGGGGGATTTGCCCAAAATGCAAGGAATTCTAGATATACTAACTTAGAACATTTTTAACTCACCTAGATGTGTCTAGTAGATTGCTAATTTTGGGATATGCCAGCATCAGTTCAGTTTTGCTCATATAATTCCCATCCCTTCCCTCTACACATATTTTATGTCTGTATCCACATACACTAAATTATTTTAAAGGAAAGTAAGGGAAAGGAGAGAGAGCAAAGAATTATGTGAGTTTGGCTGCCAGTCTCCATATGCTGCTGCTGCTGCTGTTGCAGAAACTGCAAAGAAGGTAATTAATCTCGATGCCAGAGCACCAGGCTTAACATAGTCCTAGACAGTCATCCATGATGAAGCACGGTAGGAATCAGTGTCTCCAAATCATAATACATCTCACAGGAGATATCACAGCCTAATGTCTTAATTGATCCTAGTGCCTTATGTGAATTATCAGTACCAAAGTGACACAGTGGCTGGTGAGCTAGACTGAGTTAGGACAGCCAGAGTTCAAATACTACCTCACATACTTTTTAGCTACACAATCTTGGAAAAGTCAAACTTTCTTTCTCAGCTTCCTCATCATTAAAATAGTGATGTTAATAGCACCTCCTTCACAGTGTTGGTGTGAGGATCATATGAGATAATATATGCAAAATAATTTTCATGTTTTAAAGTGCTATGGAAATGCTAACCATTGTCATTATCATGTAGATATGATATCCACTATCCACTATCCACTATCCACTATCCACTATGGAGATTCATGGGCTGTTGACATGGCCAGTTTGGGAGGCAATGACTGTTTTTGTGGTGGGGGTAAGGGTGAGGGGTAAAAAATACCATTGAAGTTGTTTTTGTTTTGTTGAATTAATAAGGGTGATTTTCACCAAATTAAAAAGAATTTAAGTGATATAATTTGGAAAAATCCATGGGTGTGGGGATGTTGAAGTGTCTTGAGTTCCCAGTCTTGTGTGCAAATTCTCTATGATACTCAGACGGTGACTGTTCACTTTAGAGAGGCCATCAGATGGAGAGTCTCTTGACTCTACTCCCTGATAATGTATGCTATATTCAGGCTCATGATAACTGACATTAAAGTGGTGTTTTAATTTATGTAAATTTAGATCATTCTTTCTTAAAAGAACAAAGGAGATTGGTGGTCATCAAAGGTACTGTGAAGGGCGGTATCCCTGCAATAAAATTTATCTCATTGTTTGAGATTGTGGAAGTTATCAGTTCAGAGACCAGGCCAGTTGGATCCACAGGGGAATGGCTCAGGGTCACACTATGGTACAGAATTGTAGAAGTCTGTTGAAGCTTTTACAGCTAGGACATGCTTGATTCAGAGGCCTTCGTCTCCAACATTCAATCAACAAGCATTTATTAATGGGGTGGCTAGGTGGCGCAGTGAGTAGAGCACCGGCCCTGGAGTTAGGAGGACCTGAGTTCAAATTCGGCCTCAGACACTTAACACAAAAACCAGCCGTGTGACCTTGGGCAAGTTGCTTAACCCCAATTGCCCTCTAAAAAGCAAAAAAAAAAAAAAAAACAAAAAAAAAAACAAGCATTTATTAAAAAACCTCTTGTGTTTAAGGCACTGACAGCACAAGTACAAAAAAGGAAACAATACTTACAATTTAGTTTGCGTTCTAACAGCCAAGAAAACAAATACATATAAAATGTATACAACACAGGTAGAAAATTAATAAATATGTGTGTGTATATTCTACCTCCCTACACAAAATAGCAAACTATGAGGAAATTTGTGGGGCTGTAGTCATTAGGGGAAACAAGAAAGGCTTCATGCAGAAGATGGTGGGTACTGTGGGTACCTGACCTGCATATTAAAGGAAAAAAGTATTGATGAGGAGGTAGTACATAGATAGAGAATTCAAAGGGACCACTAAAATAATTTAATTCAAATTTACTTAACTGGGGAGTCCTTAATTTTTTTTAATTTGAAAATTGTATCTCAATATGACTTGTTTCCTTCTCAATCATATTCATTCATTTGTGTATTTATAAACAGTATTCTGAGAAAGGGTCCATAGGCTTCAGATTGTCACAATAATTGATAAAGCACACACACACACACACACTCACACACACAGGCACACACAGGGTTAAGATCTTCCAATCTAGACCAACACCCCCCCCCATTTTTTTATAGAAAAGGAAATAGATTCAGGGACATTCTGCCTAATATTACAAAGACAGTAAGAAACTGACGCAGGGTCTGAATACATGGTCACTGACTCTAGCACCAATGCTCCTTTCCTTCTTCCATGCTACCTTTCAGAGATCTCTAAAGGTTGTTGAAGTGATGATTTTCAGAAACTGAGTTAGAATGTTTCAGCTCTATAAAGATGCAGAGAGAAAGCTGGTTATGTTTGCCTTAGGAGGGATGGCACTAGTTCTTCCACCAACTCAGAATGCTGCAGCCCTGAAAATTATGATAGGATGATTAGAAGTGGGACAGCAACAAAGAATCCTTTGGCATTATATGGTATCTTATGGTATCTATCTTCAAAATCTCCCCATAAAAACCTTACAAATATTATATCATTTCTTCTCAGTGCCATGTCAAATGCTGTGAAGCAGACAGAAGCACAGGAAAATTAGATGAACTGGGAGAAACAGCAAGTCAGTGGCAGAACTGAGATGAACTCTCTCCATTCTTCTCTCAATGATCTCTGGACTGGATTATGCTGGAACATGAAAAAAAAGCCATGGAAAAATAAGACGTCGTGGCTTATATTTTCCTCCTAAAACATTCTGAACGTGATCCACAGAAGTACTTAAAATTTAAGTATTGTTGGTTTTTTTTCTCTGTTCCCATCACTAAACCTTGAAACAGAGTCATAAACCACCTCCTTCATTTTTAAACACAGAACTCATTATTTTCTGAGGGCTTCCATTGTGAAGGTCTCCTTGTCAAGGTTTCTGCAGTGGCTCCCCTTTGGTTTCACACTGATAATTGGTTTAACCAAAAAGAATATAACCTCTACCTGGTAATAGGAAGATATCCAAATTTCATATTAACTTTTTTCTTTTTTTTAAATCTCAAGTAGCTATCTTGAGCAAGTAGTGAATACTAATGAATGTGTCATAAAGACCTCTGTGAGAGGGGGAAGAAAGAACTATCTTTACCTTCAGCTCCTTTCAACACTAGTCTACATGACTCCGTGTAATTTCCTCTAGTTGCGATCTCAGGCATATTGTAAGCAGAGTTCCAATGAGCTGGAATCTTTTTTGTTAAGGTGTTATTTTGCCAAGCTGTTAGAGAATTGCAGCTGGGGCCAAATTTGTTGGCTTTCTCGACAAGGCTGAAAAGTGTCCATAGATTTTCTGAGCCCTTTCCAATATACCACAGCAGCTGCTGTGTTTATGCACAATACCACTGAGTAAGTGTCAATTAAACTACAAAATTCAAGATACTTAGTTGGGGAGCAGCAGGTAGTCAGTGCACAACTGGCAGTGAAGGGAAGCAGAAAAAGATGCCCACCTTTGGGATGTTTAGTCAAACTAGCAAATACTACTTTGTTGTGGACAGGATATGGATTTTTTTTAAAGCAACCATCTCAACAATACTTTTTGACCAAAATAAACTAAACTTCCTAAGGCTTAGAAAACATGAAATGAAGAAGTGCATTATCCGTTGTTTCTCCACATGTCTTTTTATTATTATTGCTATTATTTTTTTTAACATAAGTGACATGAAGATCTATTTTATAAAAAAAACTGTAGGAAGGTACAAGGTTGCCAATAACAGATGTCAATGTGGTATTTTACTATATCTTCAACTTAGTTCATCCTTTTTCAAAAAGACAAAGGGAATGCCGGCCATCAAAGCTCCAGGAAAGGTACCCAATGGATGGAAAAAGTCATCCACTCTCTCATCCGTTCTGCAGGAGTTGAACTGCTGTGGCTATTTCCATCCAGAGCCAGTCAAGAAAATATTAATCAAAGACGTTACAAACCCTATTATTCTCCACCCTTTAAAACTGTCTTTATTAATTTTGCACAGCAATGTAAAAAGAAAAAGAAAAAAAGAAAAAGAAAATTTGCCATGGCAGGTCTGAGTAGACTGCCATGCTTCTGTCTCTGAATATGGAACCAAGGGCTACATTGTTAGAGGGCACAATGATCCTTCCAAATGTCAACCTGGAAAGATGTACCACAGGTCATGCCAGCTTCTTTTAATAACATGTTTTTACTTCCCTTTTTCTCCCTTAAACTTCTTATCTTTCAAAGAGATGTGGCTATTACACCTAACCCAGTTGGGAGTTAATTGATTTTTAATTATTTATGAGTTTATTAAAGAATCAATGAAATGTATGCTGGATATGACTTAATTAACTGCTCCTTATCCCAACAACTAATGAGAAAAACGTGAAAGACAGAGATCCAGAATAAGTACATAGAACAAATCAAAAAGAATAGATAACTAAGTTTTCCTTTTCTACATTTGATCTCTCAGTGATGACATGCATTTCTCTGATTTCATATACCATATCTATCTATTGGACATATCTTTCAAATAGAGCACATATAACCTTCTACTGCCTGCATTTGCATCTATTAATGGGACATATCAAAATAGTTGGAAAAGTAGGATCATGTTATGGTTTATAGATGTCCACATACAAGGGAGGAAATTGCTTAGGATGTCTTATTAAATGGAGATTTTCCTGATATTTTGACATATGATTTTCACTTCTAGTTTGGAATGGGAATGGGAATTTGAAGATCTTCCCTGATCCTTAATAGACCTAGGGTGGAATTTGGAGCCCTATCCTGCTTTGAAAGTATACTCTGCCCCCTAAAAGGCTGAATGTAATCACATGGAGCCTATGATGGAGGGAATTTGCTAAAGCTAGAGCAGAGCCCTCAGGAAACTTCCCTGCTGTGAAGAGAAACTCTGCCTCCTAATAGGCTGAATGTAGCCTGTGGTGGAAGGAGTTTGCTGAATGATAGAGCAGAGGCACAGGAAGCTGGTAGCCAGAGCTAGCAAAAGAATGGAAGAAAGAGAACACTCAGGCAAGGAGAGGTTTTTGGGTAATACTGATCTAATATTGGTTTGTGGGAAGGCTAAATGATGCTGTTGCTCTCAGTGTTATTATGACTTCTTAATAATTTTGATACTATGAAGGAATTGGCTCACTGGTTTTAGAATTTGATTTTCTGGTTTATAAATAAATACTTCAGTTCTGTCCTCTGTATGGAGAGTTTGGTATATTTTGCAATTGAATGGCATGTGATATTTATAGTCACAGTCTTTATTGTGATTGTGGGCAATGTAAATGTTACACTGATGATTCATTTGTCAATGCAGATGGGACCTCTAGTTGGAGGCATAAGGGATGAATGGAGAAATGGCTATCCTGGGATAAGAAGATTTGCCTTATGTCTCACTAGCAAGGAGTGGTCTAAACATATGGGACTTTGTGAAAACTGGAAACAGAGGCTACAGCAGAGAGAACCTAGAAATTTAGAAGCATGTTTGTAAAGAATACCAATAAAACCTGAGAGAGAGATGGAGACAGTGAGTAGAAGAGGCTGGGTTTTACTAACAGGCTACTGTATTGTGTGGAAAAGCAGAGACAAGCTGCTAGAAGAGTTGGCTTTTTGGTGTTGTAATAAATGTTTCAGTTCTGTCCTCTATGTGGAGAGTTTGGTATATTTTGCAATCAAATGTCATGCAATATTTATAGCCATGGTCTTTAACATGATCATGGGTGCTGTAAATATTGCACTGGTGCTACATAGTTCCCTATGATTTTTTCCTATATCCTTAACTAAGGGGAACAAGGATACATCAGTCTTTACTACTTTCTTTTTGGAGGGGGGTGGTGAGAGTTACTAGAGGCATATCCTCTAAGTACCTTCCTGGAGAAGAATGCCATCGTGGCAGGGTAGGGTTATAAAAAGGAAATCTAAAGACTTTCTCTAACAGGGTGATTTTGTCATCTCATCAATGCTAACTAAGAAAAGGAATTAGTTACTCCCAGATCCTCCCAAACCAATTACCAATTTCATCAGGCATTCCTAAGCAAGGAAGGTCTATACTTCCCAAGATGGTTGAATGCAATGTACACTCTGGTGAAAGCAATGATCATATTCCCTAGGTGGCCGTGTGCCCATAACACAGAATATAGAGTACTGGGATAATGGTAGAATAATGCATGTGCATGGAAGATTCATGATGACATTATGAAGAGAGATGATTGAGGGCAACACAAAAATGGTTGTGCATTGAAGATTGCAAGGCAACATATTCTAGTGGAGGAGAGATAATATGCCCAGGACTTTCCTATCAGACTTGTGGATTTATAGGACTCATAATGCCAGTTATTTGGGGAATTCTAAACCCAAGAGTGAAGACTCTGGCTGATTTATTTTCCTTTATTCTCCATCTCCACACTAAACTAAATATTCTGCTATTATATATGACCTATTGTTTTGGTTTGTTAGTACTGAAATTTATTGACTACCTAGATTGGAATAAATTTTAGAATTTCTAAGCTTCATAAGAGGATAGAAGAAAAGTCTTCAAGATGAGAGATTTAAAAACCAAAAATTCCCATGAAATCGTCTGTGAAAAATCTGGAGCTATTTGCCCTCAAAATCTTTCATTATATCCCATTGGCAGAAGTACAGGAGCTAATGTGGAGCTCAAAGGAACAGTATTGATCATGTGAACTGATGTTTGAAGTAGAAGTACCAGGGAACCTGCTCCTTTCTCTATCACATTTAAAGTAAGCTGTTTTCCCTGTTGAGTACAGCGTGAGGTGCTTAAAACAGTACTATATAAGACGTCAAAAGAATTAAGCTCTATTCCTGGTTCTGTCATTTTCTCATCACTTGACCTTGATCAAATAATTTCACCTCTATGAGTCTCAGTTGTTATTGTTCAGTCATTTCATTCATTTCTCACTTTGTCAACCCATTTAATGTATTCTTTGCAAAGATACTGCAGTGGTTTGCCCTTTCTTTCTGCAGCTCATTGTATTTTATTTTTTTATTTTAAATTATTTTTTCCCAATTACAAGTAAATAAATTTTTCATATTCTTCTTTTTTTAATTTTGAGTTCCAAATTTTTCCTTTCTCTTCCTTGCTTCATACTTCCTAAGACAAAAAACCTTTGTTACAGATTATATATGCATAATCATGCAAAACATATTTCTATATTAGTCATGTTGTGAAAGAAGAAGCAGATCAAAAGAAAACAAACTCAGAAAAAATTTTTAAAAAGTATATTTAGATCTGTATTCAGATATAATCAGTTCTTTCTCTGAATACAGATTTCTCCTTTTTAATTAATTTTTAAATTTATTTTCTTGTTTACGACATTCATTTCCACAAGATTTTGAGTTACAAATTTTCTCCCCCTCTTTCCCCTACCCCCAAACCCAAAACAGTGATCCCACTGTGAAGCTCCTCTCCCAATCTGTTCTCTTTTATGTCCTCCTCCTCTAACTTTCTGGTAGGGCATGAAGGGTCTCCATACCCCAGTCTCTGTATGACTTAATTCCCAGTTCCATGTAGTTAATAATAATAATAATGATAATAATAATAAATAGCAATTTATATGTTTGTTTTTTAACATTTGATTGTAGAGCTTTAAATTCTAGATTCTTTCGGTTCTTCCCTTGTCACCCACCCCCACTGGAAGGACAAGCAATTCAATACAGGTTGTACATGTGTAATTACACAGGACATCTCCACAGTAGATATATTGTGAAAAGGTGATTATATATCTCTTCTTCCTATTCGTCCCCCCCACCTTGTTTTATTCTCTACCCTGTGCCTGTCCCTTTACTGAACTGTGCACTTCCAGCTACCCACCCCCTGACCTTGCCCTTCCCTCCTCATCCCCATCCTCCCTACTGTCCTCTATGGCAAGATACCCAGTTTAGAGTTTACGTCATTCCTTCACTAAGCCAAATTCAATAGGAGTAAATGAAACTAAAGTTGTAACAGTCAATGCTTACCTCTTATTTATGGGATGATGAACCCCATTTTGTCTCTCCCTGTCTCTTCTCATTAGAGTCCTCTCCAACCTCAGAATTTCACCTTTTAAAGTATCATCTCTGCCTATTCAATTGATCCTGAACCCTCTATGTATACATATACACACATGCTCAGATATGTATTCATACACACATATACATTCCTAGATAGACATATATGTGGGTATACATATATCTACATTTGTATTCCCTTCACCTATCCTCATACTAAGAAAAGTTTCATAAGTTACTATTATACTTTTTCCATTTTGGCATGTAAATAGTTCAACTTTGATAAGTTATGATTTCTTACCCATGTTGTGTTTGGATGCCAAATTTTCTGTTTAGTTCTGGGTTTTTTATTAAGAATGCTTGAAAGTCCTCCACCTCACTGAATGATCATATTTTCCCCTGGAACATTATACTCAGTTTTGCTGGGTAGGTGATTCTTGGTTTTAATCCCAGCTCACTTGATCTTCAAAATATCATATTCCAGGCCCTTTGATCCCTCAAGTAGAAGCTGCCAGATCCTGGGTTAGCCTAATTGTGTTTCCACAGTATTCAAATTGTCTTTTCTTGGCAGCCAGTAACATTTTCTCCTTGATCTGGGAATTCTGGAACCTGGCTATAACATTTCTAGGAGTTTTTTTAGGGGGGATCTTTTTCAAGAGGTGATTGGTGAATTCTTTCAAGTTCTATTTCCTTGAGAATTTCTTGAAGGATGCTTTCCAAGTTCTTTTTTTGATCATGGCTTTTAGGTAATCCAATAATTTTCAGATTGTCTCTCCTGGCTCAATTTTCCAGCTCAGTGGTTTTTTCAAGGAGATATTTCACATTGCTTTCTTTTTTTTTAATTTGTTTGTAACTGTTTAATAGTATCTTGGTTTCTCATAAGGGCATTAGCTTCTACTTGCTCCACTGTAATTCAGAAAGAATTATTCTCTTCAGAATGCTTTTGAGACTCTTTTTCCATTTGTCAAATTCGACTTTTTAAGGCATTCTTCTCCTCATTGGCTTTTTGGGCTTCTTTTGCCATCTGATATAATTTGTTCTTTAAGATGTTATTTTCTTTGGTCAGGTTGTTGGCTCTCTTTTCATGATTTTCTGGCATCATTCTCATTTCTCTTTCTAATTTTTACTCCACTTCTCTTATTTGATTTTCAAAGTCCTATTTAAGTTGATCTATGGCTTGTAGGCAATCTTCCTATTTCTTGAAAGCATTTGGTATTGGAGTTCTGACTGTGCTGTCTTCCTCCCATTCCATGCTTTGATCCTTTTTGTTCACAAAATAGGATTATAGAGTTTTATTGCTGTTCATACTTTGCTTTCTTTTCCTGCTCGTTTTGGCCAGTTAATTAATTGCTTGATTTTTTAGCTCTGTGGAACTCAGTTGTCAGGGGGGAAAGCTCTGTCCCAAATTGCTTGGGTTTTCACAGCTCCTGGAGCTATTAGAGGGGTGCTGCAGCCTCAAACAGCTTTGACTCACTGAAGGGCACCCCAAGACCACCACTCAAGACCATGATCCAGATCCAGGCCGCTCAATGCAATAGCTCCTGGCCCTCACAGATCGCCTCTGCCCCGCTGCTGTCTGCAGGCCGGGAGCTCTGAATCAGCCCAGTTGAGGGAGATGCTCCTTGCAGCAGTTCTTGCTGCCACAGCCACCTCCAACTGCTTCCTTACCCAGGGAGCAGTTTGGCCAGACTACTTTTCTCCCCCAAATTTAGCCAATACCACTGACCTTTCTCTTAGCCTTATTTCTTCTGGCTTGATAAATGTGGAAACTGTGCCTCCAGTGCTGTGGATCTGCTCTCCTGTAGACTTGAGCTGCAATTCTGCTCTACCACCCTGGGGCCTGGCTGGGGTTTCAGGCTGAGCTACCTGTGGCTCCCAGTCTGCTGTGATGAGCCCCACCTGCCAAGCTGCCTTCAGCGCGAGATATGTTTTCTGTGTTTTTGAGAGTTCTGGAGCCCTAATATTTTTTTAGAGTTGTATTTTATGGATATTTAAGGTGGCTGTGTGGGAGCTGAGAAACTTTGTTGCTTCTACACCGCTCTGCGCCCCCTATAGATTTTTCTTAATGAGTACTTTGGATCTGTCTTGGATTATTGTATTGGCAGAATATCTAAGTCATTCACAGTTGATCATTTGCAATATTCTTGTTATGATGTATAATATACTCCTGCTTCTGATCACTTTGATTTACATTAGTTTGTGTAAATCTTTCTAGCTTTTTTCTGAAATCAGTTTGGTCATCATCATTTCTTATGGTACAATAGTATTCCGTTACCATCATGTGCTACAACTTGTTCAGCCATTCCCTAACTGATGAACATAGCTTCATCCAGTTCATTTTACAGATGTAAAATTTAGGCAAACACCATTAAGTTTCTTGCTCAAGGTCACGCAGCTACTAAGAGTCTGAAGGCAGATTTCAGCTCAGACAGATGAGTCTTCCTGATTTCAAGAACAGTATTCTCTCCCTTATACCACATGACTGTCCTTTTATTTTTAGTTCTCATTCTATAAAATGGGCATAATATCAACTACTTGTTCCAAAAGTTGTTTTATTTTACATATATATACGCACACACACTCACATACACACATATATGTGCATATATGAGTGTGTATGTATACATATGAATGAACTTTTTAAAAATTAAAATTTTAAAAGTATATAATGGTGTTATCTTAATTTTGCATGGGGGAAGACAATTCTTCAATGTTCTTGATTTTTCACATGTCATTATACAAAAAAGTTTGAGGTATAACACAAAGGATAATGATGCTCATTTAACAAGACTGTGAAAATTTTCTATACTTGATCTGCACAGAGTAACATGCAAGGAGAAATAATGATTACAATAATAATTGCTATGCATACAGTGTTTTATAATCATTTCTGTTTGTATCAGGTTTAAGATTTACATTCTGTTAAAATTTTAAAAATCTATGAAATAATGAGTGAAGGCATGGTTAGATTTTTGTTTGTTTTTGAAATGGTCTTGGGAGATACAGTCCTGTCAATTCATTAGTAGAAAAAAACCTGAGTGAAGAAATCCCCTCTACCATTGAAATTTGACACTTCTTCTGTAACTGATATGCATAAAGAGCTGTCTGAAGTACTGAGAGGTTAAGGGACTTACCAAGACCTAGAGAAAGGCAAATATTTCCATTTCCAAAACAAGGAAGTGAGGGGAGACCACAAAACTACAGTCCAGTGAATTTTACTTTGATTCCTGGCAAAATTTTATAATGCATTATTAAAGGAATAAATAGTGAAGATCAAGAAAAGGAAGTGATGACCAAAAAGGGCCAGGATGGTGTCACAAGAATCAATTAAGCTAGGAAAAATTGCTTTTTAAGAAGATTTAAAAAAGGAAAAAAATAATCTCATTTGCTTATTGACTGGGCTAATTTGATGAGGGATATGTTATAGATACAATTTATCAGGATTTCAGCAAAACATTTGGTCAAGTACCTTATGGTAACCTTATGGACAAGATGGAAAGTTGGATACTAGGCAGGAGCACTGATAGGTGGACTCAAAAAAAGGTGACAGTCGTCAATGGATCACTGGCCACTTGACAGGTAATCTTTTTCATTTTACTTTATTTTAAATTTATGGAATAAAACAAACATTTCCATAACTTAGTATAATAAAAAAAATGAAACTTCAACTCTGTTATGTACATCTACATATCCCTTTTAAATATATAATAGTTGTCATGTAAATTCCTTTTTCCTTTTCTTTCTTCCCTCCCCCATTTTTGAGATGGCAACCATAAAATGCAAATGAGTTTATTTGTGTGTGTGTGTGTGTGTGTGTATTCTATACCTGCTTTTTTAAATCAGTTCTTTCTCTTGATACAGATAGCATCTTCTTTCATATTTATTTTGTAATTAATTTGGCTATTTATAATAGTCAAAATCACTTATTCAGTCAAAGTTGTTCTTAAAACAATAATGCTGTTACTGCATACAACTTTCTCTTGGTCCTTCTGATTTCACTCTTCATTATTTTGTGTAAGTTTTTCTATGGTCATTGAACTCATCATTTCTTATAAGACAGTAATATTCTACCACAATCATATACCACAACTTTAGTCATCACCCAATTAATGGAAATCCCTGTAATTTCCAGTTCTTTGCTACCACAGGGGGAAGGGCTACAAATATTTTAGAACATATAGGTTCTTTTCCTTTTCCCCTAATCGTCTTTGGAAATAGACCTAGTAGTGAGATATTGTTGAGTTAAAGGATGAAGGCAGTTTAATAATTCTTTGGCATAATTCCAGATTGCTTTCCAAAATTGTTGGATCAGTTCACAATTCCACCAAAGATGAACGAGTCCCAATTTTAGCACATCCCCTCCAACATTTATTGCTTTCTTTTCCAATCATTTTAGCCAATTGGATAGGTATAAAATAACATCTCAAGGTCATTTTAATCTGGATTTCTCTAATCAATAGAAAATTAGAGCATTGTTTCATATTAACTATAAACTGTTTTGATGTATTTGTCTCAAACTGCCTATTTATATCCTGTCAGCATTCATTAATTAGGAATGACTTGTATTCTTAGAGATTTGACAAAGTTCTTTATGTATCTGAGATAAAACCTTTATCTGAGAAACTGTCTGTAAAATGTTGCTGGTTTTTTTTTCCTTAAGTTTCTGCTGTCCTGATCTTGGGTACATTCATTTTATTTGCACAAAAACTTTTTAATTCAATCTAAATATTATCCATTTAATACCTTGTCATACTCTCTTCTTTTTTATTCACAAATTGTTCACCTGTCTATAATTCTAGTAAGTAACATGTTCTGTGTTCTTTAACTTTTCTAGTGATATTTCTCTTTATAAGTGGGTCATATATCCATTTTGAACTGATCTTGGTAAATAGTATTATGTATTAGTTTTTGTCCAATTTCTGCTATGCTACTTTCCAATTTTCCCAACTTTTAAAAAAACAAAATAATAAATTCATAGACAGGAAATCTTCAATAGAGTGACCATAATGCTGGCATTTTACTTTGTAAAATTTGTATCATTTTTTTGATGAACAGTTAAATGACATCCTTATCAAATTTTGAGTTGTCACAAAACTTGATGGGCATGGAGAGGTATCTTAGATAATTAACACATTGGATGACAGACTGTAATGAGAATCTGAATATCTTTCCTGCCCTTAGGCTTAAGTTGCTCTGAGAATGTTCCCTGATTTGAAAGTATACTCTGCCCCTTAATAGGCTGAATGTGGTCATGTGGAGCCTGTGGC
>CM053601.1:55422724-55445671 GCA_028646575.1 Pseudocheirus occidentalis
ATTTCTAGGACTTTTCTTTTGGGGATCTTTTTGAAGAGGTGATCAGTGAATTCTTTCAAGTTCTATTTTTTCCTCTGATTCTAAAACATCAGGACAATTTTCTTTGAGGATTTCTTGAAGGATGCTTTCCAAGTTCTTTTTTTGATCATGGCTTTCAGGTAAACCAATAATTTTCAAATTGTCTCTCCTGGATCTATTTTCCAGGTCAGTGGTTTTTTTCAAGGAGATATTTCACATTGCTTTCTATATATTCTTTTCTTTGTAAATATTTAATAGTATCTTGGTTTCTCATAAAGTCATTAGCTTCTACTTCCTCCACTCTAATTCTGAAGGATTTATTCTCTTCAGAATGCTTTTGAGATGCTTTTTCCATCTGGCAAATTAGACTTTTTAAGGCATTCTTCTCCTCATTGGCTTTCTGGGCTTAATTTGTTCTTTAAGGTGTGGTTTTCTTCAGCCAGGTTGTTGACTCTCTTTTCATGATTTTCTCGCCTCATTCTCATTTCTCTTCCCAATTTTTCCTCCACTTCTCTTATTTGGTTTTCAAAGTCCTTTTTCAGTTGATTTATAGTTTGTATGCAATCTTTGAGTGTCTTAGAATCATTTGTTGTGGGAGTTCTGACTGTGTTGTCTTCCTCCCATTCCATGCTTTGATCTTTTTGTCCACAAAAAAGGGATTCTAGAGTTGTATTGCAGTTCTTATTTTGCTTCCTTTTCCTCATTTTGGCCAGTCAATTAATTGGTTGGTTTTTTTTTAGGTCTGTGGAACTCTGCTTCCAGGGGGAAATGCTCTGTCCCAAATTGCTGGGGTTTTCACAGCTGCCGGAGCTATTAGAGGGGTGCTGCAGCCCTCACCATCTTTGGCTTGCTGAAGCACACCCCAGGACCACCACCCAAGACCATGATCCAGATCCAGGCTATTCAACGCAAGAGCCCTTGGCCCTGATCAATTGTCGCAGCTGCCTTGTGGGGTCTACAGTCCAGGAGCTCTGAAGCAGCCCAGTGGAGGCAGTTGCCATTTGCAGCAGATCCTGCCCTTCAACCCCCGTCTGCTTCCTTGCCCTGGGGGCAGATTGGCCAAACTGCTTTTCCTCCCCAAATTTAGTTTGAAAGCTTCACTTTCACTGACCCTTCTCTAATCCTAATTTTTCCCACCTTGATAGATGTGGAGATTGCTCAAGGTGCTGTAGATCTGCTCTCTGTCCACTCAAGGTTCAGCTCAGCACCTCCCATCCACCCTGGGGCCTGGCCACAGTTGCGGTTTTGGGTTGGGCTGGCCTTGGCTCCCAGACTGCCATGATGAGCCCCTCCTCCCGAGCTGCCTTCAGCAACACATGAATTTTCTGTATTTTTGTGAGTTTGGGAGCCCTAAAATTTGTTTAGAGTTGTATTTTATGGGTATTTAGGGTGGCTGTGTGGGAGCTGCAAAACTTTGCTGCTTCTACGATGCCATCTTGCCCCCCCCGCCAGTCATTTCAAAAAAGATTCTTAGCTGTGCCTTTGCAAACTACTGATTCAGAAGAAAATCCCTTTCTCCATTTGTGGACTGGAAGGAATCAAGTGATTTCTAACTTCAGTTTCTTGAAGACTACACTCTTTAGCAGGTCATCATAGTATTTCTCATGACGAAGCACTGTGACCAAGATTTAATTGCTTTCTTGGGTAGGGAAACAAGATATAATATTCACTACTTATAATTTTCCTTATGTTTTGCCTTGCTGAATGAATTAAATAAAAGTTATATAGGCGACTTTTATTTTTCAAGATTAAGATAAAAGTGACTTCTCTCCAATTCAGGAAAACCTCAGATAATAGGATCAGATTTGGTGCTGATTTGTATTAGTGGAGAGGGTTTCCTCATCAGGAGCTCCCTACAATAGAGATAGCATACCATATATATTTCACTCACTTATATTATCATAGACTTGGTCTAAAAAAAGTGAAAGTGAAGGAATCACATACAAAGAGGGAACATTTCAGCAGGGAAATGCATGCATTTTAAACATTTTCCTTTGTACCTATCATTACCAAAATTGAGTTTTAAAACAAATATATTCCTCTTCCAAATAGATCATACCAATTATTCTAGATTGTACTAGAAAAAAACCATGCTATACAAAGGATACCATGAAAAGACAACTCTAAAGGACTGGAGGGAGCTAATGACAGGCCTTCTGTGACACTTATGTATACATCATTGGTTTCCTAAATTTACTATTTACTCATTTCTGTAGGCTTTTATAAAGTACTCATATGTGCCTTTAACTCTAAATGCAGTCATCATGACAAACTGCAACAAGGCTATCAATATCCTTAACTGTCAAAGTTGCATGAGGAAGTAAGAACAAGCATTGGATATCTGTCTCCGAGAGTGTGAAGTGGAATTTTTTGCCACTGAAAACAAGATAATGTAGTAGCAATATCATTAATCTTCCTAGAACCATATCTACTGCTGAATATATATTATTCACCAGACATTGAATCAATGTTTTCTGTGTAGCTAGGAAGTAAGTACAGTGTTTTTACTTTTTATAACAATGAGAGATTGCAGAGAGGTTTTTTTTGTTTGTTTGTTTTGTTTTTTAAGCAGATGTTGCAAAATGGCAGAAGCTCTCTTTGCCTTTGGAAATCTCAAATCACAGCATATTAGGGACCAGCTACTTTAATTTGTATCTGAATAAGAATCACCTCCATAATATATCCAACAAATGGTGATCAAATGACAGAATGACAGTGATTTCCCTACATCCTGAGGCAGCATGTTCCAATTATGGATGACTCTAATTGTTTTGAAGTTTTTCGTGACATGAAGTTTAAATTTGCCTATGCAATATGCATATATTACTCCAATTTCTATACTCTGGAACTGATGAGAATGAATCTCTTCCTAATAGTCCTCCAGATAGTTGAAGATAGCTATGATAGGATTGCTAAATTTTTCTTTCTTTATGTTTGATTCCAATTTTCTTCAATCATTGTTCATAAGGTATGATCTTGAGGCCTTTCACCCTTTTTATTTATCTCTTCTCTATCCTATCAGCCTACAGATGCTAGCATTTTGGGAACACTTATTTACTCAAATGCTCAATAGATTTGTTCTCTCATTGCTTAACTCTTCTCTTCCATACTGGAAATCATAGCTCATCTTGCACAACTTTCACAAACCTCCTCCAGAAGTTTGTTACATGGTATACACCCAGTCTATTGGGGGTGAGTCTTATGACATTTCAACCATCTTGAAGTCCCTAAGTTGTTATCCCTCAATTATGTTCAACATGATCAGCGTATCTTTTTTTTTTAACGATATGTTTATTTGATGACAACCTTTACACCACAGGTGTCAAATGTGCGTCCTGAAAACCATATGTGACCGGCAATACTCCCTAGAATAGCCAGGACTAGATAAAAACATTATTAGGAAACATTTAATGAAATAAATTTAAAAAACCAATAAATCATACATAATATTTTGATTTTCTATTTCAATATGTAGAATAATGACTATTTCTAGTTGAGTTTGACATTATTGCTTTACATTTTTATGTAGTTTCTTATTGGTTGTTTCCAACTACTAGGAGCCAACCCTTTGTCATTGGGTGATTTTCAACTTCTGTTCCTTTTAGGATAAAGAATTCTATGCTTTGGGGGCTTCTAGGTGGCACAATGAATAGAGCACCAGCCCTGGAGTCAGGAGGACCTTAGTTCAGATACAGCCTCAGACACTTGACATACTTGCAAGGGGAGTAACTTTGGGCAGGTCACTTAACCCCAAATGCCCTCCAAAAAGCAAAAGAAAAACAAAAACAAACAAACAAACAAAAAGAATTCTATGCTTTTCCACCAAACATCTTCCTCAGAAGACTGCTGGTTTTAAAAACATAGACCTTTGTTTCAGGGAAAAGTTGTGAATAACAGAAAAGGGAAAAGGTGATTAAGGGAAAAATTTTGCAGTTTCCTATACCATTGTTTGTTTGTATTTATCTTCCACAGAAGGAGGGAAAGAGACAGGGAGAAAGGAGTAAAAGAAAAAGAGGGAATGGGAGGAGAGGGAGAGAGCAGGGAAATGGAAAATATCCAGGGATATCACAGTATAATTTGGTCCGTGTTTTCTTTGAATCGTGTCCTCATCAACATCCTCACTTTGTACTTCCATTTCTCAGTATTGTACTATCTTCTTTTTTTTTCTTTTATTGCTATCCATCTCTAATTGGTCTTCCGTCTTCTTAACACAGTTGTAAGATCCTTAATTATTCAGCTATACGCCCTTGGTTTGGACACTATAACATTATAAAGTTAGATTTAAAAGGAACTTTAGAGGCCATCCAGCTCAATTTCTTCATTTTACAGATAAAAAGATAATGAAACTCTAGGAGATAAAGTGGGTTGTCTAATGTTCCATCCCTACTAAGTGAGATTTAAATCTCGGTTCTCAGACTACAAATCGAATATACTTTTAACTGTGCTATGGTAAATGTTACTGTGGGATCTGTTTGCCTGACCATGGTTAAGTTCTCCCCTTGTGTCCATAAGTAATAAAAATTTCTTGGGTAAGCAAGAAAAATTCAGAGTACCAAATTAAAACTTTAACTTAAGGTAAGTATGCATTTTACATTTGAGAAAATGAAGTCTCTAGAGGTCAAATAACTTGTCTAGGATTTCACAGCTAATAAGTGATGGAACCAGGGCTAGAATCAGGTCTTTTGACTCCAAGGTCAATGTTTTGTCCAATATGCCATGTTGGATAAAAAGGGGAATCATGAACATATTTGATTGCTCACCTTGATATCTACTATGCTGACATTACTCACAGCCTTATGAAGCTAATAAGCTGTTACTATGACTTTACAAGACAGATAGGAAGTCTCCCATCTTCAGTTACAGAATCTTAATCCATCTTATTTTGTTGTAATTTATAATTGCTATGTGGTAATGAGGCATTGGTGTGGATAGACTACTTATTTGGAATCAGTAATACCTGAATTAAGATATTATCCTAAGATATTTCCTAGCTATATTGACCAATGCAAGTCACTGCCCACCTAAATCCCCTTTTGTGAAAAATGAGGTGAATAATAGCACCTACTTCCTAGGATTTTTGTGAGGATAATTGAGGTAATATTTCTAAAGAGTTATGCCATCCTTAAAGCACTATAAATGCAAGTGATTACTATAGTTATTATCAGCATAATTGTTATTGTTATTATTAGCATTAATATTATTTTTCCTTAATATATTAGTATCTCCCTGTTGAACTTGGACCACAATTTGCCCATTATTTGGTAATTGGTCAATTGGTCAGTTTCGTTGGTCAATGAAATTCATAGATGACATGGATGAAATGGTTGAAAAGGATTGTATGTTTTGTTAGACACCAATCATAGTAACTTGCCAATTTCTAATACATTGATATTTGGACAAAAACCCAACCAATTTGTATAATGGTTAATGCACCTATTTTCTTTTCCCATATCAGCTCACATATGAATTTTACTGATGACAAATATCTTCATGAATAACTATTACTAGTTCAAGAATGTTTTATTGAAAATGGAAAAGTGTTTATTTCTGATATCTAGATGCACTTTCAGGAATGCAAATATTAAAAAATAACATGATTACCAGCAATATTGTTGAATATGAAGAATAGTAACAAATAATATGTATTATTTTATATAAAAACTCAAATCTCTTTTGCTCAAAAGGAGAATCTTTTTTCCCTCTGAGATGACAGTAAAATGTTTTAGACTTCTTTAAATCATGAAATATTTAAAACCTTCAAGCACAGAGGTATGATGCTATAACTTTTGTGTCTCTATAAGATGGTGGAATTCTTTAGACAAGCCATTTATACTGTAGTATAAATATGATAAATAGGTTTCAGAATAGCTGATGCCAGAAGGATGCTGTTGTATTAAACTACATTTCCAGAGTGTCCTTCCTGCATGAATGACTGAAATAAAGCCAAAAACATTCACTTGCTAACAAGAAATATAATTGTCATTTCCAATATAAGAAACACACCTTGATTAAGAAGTCATCTGAGATTTGTTAATCCCCTTTTAAACAAAAAAAACCTAGATGAGGTAGAAAAAGTTTCCAAAAAGATAACATCAACAAGAATAAGTAGTAGCTGAGAAGGCAACAGTATCATTTCAAGTATAGTTCTCTTAGAGAAGATTCAATTTAGGAGAGAACTAATTTCCTAGGGTAGTTCCACTCAGGATATGGTCTTTAAAACACTAAATGAAGGGGCATCTTGAGGAGGGCAGGCACACCACCTACAAGTACAAATAAGAAATAGATGGTATGATGGAAAAAAGCATAGGATTTAGAATCAGAAAACTGGTATTTGAGTTCTGCCTTTGCCATTTACCATCTGTTTGGTCTCAGAGAAAGCAACACACCTTTTTGAGTCACTGTTTTCTAATTTATATATATTTCTAAAAGATTATTATCAAGGTGCTTTCCAGTACTAAATATCTTATTTCCTAGATTCAGACTGTATTATGTCTGAATGGAAGGAAAAAAGGCAGCGTACTACTGAGTTACTCCAGTAGTAATACTTGTCATTAAACCCCTGTACAATGTCCCTATACTTGCTACATTATTTCTTCCTTTAATAATGAAATTTCTAATAAAAATATGTACCAGAGCAATTCTTGCTGTCATATATGTAATAGTATAACTTAAACAATTAGGATGAATAAATAGAAATACCATTTGGAGCAAGGTATAATGGAATAATAGATACAGAAACAACAGCTTCTTTGTATCTCACTATCATTGTTAATTAGTAAAAATCTAATAGGTATTTGATTTTGGCTCTATTATTAATATTGTTTTGAAAAAATTGCCTTTTGCCACTAGAAAGGTCATAGCACTTCCTTTTCTATTTTCACTGTCAGAAAGAAAGACTTAGCAAACAATTTGGCTAAATTTAATTATATATTCATTATCTGCTAAGGATAAATTCTACTATTATCCTATTTTAATATTTTTGTTTGGTCATTTCTTCTCTCCAGGGTAAGTAGCTGTCAAGAAAATGAAAAACTCTAGCACATTCCATGGAACACATCATCTCACTCTAAATTCTTAATTGTTCTCACTCCATTGAACTACTGGATTTTGCCTCTTTAATAAAATAGACATCATTCTTCTGCATTCATTTGTGATGCTTGCTCTCAGCTTGAAAATAAGCCCTTTATTCACTCTCAGTTTCATGAACCTAGTTTCTAATAAGGATAGATTCATCAAAATGATGGCAATATGTTTATACCTTTTCTGTGTGATTTCTGTGAAATCTGTAACTTTTCTCCTTACTATATACTAATAGTTGCTCATTATGGTACTAGGGTGCTCTATAAGAAAGCAAACAAACAGACTTTCTTGAGTATTTTCTCTTAAAGTCTTCAAAATTAAAAGAAGTCAGAACTTAAAAAAACTAACAATACTGTAACATCATTTAAATTATTCTAAAAACTACAATCATTCATTTTCACATTGATGGCTACAAAACTGTTGACATACAATTGGACTACTAAAAACATATAATTCAATTTTAAGTATAGAATTTGCAAATAATTTAACAATGGTGGCCCTTTGTCTACATAAGTAACAGGACTCAAGAATCTTTTTTTCCAACCTATATGAAGCAGATTGGGAAATGTTCACCTTCACAAAGAATCTGTAGATACGCAGAAAAAATGTTTATAAATATTTTGGTGGTACAAATATTTTGCTACCATAAAGGTACATATTCATAGCCCACCATTTCTTTTAGAAAGAAAAAGAAAAACAAATGTTGCTTTTTTTCCCCTTGAAATTTATCTCCTTAAACTATGTGAGACAAAAGCTGCAGTATTTGCATTCTTGCAAATCTGGTTAGGATCAGCACATTAATTTCGTTAGTTTTGCTGGCTCTGTATAATTTTTGCACCACTATTAATTTTTGTAGGTGTGTGCAATATAGTTATACTTTGCTTAGCTTTTAATGCTATGTCTATTTTGTGTAGATAAATGCAATTTTGGTGGAAGGGATAGCTTATTTAAAGAGAAACTGGAAGAAAATTAAAATAAGAAAATTAGAGGCTGTGGCATCAAGATTTAACTGAAAGGCTATGGCAAGACAATATTAATCTGAGATGTGATTTTGAAAAAGAATGACAAAGTTACTGCAACATTTATAGAAAGTACACAAAGATAATATACATAGAAAGAAAAAATATACATTTTCTTCAGTTATAAGGATATACTGAGAATAAGTGGGAGTGGGAAACAGAAAACTGCAAAAAGATGTTAAGAAAAAGTTAGAGAATTGATTAAATGAAAAATCAATGAAGCTCACAGCAGCAAAAAAAAACCCCCACAAAATGGCTTTAGAAGGCAAGAACATTTATGGGGCAAAATAAAAAATAAGGCTATTTTCTTGTACAGCTAAAAAATAACACAATTGGATACTTTTCTAGACTTGCCTTTGTGGTTTGAACATGGTATGATAAATAACTCTAGATCTGAGCTTTTGAAGGATGACTGATCATAATAATCAGATTTCTGATGTTTTCAAAGATACACTATGCTCAAATGATAAGAACTTAAAATGTTGAAAGTAGCATATTTAGAAGGCATGTGAAATGAGCTTAGCTTTGGAATCTGTTATTTCAGAAATAAACCTTTGAAAATATGAAATATTTTTAAAATATACACTTGTTATACATTACTCTATAATCTACCAATAAAATTGTCAATGAAAATCAGGAGCATTCAATTAAGATTATAATGTGAACTAACTTAATTGGGACTAAGATCAGTAATTTAAATCCCAAATGGGTAAATATGTATTTTTTTTTATTTTGTGTGTCTGTGTATTTGTGCATTTTAAATAAAGTCAAATTTAGTGCTGGACAGAGATACTAAATTGAAAAGCTTAAGAATCAAAGACGCATATTAATCTACAGAAAAAAAAGCCAGTCGTAGAAAAAGTTATCTCCATGGCTCTGTCAACATCAGCTCTGACAGGGGTAATAGTCTCTCTATGTTCATTCTATCTCAGGTCTCTGCAGAGATCACCAAGATTACAAATTAAAGTCAAGTTGATCGTTTTTGGGTCACAACACCTGCACAGTAGGAATCAAGCCAGCAATACTTGTTCATGTTTCAGGGCAACAGTAAATGTGAGCCTAGAATGCACTGCTTTTGCCTATGGGCTAAACTAGTGAGAAATGATATTCGGTTCTCCCAGAATCCATCAGACCTTATTGGAAAGTGATGCTTCTTAAGGCTAGCCCTGAGTCCATAGTTACTTAACATATTTACTATGGAACTGAATAATGCTTTATATGATATGGCAATAATGAGCAATGAATGAAAGCAATGAAAAGGTTTTTAAAAATTTTTTGAAGATCAAGATCATGATTCTAAATGGTCTGACTATATCCAAATAGAAACTGGATTTTCATGTTTTGTACACAATGGTTCTCACAGGAGAGAATTAATTAAAATGTGTTTAATTAATGGATGGACTTAATACCATCCTATAATGCAGCATTGTGTAATGAAGGGACCAAAACCATAGAGCATCTATATTTAAGTAAAACAATAGGAAGTCTGTCATTGAATACTATTTTTTAAATACACCTTTTTAAGGCTTGCAAAATGCTTTACAAATATTATTTCTTTTTAGGCTCACAGCAACGTTAGGAGGTAAATGTTATCATCCTTATTTTCCAGAGAGGAAACTGAGACTGAAGAATTTAAGTGACTCTCTTCAATATTTTTGGTTTCAAGGCCCGTTTGCCCCATTAAAAATTATTGATCTCCCAATGAACACTTGTTTGTATCTATCATATCTTTAAATATTTACTGCAGTAGATATGGGAATTTTAACATTAAAAACATTAGTTTTGATCTCACAGACCCCTAGAAATTGTTATGAGGACCCTTAGGAGTCTTCAGACCACACTTTGAGATCTGTAGGCCTTGATAAATTTTAGAAGTGACCAAATTGAAGGTGGAGAAGAGTCAGGAAGTCACCTGAACACTCCCAAGTGTAGCTCAGAAACAACGTTAACACAAGCCTTTAGACAGATTCTGGAGCAGAAGAACCCACAAAAAGATGGAGTGAAACAATTTTCCAGCTCAAGATAACTTAGAATGACTTCAAGAAAGGTATGTCTCACTTAGTTAAAAGGGAATTGCAGCCCAGCATATGTATTGTCCAGGCAAGCCAGCAGGAGTCTTTTAGCCACAACTCAGATCAGCAAAGAAGTCCCCTTGGTCCTGACTTAGCAAGCCATAAGTGAGGCCCCCAGCCTCAGCACAGAAGTCAACACCTAAGCAAAGCAGGCACTCTTAGAACAGGTCACCCTAAGCACAGTCGGCAAGTCATAAAACCCTGAGACCCTGGTATGGAAAACCAGTGACCAGATGTTGGACTCCCAACATAAAAATATTGAGATAGTGCACTCTGTGCATCAGAAGTAGAACTTACTTTTAGAAGTCATGAAGTAGACCAGAAAAAATGAATAAGAAACAGAAGAGAACCCTGACCATTTAAAGTTATTGTGGAGACAGAGAAGATTAAAACAGAAACTCAGAAGAGGACAAAATCAAAATGCCTACATGGGAAGTCTCAAAGGAGGATGCAAATTGGTCTCAAGACAAAAAAAAAAAGTCTTCTTGGAAGTGTTCAAAAAGGATCTTTAAAATCAAGTAAAAGAGGTAAAAGATAAAATTGGGAAAAGAAACAAGAGTTATGCTCTTTCCCTGTTGCCACTGAGTCGAGCAGGAGGTGGAAGCGCCTGGGTGTTTTCAAGATTTAGCTTCACTCATGAACTGCTGCCATGGCCAAGGAAGGCATTGCTGCTGGAGGTGTAATGGACGTTAACACCGCTCTACAAGAAGTGCTGAAGACTTCACTCAACCACTCACGGATTACGTGAAGCTGCCAAAGCTTGGACAAACGCCAAGCCCATCTTTGTGTACTTGCTTCCCACTGTGATTAACCTATGTATGTAAAGTTGGTTGAGGCCTTATGTGCTGAGGACCAAATCAACTTGATCAAGGTTGATGACAACAAGAAGCTGGGTGAATGGGTAGGCCTCTGTAAAATTGACAGAGAGGGAAAGCCCTGTAAAGTGGTTGGCTGCAGTTGCGTTGTTCTTAAGGACTATGGCAAGGAATCTCAGGCCAAAGATGTCATTGAAGACTATTTTAAATGCAAGAAATGAATAAATAAAAGCCTTTGTCTGATTTGAAAAAAAAAGAAACAAGAGTTATGTAGCAGAATTATTGAACAAAAGGTAATAGGTTGGAAAAGGAAGCACAAAAATTGACTGAAGAAAACATTTCCTTAAAAAATAGAATGGGCAAAATGGGGCGGGGGGAGAGAAATCAACTGAAACATTCCTTTAAAACAAAATGGACCAAGTAGAAAAGAAGGTATGTAAGCTAATCAAATAAAATAATTCCTTAAAATTAAATATGAGCAAGTAGAAGCTAATGACTCTATGAAACATCAAGGAAAAAATAAAAGAAAATCAAAAGAACAAAAATAGAAGAAAAGATAAAGTACATCATTGGAAAAACCTATTGGAAAATAGATCCAGAACACATAATTTAAGAATTATTGGACTACCTGAAGGCCACGGAAAAAAAAAACCAACCTGAACAGCATCTTTCAAGAAATTATCAAGGAAAACTGCCCTAGAACTGAAGCACTACATCCCTCGAAGAACCAGGGGATAAAATACTCATGGAAAGAATTCACTGATCTGTTCCTGAAAAACATCCCAAAACAAAAGCTCCAAGTAATAGTTTAGTCAAATCCAAGTATTATCAGTTCAAGGATATAATATCACAAACAGCCAGAAAGGAACAAATCAAATATAAAGGAGCCACAATCTGGATTACACAGGATTTAGCAGTTTCTACATTAAAGGAAGAGAGGGCTTGGGATATGATGTTCTGGAAGGCAAAGGAGCTTGAATTACAAGCAAGAATCAACTACTCAGCAAAATTGAGAGCAAAATCCTTCAGTTGAAAAGAAGGATATTCAATGAAATATGGAACTTTCAAACTTCCCTGATGAAAAGAACAGAGTTGAACAAAAATTTTGATCTTCAAATACAAGACTCCAGAGAACCATAAAAAGGTAAACAGGAAAGAAAAAAAGACAAAATAAAACAAAACAAAATAAACATGTTATTTAGTATGATTTAACTGTATTCCCTATATGGGAAAACAATACTTATAACTGTTGAGAACTGTGTCTATTAGAGCAGTTAGAAGGAGTATACAGGGGCAGGTAGGTGGTACAGTGAATAAAGCATGGGCTCTGAAGTCAGGAGGACCTGAGTTCAAATCTGGCTTCAAACTCTTAACACAAAACTAGTCTTCTGGCCTTGGGCAAGTCACTTATCCCCAATCACCCTACCATGCCCCCTCCAAAAAGCAATAAATAAATACATAAATACAAAAATAAAAGAAAGAACTATACATAGATAAGGAGTATGAGTGCAAGTTGATTTTAATGTGATGATATTAAAGAAATGAATTGGGGGGAAAAAAAGAACTGTACTCAGAAAAGAGGAAATGGGGAGGTAGAATAGGGAAAATTATATTATATGAAAGATTGCAGAAGACCTATTATAGTAGTGAGGGAAAAGGGAGGAGGGGAGCATTGCTTGAAACTTACTCCCACTGGATTCGGCTCAAAGAGGGAATAACATACACACTCAGTTGGGTATAGAAATTGGTCTTATCCTATGGGGAAATAGAAGGAGAAAGGGGAAAGAAAAGGGAAAAGGGATGGGGCTAATAGAAGACAGACCAGATTGAGGGATGTGGTGCTTAGAAGCAATACTTTGATGAGGAGGGACAGGGTGAAAGGAGAGGGAGGAGTATAAATAGGGTGGATGGGAAAGGATGTAAAGGAAAGCATATTTAATAATCATAAGTGTCAAAGTGAATGGAATAAAATCTCCAATAAAACAGAGAAGGACAGTTGAGTAGATTAAAAAACAGAATCCTACAATATGTTGCTTATAAGAAACACATCTGAGGAAGAGATATAAAAATAGAGTAATGGTAAAAGGATGTAGATGAATATATTATGGTGAAGCTGAAATAAAATAGAAAAAAGGAGAGAAAAAAGTGAGGGCAGAAAATGCTGTTGTTAGGCAAAGCAAAAGTACAAATACAAATAACTAAAAAAGATAAGAAAACAAATTCTTTCCTTTTTTTGGAGGGGGTAAAGCTGGGAAGTTGGGGTTAAGTGACTTGCCCAAGGTCACACAGCCAGTAAGTGTTAATTGTTTGAGGGTGGATTTGAACTCAGGTCCTCCTGATTCCAGGGCCTGTGCACTATTCATTGTGCCACCTAGTCACCCCAAGGAAACTATTTCTTGCCAAAAGGTACAATAGAAAATGAAGTTATATCAATTCTAAACATATATGTGCTATGAAGAAAATAATCCATTTTTTTAAAGGAGAAGTTAAATAAGTCCTAGGAAGAAATAGCAAAATTATACTAGAGGGGTACTCAGCTTCCTCCTCTCACAACTAGCTAAAGCTAACCACCAAATAAATAAGAAAGAAGTTAAGTAGGTGAATAGAATTTTTGAAAAGCAGATGTGTTAGTTCTTTGGGAAAAAAAGAAAGGGGATAAAAAGGAATATACCTTTTAGGTATATTTGTTTTTAGGTATATTAGTAGGAGTGAATGACAAATACACAAAAATTGAGGTAGCATTAAGGTATAAAAACCTCACAAACCAATGGAGGAAGACAGAAATATGAAATGCATCTTTTTTTCAAATCGATTCAAAAAAATTAAGTATAATAAAAAGCCATGGAATAATAAAGACTAATTGGTAACCAAATAATTGAGTCCCAAAGAATGAGTGGGTAAAACAACAATTCATAGAAACTGTCAATAATTTCATGAAAGACAATGAAAATAAGGAGACAACATACAAAAATTTACGAAATACAGCCAAACAGGTCAAAGTGGAAATTTTATCTCTCGAAATGTTTATATAACTAAAATACTGGGGAAAGAGCATCAATGAATTGGATGTACAACAAAAAAAGTTAGAAAAAAAATTAAAATCCCAAATTACATATCAAATTAGAAATTCTGAAAATAAAAGGAAATTAACAAAGTTAAAAGTAAGAAAACCATTGAACTAGCAAATAAAACTAAGAGCTAGTTTTATGAGAGAAATAACAATGAAAAGCCTTATGGTGACTTGATTAAAAAAAAAAAGAAAGAAGGCCAAATTACCAGTGTCTAAAATGAAAAGCTTGAATTAACCACCAAAGAAAAGGAAATCAAAGTAATGATTAGGAGTTATTTTGAACAACTGTATGCCAATAATTCTGAAAATCTAAGTGAAATGGTTGAATAGTTGCAAAAATATAAATTGCCCAGGTCAACATAAGAGGAATGAAATATTTAAATAATCCAATCTTGGAAAAAGAAATTTAAAAGTCATCAATGAGGGGCAGCTAGGTGGCGCAGTGAATAGAGCACGGGCCCTGGAGTCAGGAATACCTGAGTTCAAATCCGGCCTCAGACACTTAACACGAAAAACTAGTCGTGTGACCTTGGGCAAGTCGCTTAACCCCAACCTGCCCTCCAAAAAGTAAAAAAAAAAAAAAAAAGTCGTCAATGAATTCCCTAAGAAAAGTCTCCAGTGTCAAATAGACTTACACAAACATTTAAAAAACAATTAATTGCAATATTCTATGAACTATTTGAGGAAACATAATGAAGGAGTCAATCCAAAATACTTTTATGTTACAAATATGGTGCTAATAACTAAACCAGAATAGCCACAACAGAGAAAGAAAATTAGAAACCAATTTCCCTAATGAAGGCAGATAAAAAAAATTTTAAATAAAATATTAACAAAGAGAATATAGCCATTTATCACCAGGATAACATACTGTTACCAGCTGGAATTTTAAACCAAAAAATGCAGGGCTGATTCAAAATTAGAAAAGCTATTAGCATAATGGACCATATCAATAACAAAACTAAGCAAATCATATGATTACCTCAAGAGATGCAGAAAAAGCTTTTAGCAATATATTGTACCCAATCCTATTAAAACACTAAAAAACACGGGAATAAATGAATTCTTCTTTAAAATGACAAAAAGTATCTAAATCTATCAGCATGCATTGTATGTAATGGAGATATGCTAGAAACATTCCCAATAAGATCCAGTGGTGAAACAAGGATCCCTATTATGGTCACTACTATTCTATATTCAACTAAAAATGTCAGCTTTAGCAATAAGAGAAGAAAAAATAAATTGAAATAATTAGAATAGGCAATGAGGAAAAAAACATCACTGTTTGCAGATGATATGATGGCATACTTAGTGAATCCTAGAGAATCAAGTAAAAAATCTAGTTGAAATAATAAACAACTTTAGAAAAGTTGTAAAATATAAAACAAGCTATTCTAAATCATTTGCATTTCTATATATAACAAAGCCCAGCCGCATGATAGAGAACTTTCATTTAAAATGATAGTAAACAATATAAAATACTTGGGAGTCTACCTGTCAAAACAAACTCAGGAACTATATGAACATAATTGCAATACACATTTTATGCAAAAAAGTCAGATCTAAACAATTGGAAAAATGCAAATTTATCATGTTTTGGACCAGCTTATATAATAAAACTTACAATTCTACTTAAATTAATTTACTTATTCAGTGCCATACAAATCAACTTGACAAAATTATTTTATAGAGCAAGAAAAAATAATAACAAAATTGGTCTGGAAGAACAAAAGTTTAAGAATATCAATGAAATTAATGAAAAAAAACCCACAAAATTATGTGGTCTAGTCATAGCAGATCTAAAACTATACTACAAAGTAGCAATTATCAAATCTATTTGATATTGGCTAAGAAATAGAGGGACAGATCAGTGGAATAGGTTAGATACATAAGACATAGTAGTAAATAACTACTGCACTCTACTGTTTGATAACCCAAAGACTCCTGTTTCTGGGATAAAAAAAAACAGTACTTGAAAATAAAACACAAGAGAACACTGCTTGGTAAACTAGAAAGTAACAGCAGAGACTAGTCATAGACCAACATCTACACCAAGATAAGGAAGAAATTTAGATGTAGACATGAGATGATATCATAAGCAGATTAGGAGAGCAGGGAATAGTTTGCCTGTCAGATCTAGGGAGAAGGAAAAAAAATTATGACCAAATAAGAGATAGAGAATGTCATTTAATGTAAAATGTATAATTTTGATTACATTAAATTGAAATGTTTTTAATACAAACAAATTCAATGCAGCCAAGATTAGAAGGAAAGCTGTAAAACTGGGAAATATTTTTATGTAAATAATTATTTCTGGAAAAAAATGTGTTCTAAAACTTGTAGAAAAGTGAGTTAAATTTAAGGAATACAAGTAATTCCCCAAATGATAAATGATCAAAGGATATGAACAGGCAATTTTCAGAGGAAGAAATTAAAGACATCTAAACATATGAAACAAATATTCTAAGTAACCCTTAATTAGAGAAGAGCAAATGAAAACAACTTTGAGGCTAATATGACAGAAAAGAAAAAAAAAAGATAAGTGTTGGAGAAGATGTGTGGACATTGAAATACTAATGCATTGTTGCTGGAGTCGTAAATTGATCTAACCATTCATTCTGGAGAGCAATTTGGAACTATGTCCAAAGGGTAACTGAACTGTGCATACACAGAAATACCATTTCTAGATTTATACCCCAGAGATTATAAAAATGGGAAAAAGGACCTCCATGTACAAACATATTTATAGCAGATCTTTTTATGGTGGCAAAGAATTGGAAATTATGGTGATGTCCACCAATTGTGGAATGTCTGAACAAATTGAGGTATGTGAAGGTAATGGAAGACTATTGTTCTATAAGAAATTATGAGCAGATCTATTTCAGAAAAACCTGGAAATACTTACATGAACTGATGCTGAATGAAATGAGCAGAACAAGGAGAACACTGTATACAGAAACAGCAAAAGTAACATTATACAATGATTACTTATGATAGAATTAGCTATTCTCACCAATACAATTATCCAAGACAATTCCGAAAGACTTGTGGCCTTGGAATCTTAACACAGACTGAAACATACTGTTTTCACCTTTTTTATTTGTTTGCTTTTTTCTCATGCTTTTTTTCCTCTTTTGTTCTGATTCTTCTTTCACAACATGTCTAATGTGGAAAGAAGTTTATCATGGTTGTGACTGTATAACCTTTTGAAGATGGCTGAGAAGGATGGAACAGTGAAAAATATGGAACTCAAAATTTTATGAAAATTAATGTTAAAACTATCTTTAATGTAATTGATAAAAAAATTAAAACAGTATTGAGGGGAAAAAAAGAAAAGTGACCAAATTTCCAAAGTCTAAATTGTATCAAATACCTACCTACTCATTCAATCATACACATACATACACACACGCACACACACACACACACATGTACACATATGCACACACACAGCTAAAATGAATTCTTCAGCAAAATCATCAATAGATATTTAAAAAATTGTCATCCTCCTCTGCCTGCCACATTATAACTTTAACTCATCTATTCTTTCTTCTATGGAAGAGTCATGAATGACTAGTTTTTTGCTTCTTTGTTTTGTTTTCAGTGACCTCTCTTCAACAGTTTTTCTTTTCTCCAATCCTCCCTTATTGTAGGATTTTCTTAAGCTCAATACTTTAAGGGTTAATTTTTCCTTTTACTCAATCATTTGATCACTCATACAATCACATGACTTCAACTCATTTTGAAAACCTTCATGGAAAAACTCAATTCTACCTTGAACTCTTCACAACACAAAATCTGGAATTTAATCTGTTCTTTTTAATGCTTTAGTTGCATATATATGTGCATATGTCCAAGGCTGAACTGAAATGAACATGCAAACACGTGAGTATATTCATTGTTGCCCATTTCATTTCATAAGTAATATTTTAATAGATGCTTATATCTATGTATACACAGTTGTGGGCAGCAGATGTGATGCAGCAGAAAGAATGCTGGACCTGGAGACAGGAAAACTTATTTTCCTGAGTATAAATTCAGCCTGAGACACTGACTAGCTGTGTGACCCTGGATAAGTCATTTAACCTTGTTTGCCTCATTCATCTTAAAAATGAGGTGGAGAAGGAAGTGGCAAACCACTATGATATCTTTGCTGAGGAAAAACCAAACAAACAAACAAACAAACAAACAAAATGAGGTCATAAGGAGACAGAGTGAATGGAAAACTACTAAGCAGCAACAAATACACTGATGTGTCTAGAAAGATCAACAGACTTTGATACCTTGTTTACACAAAGATTCACTATGATTTGTATCTGTTATTGTTGGAAGAAGGAACAAAGGAAGGAAACAAACATTAAGTAAATATTATGTGCCAGGCACTAGTGTTAGGGATACAAATACGAACAAAAAGAAAGCACTTGTCCTCAAAGAGCTTATATTATAATGCCAATAAGATATTACAAAAAAAGGACTATAAAAATCTGGAGGAAGTGAAAGGAAACCTGCTCAGAGGGTGTGGCTTTGAAGTCAGGAAAACAGGAATAAGACCAGATAGATAATATAATGTTCTGTGGCCCTCTTTGAAATGCAGGTCCAAGGAAGATTTGGATAAATGTTGGAGATGCCAGTGCCTGTGATTGACATCTAATACTGCTAATTGAAAAGTATATCATTCCTTTTAATGGCATACTATTGTGCTATAAGGAATGGGGATGAGACAGACTTCATATTTACCTGGAGAAGCTTATACAAACTGATGCTAAGTGAGAAGAGCAGAACCAGGAAAAACTTTTACCCAATCACAGCCACATCATATGTATGACAATTAACCTTGGTAAACCAGACTCTTCTCAGCAACGCCCAGATATAAGACATCTCTACAAGTCTCAGCATGGAAGGAGATGCCTACATTCAGAGAAAGATCTAGAAAGAACAGAGTTTAAATATAGACTGAAGCAATCTACATGCTATCGCTCTTTTCCATTTTTGGTTTTGTTTCTTTTTTCCCATTATCTTCTCCATTAGTTACAACCCTTATACACAACCAGCCTAATGTCCAAAGTATTTGCAGATCGTATACTTGATTGCACCCTGCCATGAGTGAGGGGAGGGAGGAGAGAAAACTTGGAACTCAAAGGATTGTGGACCTGAATCTTGTGAACTAAAAGTAAATAAACAAATTTTTTAAAAAGTATATCATTTTTTATGATTCTAGAATATTCATGGTAGCCTTTCCTCAGAGGTGTACAATTATTTAGAGGTACATGGAAGCCCTGGCAGCTTCAGATTCCCCAACTTGTCTAAGTTACTTTTAGAAATAGCCCACTACTGCCTAGGAGACCTTACATGCCAATGTGAAAGTCTAATGAATAAATATACCATATAACATATACATTTTTGGATGTGGACCATATGGAATTTTTTGCTTGATTCTACTTATTTGTCACTAAATTTTTTGTTTGGTTTGGTTTGGTTCCCTTGTAAGGGCAAGCACAGAAGTAGTTCACACCCTGTTTCAGCTATTGAATCAATACCTTGTTTCAATTCAAGTTTCTTTTGAGACTTGTATCAAGTCTATTAAGAAAAAGAATATATGCACCCCATAACTTGTGAACCCTAGAACTTATGTGAAGAAGTTAATGACCACAAATAAGTACAACCCCATGCTATAGAAAGTAGAATTATGAAGAGGACTCTTGTGGTGGTAGAGTCAAGAATGAGAAAACTTGTGGTATTCCAGCACTGTTTGTCTGCTCAGTGTTGATGTTTGTTTGTGATATTTTGTACAGCCCTGGGAACTTACTGGAAGCTCTGAAAGAGGATTCTCTGGTTGTATATTTATAGAAGTCATAGAGGAGGGTTTTAGAGGTCCTGGGACTTTACTGATGATTTGTGCTGACCTCTTGGATATTGTCTGTGGGTCTGTGTTGATTTCTATGTTGATGATTTGTGTTGAGTTCTCAAACTTGTTGGTGAGTCTGAGTTGATTTCACAGGCAGATAGTGAATTGATGATGGTGCCAGCAATGTGCATGAACATTATTGTGGCTCTGTCAAGCTGTGTTTTCCCAGAAACAGGAACTGTGAAAGATTTGTGGTGGACTGGACACTGATCTTCAATATGGAATGGGAACTGGATGCAGAACTGGACAAAGAGCTGGACAAGGAAATAGGAGCTTCCTGCCTTTGAACCCAGGTGACAGTTGGAGCTGGGACCATGGAAATGGAACCATGGAAGCTGAGAGCCAGCCTTGATTCAAGCTTAAAGAATATTTTACTTTAATACTGTGTACTGACTGAGAAGATTTAGATTTACTGTGACCTAGTGGTGGAGAACTTTGACTTTTGTACTTTGTGATTGAATTAAGGAATTTGTGAATGACTAAATGAATGTACTTTGTTTAACACTATGTGACCACTTTGGTGAAAACTATCTGGCCATTTTAGAGATGAGTTGTTGAGTTCTGGCATGGTAAATGCTATATTTTGATTTTCTGTGATAAGTTGTAACATTGTGAATGCTGTATCTTGACTTTGAATGTTTTGCTCTGATTTGTTACTGAATAAATAAACACAGTTTGCTGTACTGTGTAATCAGAAACTTAAAAGCTATTGACAGCAGCATTCTTCTGTGAAGCTGCTTGTGCTTGGCTTTACACCCCCCCCCTTCCATTTTGACAGAGCCACAATAAGGTTCATGCACATTGTTGGCACCATCATCAATTCACTATCTGCCTGTGAAATAAACTCAGACTCACCAACAAGAGAGCAAAATGGGAGGGGGTGTAAACAAGGGATCATAAAGTAGAAAAAAACATTTCTTAATAAATGGAGGAAAATATTTTGAAAAAAAATATACCATTTCACCTCCCAAAAGAAACAGGGTGAAATATTGGAAGTAATAGATTTTAAAAGCCAGCCTAGAGTAAGGAAGTCCAGGGTTCAGTTCCTTCATCTCCCACAAACTGACATGTATTATTTAAACTCTCAGTGTTCCCAAATAGTTTTCCAAGACTCTACGGTGCTGATGTATGTTGATAGAAGATCAGCATACATCCTTGCTCGCATATCAATGCCTATAGGGTATTCATGAGGATATAACAATATTTCATCACCTAAAATAACCCATTAGACTACTGAAATAATATGTACAAAGTAAAATAAGTCTTCCTAATCTTTGTACATGTTGAACTCCATCAATTAAGGGAAATTCCATGAAGATGGTTTCATTTTTGTCTTTGTATTCCAAGGACCAACTACAGTACCAAACATATGAGCATTTGTAGAATTTCTGTTGAGATCATGCATGTGTTTTTATGCACTTCATGTTTCTTCTACTTCTCTCTGAATAAGTTCCACTTCTCTCTGTGTCATTGGAAGCTCTATAAAATTTCCATTTTTACAATTGCCTAGTATTTATACTAAAGTTTTTTTCCTACTTTCTTTATGACTTGCACCTGACCTTACAAGCTTCCCATGTTTATTAAAATGTAGTCAGTTTTAAACACATCTTTCTTGTACTTAACGGACCTTTAATCTCCTCACGGAAGATAGTTTTTTCCAGTGTGACAGATTGTAACCCATCTCTATTTTCTTCTCCTGGTCAATTTTAGTCCATTACAATTTATAGATTTTTTCATAGTAAATATATATGTTGTTCTGGTTTCCTTTATCTAAGTCAGAGGATCATAAACTGGAGTCTGCAAACCGTTTTTAAATTTTAATTTATTTATTTTAAGTTTTAAACATTTAAACACAAGACATTCAGGTACAAATTTTGATCTCCCTTGCATTCCCCTGCTCCCCACCTCAAAATAGCAAGCCTACTGAATACCCCTTCTCCCAATATATTCTATCTTATATCCTCCCCCTGCACTCTCCTATCTTTTTTTAATTCTAATTAATTATTTTATTTATTTTATTGTTTACATCATTAATTTCCATGGGATTTTGAGTTACAAATTTTCTCCCCATCTTTCCCTACCCACAATCCCAAAACAGCAATCCCACTGTAAATTCCTTCCATCAATCTGCTCTCTCTTATGTCCTCCTCCATTAACCGACTAACGTTTCAGTAGGGTAGTTTTGGTTTCTCTATCCCAGTGCCTGCATATCTTAACATTCCCTGTTGCATGAATAATAATTATTATTATGACAATTATATATATATATGTATATATATAAAATAGATAGGTATAGATATAGATATAGATATATAAACATTTTATTGTAGAACTTTTGAATTCTAGATTTTTTCGGTTCCTACCTTGTTACCCACACCCACTGGAAGGACAAGCACTTCAATACAGGTTATACATGTATAATTATGCAGGACATCTCCACAGTGGACATATTGTGAGAGACTGATCATATATTCCTCCTTCCTATCCCCCCTTTCTATTCTCTACCCTGTCCCTTTCCCTTTACTGAAGTGTGTACTTTAAGAAACCCTCCCCTCCACCTTCCCCTCCCCTCCATCATCCTGTATCAATAATGAGTTATTCACAACACCCATGATGGTTATGAATGTGCTGGTATAGTTTTGGATCACAAAATGTAGCAAACTCTCCACATGGAAGGCAGAACTAAGGTCTTTATTCAGAAACCATAACACTGAGTCCCCAAACCAGAAGGACAAGTCCCAAAACCAGAAAGCCAAAGTCATCATAGTGGTCACAAAGTTAGTACACATAGTTACCGCAGTGGACACCCACATTCCAAAGCCTTCACAAATAGAACAGGATCCCTCAAGCAGGGATCCCTCTGAGACTCACAACAGTTTCTCAGCCTGGTCCTTGGAAGTTCTCAGTAGAAGCTGTAGAAGGAGGATCTCAGGAAAAGGTGCAATCTCCAGGTGGTGACTGAGAAGAA
>CM053601.1:55446171-55500679 GCA_028646575.1 Pseudocheirus occidentalis
TGAATGTCAAATTGTCTGTTCAGTTCTGGTTTTTTCAGCAAGAATGCTTGAAAGTCCTCCACCTCAATGAATGACCATATTTTCCCCTGGAACATTATACTCAGTTTTGCTGGGTAGATGATTCTTGGTTTTAATCCTAGCTCCTGTGATCTCAGGAATATCATATTCCAGGCCATTCAATGCCTGAATGTAGAAGCTGCCAGATCCTGGGTTATCCTAATTGTGTTTCCACAGTATTCAAATTGTTTTCTCTTGGCAGCCTATAATAGTTTCTCCTTTAACTGGGCATTCTGGTACCTGGCTATAATATTTCTAGGAGTTTTCTTTTGGGGATCTTTTTCAAGAGGTGGTTGGTAAATTCTTTCAAGTTCTATTCTACCCTCTGATTCTAAAACATCAGGGCAATTTTCCTTGAGAATTTCTTGAAGGATGTTTTCTAAGTTCTTTTTTTGATCATGGCTTTCAGGTAGTCCCATGATTTTCAAATTGTTTCTCCTGGCTCTATTTTCCACATTAGTGGTTTTTTCAAGGAGATATTTCACATTGCCTTCTATTTTTTCATTTGTTTGTATCTGTTCAATAGTATCTTGATTTCTCATAAAGTCATTTGCTTTTATTTTGTCCACTCTAATTCTGAAGGAATTATTCTCTTCAGAATGCTTTTGGGATTTTTTCTCCATTTTGCAAATTTGACTTTTTAAGGCATTCTTCACCTCATTGGCTTTTTGGGCTTCTTTTGCCACATGAGTTAATTTGTTCTTTAAGGTGTTATTTTATTCAGTCAGGTTGTTGACTCTTTTTTCATGATTTTCTCACATAATTCTCATTTCTTTTCCCAATTTTTCTTCCACTTCTCTTGTTTGGTTTTCAGAGTCCTTCTTAAATCAATATATGGCTTGTAGGCAATTTTCATGTTTCTTGCAAGCATTTGGTGTGGGAGTTCTGACTGTGCTGTCTTTCTCCCATTCCATGCTTTGTTCCTTTTTGTCCACAAAAAAGGATTCTAGAGTTAGGTTACTGTTCTTACTTTGCTTCCTTTTCCTACTCATATTGGCCAGTAAGTTGCTTGATCTTTTTGCTCTGTGGAACTCTGCTTCTAAGGGGGAAAGCTCTATCTCAAATCCCTGGGTTTTTCACAGCTGCTGGATCTATTAGGAGGGAGCTGCACCCCCCACTCGCTTTGACTCACTGAAACACACTTCAGAAGCACCACCAAAGACCATGATCTGGATCCAGGCTGTTCAACACAAGAGCACTTGGCCTCCGATCAATCCTTTGGCCCTCCTGTAGTCTGCAGGCCAGCAGCTATGAAGCAGCTGGTTGGAGGCAGCTGCCACCATTTCTGCTGCTACTGCCACTTCCTCTGCTTCCTTTCCTTTGGGGAAGTTTGGCCAGACTGCTTTTCTCACCCCAATTTAGCTGAATTCCACTGACCTTTCTCTTAGTCTTTATTTTTCCTGACTTGTTAAATCTGGAAACTGCCCCAGGTGCCACCAATCCCATCACCTGAAGACTCCAGCTGTGGCTCTTCCTGACCACCATGGGGCCAATCTATGGTTTTGGGCTGGGCTGGTTTTGGCTCCCATCCTGCTACGATGAGCCCCACCTGCCTAGCTGCCTTCAGTGAGAGATGTGTTTCATGAATTTTTGTGAGTTTTGGTGCACTAAACTTTTTTTAGAGTCTTATTTGATGGATATTTGAAGTGGCTATGTGGGAGCTGTAAAATCTTGCTGCTTCTACTCTGCCATCTTGGCTCACTTCCCTATTTTTCTGCTAGGGTAGGTTGGGTTTTTCTACCCCAGAACCAGTATATCTTATTTCCCAGGTGCATGTAAAAACAATTTTTAAACATTTGTTTTTAAATCTTTTTCCAGATTCTTTTCCCTTCCTCCCTCCTCACCAACCCCCACTTGGAAGATAAATAATTCAATATAGATTGTACATGTGTAGTTACCCAAATTATTTTCTGATAGTTGTATTGTGAAAGACTTACTGTGTTTCCCTTCATCCTATCGTCTCAACATGTATTCTATTTTCTCCTTTTACCCTATCCCTTTTCAAAAATATTTGTGACTAACTACCTTTCTCCCTAATCTGCTCTCCCTTATATCCTCCCTCCTCTTATCCCCTATCTCCTGACTTTCCTGTTGGGTAGATACCCAATTGAGTGTGTCCGTTATTCCCTCCTTAAGCTAAATTCTATTTGAATAAGGTTGTCCCATTCACTTTCACCTTCCTGCTCTTCCCCTCCTTTATAACAGTTTTCACTTGCCTCTTTTATACAAGATTATTTACTCTAATCTAGTGCTCCCTTTCTTTCCTCCCAATAAATTTGTCCTTCATCTCTTAATTTTATTTTTTATATATTGTTGCTTCATATTCAACTCATCCTGTTATTCTGTCTATGTATATATGGACATACAAATTCATACACTCACATATATTTTTATATACACATACAAATACATATGTATACATACATATATACATATACATACATACACACATACATACATACACACACATATTTGTGTGTGTGTGTGTGTGTATTTTCTTCAACTATCCTTAAACTGAGAAAAGTCTTATGAGTTACAATTATAATTTTTCCATGTAGGGATGCAAAATGTTCAAATTTAATAAATTCCTTATTATTTCTTTTTCCTGTTTACTCTCTCATGCTTCTCGTGTTTGAAAGTCAAATTTTCTATTCAGCTCAGGTTTTTTGATCAAAAACACTTTAAAGTCCTCTATTTAGTGAAATGATTATGTTTTTCCCTATAGCATTATGCTCAGTTTTGCTGTGTAGTTGATACTTGGTTTTAGTCTTAGCTCCTTTGACCTGCAGAATATCAAATTCCAAGCCCTTTGATCCCTTAATCTAGAAGCTGCTAGGTATCATGTTATCCTCATTGTGTTTCTGCAATACTCAAATTGTTTCTTCCTGACTGCTTGTCAAAATACTGCTGTATTTTCTCCTTGACCTGGGAACTCTGAAATTTGAGTATAATATTTTTAGGTGCTTTCTTTTTGAGATCTTTTTCAAGAGGTAGATTCTTTCCATTTCTGTTTTGCTCTCTGGTTCTAGGATATCACCACAATTTTGCTTCATATTTTCTTGAAAGATGTCTAGACCCTTTTTTTGATCATGACTTTCATGTAAACCAATCATTTTTAATTATCTCTCCAGGATCCATTTTTCAGATAAGTTGTTCCTCTTTTTTTGTTTTGTTTGTTTGTTAGAAGTTTTGTTTTTGTTTTAACTTGTGAGGCAGTATTTTATATATTTTTTTAATTTTTGTTTTTTTTTTCAATATTGATTTCCAAAAGATTTTGAGTTACGATTTTTTTCTCCCAGCCTTTCCCCTAACCCACACCCCCAAAATGCAAGGCTACTGAATACCAATTCCCCCAATCTATTCTCTCTTATATCCTCTCCCCTCACATCCTTAACTTTCTAGTAGGCAAGATGGACTTCTATACTCCGTTAACTGTATATCTTATTTCCCATTTGCATGT
This sequence comes from Pseudocheirus occidentalis, assembly GCA_028646575.1. Taxonomy (NCBI): domain Eukaryota; kingdom Metazoa; phylum Chordata; class Mammalia; order Diprotodontia; family Pseudocheiridae; genus Pseudocheirus; species Pseudocheirus occidentalis. The sequence continues at coordinate 55,449,689 of CM053601.1, forward strand.
AAAAAGCAAATTTTTAAACATTTGTTTTTAAAACTTTGTGTTCAAGATTTTTTCCCTTTCTTCCCTCCTCATGCACTCCCACTGGGAAGATAAGCACTTCAATATAGATTGCACATGGATAGTTTCCCAAATCATTTCCATAGGAGTTGTCAGTGGTTTTTCTAATATTTCCCATTGACTTCTACTTTTTTTATATTTTTGGATTTGTTTTATCGTACCTTGATTTCTTGTGAAGTCATTAGTTTCCAATTGCACCAGTATAATTTTCGTAGAGTTATTCTCATCAGTGAGTTTTTAAAATTGCTTTTCCATCTGGCAAATTTGGCTTTTTAAGTCATTCTTTTCCTCATTGGCTTTTTGGGCCTCTTTTGCCGTTTAAGTTAATCTATTTTTTAAGCTATTTTCTTCAATGTGTTTCTGGGTCTCTTTTAGCAGGCTGTTGGCTCACTTTTCATGATTTTCCTGTATCATTCTCTTTTCTTTTCCTGATTTTTCCATCACTTCTCTTACTTGATTTTCAAAATCCTTCTTGAGCTCCTCCATGGTTCATATGCAATTCATAATTTTCTTGGAAGCTTTTGATGCAGTAGTTCTGACTGGGCTGCCTTCCTCCCACTTCATGCCTTGATCCTTTTTGTTCCCCCAAAAGGATTCTATCATCTGTTTGTTCTTCTGGAGTTTGTTCATATTGGCAGCCAATTACTAGACTTTTGAGTTCTTTGCATTGGTAGAACTCTCCTAGAATGGAGAGAGCTATGCCCCGAATTGATGCTGTTTTTGCAGCTGCCAGAGCTATTAGATGGGTGCCCTCTCTATGATCCCACACTGTGTGACTCACTGATCACACACTCCAGGACCACCACCCAAGAACACATTCTGGATCCAAGCAGTCAAACCAAGAGAGATTACCCTCTGAATGGTTGCTTAGTCCCCCTACAATCTGTATGTGAGGAGCTCTGCAAGCAACCGTGCAGCAGGAAGGGAAGCCACTGTACCTTTGCTGCTTCTTGCTCTAGGGGTAGCAGCCAGACTGTGTTCCACCTGTTCCACTGACCTTTTACTTTTTCTTTGGCATTTGTGGATTGAGAAGTTTGTAAACCTCTACAGCTGGTAGTGATTTAGTCTTGTGAAGTCTGCTCCCACCACCTCTGGTCAGGGTAGCCCTGGGGCTAAAAGCACATCTCAGTCAGGACTGTGCTCAACTCCTAGCACACAGTAATGGACCCTTCCTGCTGGGCTGCCAGGCTTCCTTCAGAAGGATATTTGTTTCTCTTTGTCACTTTGTGGGTTCTGTAGCTCTAAAGTTTGTTTAGAGTCATCTTTTTACATGTATTGGAGGAGGTAGAAGGAACAGCCATGCAGAAATCCTGCAGAAAACTCTGCCATCTTGGCTTTGCCTCTGGAACTTTTTTTAATGTGATGAGTGCATTTTGATGATTGATTGATTATATGATTTGTTTCTTTTTAATTATTTTCATATTATTTTATGTATATTCATAAATCTATTTATTTTTAGTAGCATAAGCTGACATGAGACTTTTCTCCCGCCTTGAAGCTGAAAACTTCTATTTGCATTGTTTCCTACAGGAGAATATGAGTTCCTTGAAACTGTAAATTTTCTATTTATATCCCTAGCACTTAACACAGTGCCACACACTTGATAAAGATTCATTCATTTGTTTATTCATTCTTCTAAGACATTGCCCATAGGTTTTATCAGATTTCTGAAGAGTGAGCAACAAAAGTGAATATCCCATGGTCTATGCCTTTTTTCACCTTTTGTTAACAAAGCATTTCTATTGTATGACTGCTAAACTTCTTTTTCCTGTTGCTCATATTCTAGATAATATCTCTCATGCCACTTCTCACATGCAGTTCCTTATTAATTAATGTGCTACAGCCTCTGTATGCCCATCACAGCTATCTGTTATCCTTTGGGTCCCTTAAATTTTAGATTCCTCTTAGATTTGCACATTCTATGATTTTCAGGTAGATAGAATTTCCTATGTAAGGGACATGTTCACATACACTAGTTGGAATGGTGGATAGAGTGCTGGACCCACAAACTTAGATTCTTAGATACTGGCCTCAAATACTTAGAACTTGTAACCCCAGGGAAATCACTTAACCTCTATCAGTCTCAGTTTCATCAACTGTAAAATGGGGGTCATAGTAGATGACTATGTGGATATAGTCATATCTCGCAGGGTTTTTGTGAAGACAAAATGAGATTGTATTTGTAAAATACATAGCACAGAACTTGGCACATAGCAGGGACTTAACAAATGCTTATTCTTTCCCCCTCTCCCTACACTAAGTGAATAGTTAAATCATGTTATATGATTTCATTTAGGAAAACAAACATTCACTATTGGAACATAGAAACAAATTATATAATTTATATATATATACACATGTATATGCATATATATATACACATATATGCAAATACACACACATATATAGCTATTCATATGCAGATATACAGATATATAGTTATAACATTTGTTTACATATACATACATATATAAAAATACTGTACAAATATAAGTATACATATACACATGCATATTTTTTCCTTCTCAGCTTTCTTATGTCCTATTAGTTTATATATTCTCTAATGTAAAGACAGGAAGAAACAAAGATAGAGGAAGATCTTCAAATCATTGGTTCTGAGTGATTTTTGAATTCAGAGATAATATATTTAAAATAATGCAAAAGAATTTTAACTTTGGTATGTAGGTGAATGTCCTTTCTATTTTTTCTGACACTTTGGATTCCCATACAGTTTTAAACACACCGAGACCTTTCTGTATTTGACAGAAATGACAAATACTTATCAATCTCCAGTTGTCATGAACAGCTGTACTCTACATAGATAGAGCTTTTCCAGGGTGATGGGAATTTTAAATCTTTTGTTGCTTAGAAAATCAAAAGCTGAAGATAAATAAATGGACTTGTACTTGTAAAATACATGAAAGAACACATGTTGTCTTGAAGAACAAGAAAGTGGGAACCCTTTTTTTTCTTGTGTATTAATGATGATAACAACCATGAGTAAGCCAGCTTTCTATAACTACATAATCATAAATCCTCACCACCAAATGGAGGATCCAGGTGTCTTGACAGCTGTGAAACTCAATGAAGTGAACATCAAAAAATCAGCAAGAGACTGGCAAGGAACTTGCCAATCACATAAAACAAGCAGCCTCTTATGTTGGGTCTGTCCTACACAATGGGAATCAAATTGAGGCTGGGGAAGGTGGTGTAGGTGGGACAAAAACTGACATTACCTGTAACATTAGTAGCCAATTGCAATTTCCTCATTTTTAGAATGTGAGCATTTAACATTTACAAATCCAAGAAAAGTTAGGGAACATTTATATGTCTTGTTTCTTTTGAATATTTATATAAAGCACAATATATACCTGAAAGGGATTTTAGAGGTCATTGAGTGCAAACTTCTTGTTATACAAATGATGAAAATAAGCTTCAGAGAGATTTAATTTTTAAATATTCTTTTTTATTATGAACTTAACATTAACAAGAATATCCCCGCATACAACTCACATATGCAAATGATTCAAGAAAACCTGACTTTCGAGAGGATTCTGGGAAGATGGGGGAGCTCCAAGCTCTCAAGATTTTCCCCCACAGGGGCAGATAGGTGGTACAGTGAATAGAGCACTTGCCCTGGAGTCAGGAGGACCTGAGTTCAAATCCAGCCTCACAAAGGTAACACTAGCCATGTACCCTTGGGCAAATCACTTAACCCAATTGCCTTGCCTTCCCCATTCCAAAAAGAAAAAAATAAATATTTTCCCATATAAAGGAGTTGAAATAGCACCATAGAGAAAAGGAAGAGTGGGTGGAGATAAATAAGAACCAGGCATAGCAGGGTTCCTTCTGGAACAATTTGAGAAGATATGAATAAGAATCCGAGGACAAGATTTGATCTGTTGGAAAGTAAACACCTCCAAAGTATAGTTTGTTTTAACAACAGTGATAAAGACAATGCCCTGGTTAGTTGGCCTGAGAGGCTGCCTGGGTCCCAGCCACAAGAACTTTTGCCCCTTGGATAGTGAGGGGATTTGGGCATTTGAATCAGGGAAAGATCACAGGAAACTCTGCTCCCCAGGAATGCCATACCCAGCTGTGCTGCAAAGAGCTGCAGGGGCAAGAATGAACCAGCACATGCCAGGTGAGAGCAGAAGCAATGGGACAGAAAGCCCCTGGCTGTGGGCACTTACAGGAGATTGGAGGTTTGGCTTTAGTTTCTGGCTAGAGGGAAGAACTGAAGATCTGGGACAAGAGGCACCATTTCCCACATCTCAGGGCGAGGGCTGATTACAAATAATTAAGCTTTTACCACACAAAAAAATGCACAGGCAAAGGAGAAAGAAACCAACCATAGAAATATATTATGGGACTAGAGATGAGTGGGGTTCATCTTCAGAGGAGGATATTGAAGTAAAGAAACTCACAAAGAGCAAAGTCAAATGGTCATGTGCTCAAAAAGAATTCATAAACATCTAAAGAAAAAGACTGTAATAATTAAATGACAGAGATAGAGGAAAAACGTTAAGAAATAAGAATAATCCAAGAAAAACAAGGAGATTATGAAAGGAAAGTCAACCAATAACAAAAGGAAATCCAGCAACTTAAGGAAGAAAATTAAAATTGGGCAAAGTGAAGCCAGCGAAATTTTAAGAGATTGAGAAATAATTAAACAAAATATGAAAATAGAGAAAATAAATAGAGAGTATAGATAAATAGAGAAAATGAATAGAGAAAATAAAAAAATAGAAAAATGTAAATAATACAAAATAGAAATAAAGTAATAGAAAATTGGAAAACAGTAACACATCTTATAAGAAAAAAATAGATTGGGAGAATAGATCAAGAAAGGAAAATATACAAAACAATCAGAGTAACTGAAAGTTTTGATGTAAAAAAAGATTCACCAATCACCTCTCCAAAAAGATCCCCAAAAGAAAACTCCTAGAAATGTTATTGCCAGGTTCCAGAATACCCAGTTAAAGGAGAAAATATTACAGGCTCCCAAGAGAAAACTATTTGAATACTGTGGAAGCACTATCAGGATAACCCAGGATCTGGCAGCTTCTAGACTGAGGGATCAGAGGGCCTAGAATATGATATTTTGAAGATTAAGGGAGCTGGGATTAAAGTCAAGAATCAACTACCCAGCAAAATTGAGCATATTATTCCAGGGGAAAATATGGTCATTCAATGAGGTGGAGGACTTTCAAGCATTCTTACCAGAACTGAACAGAAAATTTGACAATCCCACACAAGAAGCATGAGAAGGTAAACATGGGAAAGAAATCATAAGAAACTTATCAAATTTAAATTATTTACATGCCAATATGGAAAAATGATAATAGTAACTTATGAAACTTTTCTTAGTATGAGGATAGGGGAAAGGAATACAAATGTATATATAAGTGTACTCACACATATGTCTAAATAGGAGACTATATATGCATATGAATACATATTTGAGCATTTGTGTAGATGTGTATATAGAGGGTATAGGATCAATTGAATATGAAGGGATGATACTTTAAAAGGTAAAATTCTGAGGCACTAGAGGACTAGAATGAAAGGAGACGGGGAGAGACAAAATGGGGTTAATCATCCCATATAGAAGAGGCAAGGGATAACTGTTACAACTTTACTTTCAATTACTCTCATTGAATTTGGCTTAGGGAAGAAATGGCAGAAATGCTAAACTGGGCATCATGCCACACAGGAGAGTAGGTGGAATGGGGAGGACAGGGTGGATGATAGAGGAGAGAGCAGAGTCTGGGGGAGGGACACTGGAAGCACACACTTCAGTAAAGGGACAGGGAAAGGATAGAGAATAGAACAAGGTGGGTAGGCATAGGAAGGAGGGACATATGGTCACTGTCACAATATGTCCACTATGAAGATGTCCTGTATAATCACACATCCACAACCTGTATTGAATTGCTTGTCCTTTCAGTGGGGGTGGGTGACAAGGGAGGAACCGAAAGAATCTAGAATTTAAAGCTCTGCAATACCTGCAGCTAGGAATCAAGATATACAGGGGCTAGGGTAGGGAGACCCTCCCTGCCCTACCAGAAAGTTAGAGAGCAGACCAGGGTAGAGGCTCTACAGTGGGATTACTGTTTTAGGGTTGGGGTAGTGGAAAGATGGGGAGAATATTTGTAATTCAAAAATCTCATGAAAATGAATGATGTAAACAAGAAACAAATAAAAGTTATTAAAAAGAAAAAATCATTAAAAAGAGTATTAACTAAAATAATTTGGAAGAGAAATGACTTATCTTCTTTGTTTCCTGCTTTCTAATTGACTGGGTCATGTTTATATCATAAATACACAAATTAAAAATAAAGGACATGTAAAGAAGGACACTGTGCATCCCGAGAAAGAAGTGATAAATACGAGTATGTATAAAACAATTTTACATATATAACTATTTGTGTCTAATGGCATCCATCTCTTGGTGGGGAAGAGGGAGCAAAAAAAAGTGAAAAAAGAGATTTACATGATAACTTTGTTGTATATTTAGAGGGAATAGCAAGTCATACATGGTAGATTTGTAGGTTCGTGTGCAATCATCTTATTTGCTGTACTATGTTGCAGAAATGTTTGTTTTGTTCTCTGATTTGAAAACAAAATGAATTTTGAGAAAACTACAAAAAAAATAATTAAAGAAAATTGTCCGGGGATGGGGGAAGTAGAAATAGAAATTATAAAAAACTATTGTTCACCACTTAAAAGATATCCTATGAGGAAAATTCATAGGAGTATCATCATCAAATTATATAGAATGGTTTTTAGATTTATGGGAATGGGAGGATAGGGGAGGGATCCTTGGAGGGTGTAGGCAAGCAATAGGAAAGCAAGGTAGTGGGTATAGTGAACTATATTTTTATATATGTGTGTATAGGTATATGTGTATATTTATACCTGTAGGGAAACATGTCTAAATTTTATTGTAGCTTGGGGGAGGAGTAAAAATGTGTGTAGCAGAGAACAAAAGAAAACTCACAAGATGGTTAGTTCTCAACACAATGTTTATTATTTGTCATACAGCATTTCTTGAAATAGACATTTTTTGTTATATATTTTGAATCCTCTCATGTTCTGATATGCACTTATTTTTTTCTTTTTAACTTTGCATTTACATTTATCATATGTTTTTCTTTTCTTTATTCTATATTTGTGTTCTGCCATTTGAGTCTAAAAAGGCCTCCTAACTATATTTCTAAACTGTGTGTGTGTGTGTGTGTGTGTGTGTGTGTGTGTGTGTGTGTGTGTGTATGGTTTAAATGATGGAATTCTGCTTGATTCGAAAAATTACTCATAAGATTTGTTTAGTAAGTTTAATAGCTATTTTCCTAATTCATCACAAATCTAGAAGCTAATTTCATTGAACCACTAACAATTCCCTTATTCTTATTTTTCCATTACTTTTTCCTTTGTAGATGCTTCCTTTTAAGCATAACTGTTGTCTCTTAAGAGCACTAGCCAGAGCTGAGTTGTACACAAGCCCTGGTAGTGATCCCTGGTTGTTAGCACCATGATCTCTTGTTTTCTTGTGTGAGTAACAAAGATTATGATCACCTTGTTACTTATAAATCAGGCAGTTGTAAAACATCCAAACACTTTCTGTCTCTTTGATGCATGTATGCTTGGGTTTCCTCTCTTAGATTAAGGTAGCAAGGAACATATTTCCTTCCTGAAACAGTGTTGTCTTTTTGATACTAATATGTTATACTTGCTGGAAAGTACTGTGTACTAAAAAATGATTATCTTTTATGTTAGTAATTAAAGTAAATGGTAAGCAATTACACTATGTTATTTTCTCCTAGTGATGTACATGATTTGTTAATTAAATCTCAATGAATAGGAAATTTTCACTTGAGGATGCAGTTACACTATATCATGTCAAAAAGGAAAGCAAAGAGTGGTTTTTCTGTCAACTTGGTGACTGGGAGTGATGACTCTCTCCAAATTGTCTCAGATAATAGTTACGAAGTAGAAGAGTTTGTAAGGAGGGCTTCCTGCCTGTCCCCTATTCTTGGAACTTTGTTTTCCTTCTTGAAGCCTTCGAACTGGCTGTCTTCTATGTTGGAAATATATTTTCTCCTCCTTTCTACCTCCAACAAGCCTTTGTTTCCTATAACTCAAGCCCATATTTTACAGTCAACCTTTCCTTCAAAGGTTGAAGTCTATCATCCACAAACTGACTTGAATTAATTTTGAATATGTTCACTTCTACCTATGTATATACTTATTGTCTCCCCTGTTAAAATGTAAGTTCCTTGAGTGTAAAACCTGTTTCACTTTTGTATTTTTAGACCTGGTGCCAAGCACAGTGCCTGGCACATAAAAGAATTTTAAAAAGTCTGTAGTTTTAAAAATAAAAATTGATTGACATTTTATTTTTATATGACCTATATTTCCCAGTGAATTCCTCTCCCATCCCTTTCCAAAGGGTCATCTTTTCTAAAAAAACATGAAGAAACCTAGAAAGTTGAAATGTTCCTTACTGCTAATCTTCATTTCAAAAAGATGTATGTTTTTTGTAGCATTACACACCACTCCATGCCCCCTTTGCACACAGTATCAGGGCCATATGCTCACATCTCCTCTTTGCCACTAAACTTTGTCATACCATGTTCACAGCTTTCAGTTTGTATGGTTTTGATGCTGTTCTTTTCACTTAAACCATTGCAATCATTGTGCATGTTTCCTTGGTCTCATTTGCACTTTGTATTAGTTTATGTAAGTGTTTCCATGCTCCTCTGTATGCATCCTTATTGACTCTATTGAGACCCTTAAAAAAATGGAAATAATTTTAATCCTTGGAGGCTTCTATTCTTCCTTACCGTGTCTATAAATTCTATGCAGAAAAGGTTATGAAATGTTACTTTTAGCTAGTTCCCATTTATATAGTATGTTAAGGTTTGCAAAGAACTTTAAATATTATTGTCTTTGATCCTCATAACACCTCTGAGGCAGTTCAGTCAATAGACATTTAGTAAGCCCTTCCTATGTTCCAGGCACTGTGCTAAGTGCTAGGAATACAAAGATAAGGAGAAAGAAAGAAAGACAATTCCTGTGGTCAAGGAGCTTATATTCTAAAGAGTAAGAAAATATCCAAAAGAGAGCTAAAAAGGGTGGCTGAAGTTGAGGGAAGGTACCCAGGTGCCCCACATGCAGACATGGCAGAGAAAGTCCTCTAGACATGAGTTTGCAATCCAGTCTGGAAAGGGAAGAATATGTTTTTGACATGAATTTCTTCCTTAAAATGAAATTTCTGGGAGGATGAAAATACTTCCAAGGTGAGTGGTATTGCAGGAGTTGAGTAAGCTCCTGGGGTGAAGGAAGTACTATTGTTATCTTCATTTAAAAGATGAGTGGACTGAGGTCGAAAGTGTAAAGATCATTTCTGAGGGTTATAAACCTTGTAAATATCTAAAGTGGCATTGGAATTCAGGTCTCCTTGAATCCAAGTCTGCTGTGCCATATGATTTTTTTTCCTATGGATTTTGTAACTGTATTTGGAGTGTCAACACAATCCAGAAAGTGAATATATTTTCTGGCCTGAATCCAATAATACTTGGACTGACTGAAGTCAAGTCTACTCATCAGAAGTATATCAAATGAGGTTAAATATATCCTAAACATATGCTGGTATCCAGACTGAATTGGGCAAGAAATCTCAGGAACACAATTCAGTCAGATCTAAAGATAGCTGAATAGGTCCATGAAAAGAAACTATATGTGCCCCATTATTCCCATTTCCTGGAGAGTTTCCACAGTCTCTTCTGGGTAACCCCATTGGCAATGCTACTGAGACTCTAGGGAATCTACAGAGCTAACCAGCTAAAAGCCCCATGGAGGTGTTATTTCATTCAGAATGCAAGTTATCTCATTTTAAGTGCATTGTATTGCTTGCACGTCTCCAAAGAGATCACTGCAGGTTGTCAAGGTGCTATTAACATTTTTTTTAACACAATAGGTTGGATGCTGTATATCAGTAGTTTCTGTACTAAAAAAGAATTGAAAATAAGGAAAATGCTCATGATTCAGGGAACAACAAAACATGCTGTGCTGGATCAACAAAATAGTATATTACTGTACTTTACATACATGCATAGATATAAACATATTTACACATACACATGTAGGCATGTATGTATGACAAATGCAAAGAAGTAAGGGAAGACTTACTCTAAATTACAGCAGTCAGGAAAATAGTTAATACAATGATGACAATAACATGAGTGTAAATAACAAACAAAACTAAATATTGTGTAATTGGCATTCTAGATCCACAAAATTATGATCAATACCTATTTTCTTAAAAAAATGATTACTAACTAAAATGATAAGAAAGAAAGAAAATGAAAAGATTAGATTATTCCATGTGTTTTAAAACTTTTCATGAATGCTTTATACTTCTTCATCACAGTGATTTCCATAGACAACTTTTCCCTTAACTACTCCAGTAAGTTGTCAATTTTAAGGAAAGGGGATGTAGGGGGGAAGGTAGTTGAGCATTGATTAATGGCATATTGACTATATATACATCTATATTCAATAGTCAGAAGCCATAGTAAAACCCACAACCTACCCTTATTTCTCCAAGGGATAAAATGCATCTCCTACCTGAAGTCAGAATTCATCATTGAAACTACATATTTTTTTCAGCATTATATTCTTGTTTTTATTTCTTTATCTTGCTCTAATCATGTATAGTGTTTTTTTCCCTCCTTTATATGCATCAGTTCACATAATACTTAGTATATTTGTCTGAATTTCTCAAATTCATTGTTTCTTATGGCACAGTGATATTCCATTACATTCAAATGCAACATTTGCTTAGCTAGTTCCTTTTCGGTTTTTTTTTTTTAATTTCTTGTTGTCGTGTATCCCAAGATGGTAAAATAATATGAGTAAAGCTATGAAGTTATGAATGAAAATAGTTGGTGATATGTTTCACAGAACAGATGAGACTAGGGACTTGACTAGTCTAAGAATTTGGGTTTGATTTCTAAAGAAATAAAGACCCAATTTTTTGGTTGAAAATAAAATTTAAAAATTATTATTAGTAATAATGCCCATCTTTGAGGTTTGCAAAACTCCTTACAAATATTATTTCATTTTATGCTAACAGCAACCAAGGGAAGTAGGTACTATTATTACAATCTTTTACAGATTATGTAAATGAGACATTTAGGAGATATAACTAGGATCAGATTGCTAAGAAGCATAGGAGGCTGATTTTGAACTCAGGCCTTGCTAATTCCAGGTCCCATCCCGTAATCTATACACTGCATCACCTAGCATGTTTTGTTTTAATATAATCAAACCCAATAAAATCATTCAAGCTTAATTTTATAAGATACTGGAATTTGACTAGATGTCAAGATTAGACTTGAAAATGTCTTTCAGTTCCAAATCTTTATGAAACTCTATAAAATATTTTGTTCCACCATCACTATTAAATTTCTCCTGGGCAGAGACAGTATTAAAAGACAGTTCAATAAAGCCTTCAATACATCAGTTTTGGGGATTGTAAAATCATTAATAAAAGTCTACCATCTGAAAGTCACACTTTTACGCAATATAACAGGTAGATTCTTATTGAACAGAATGTTATCTAAAACTCATATGCCTTTTGATGTATCATCTGAATTGGTTTTTTTTTCTTTTTAATTTAAAAATGAACTTGGCAGTACCAGAAAATAATGCAACAAAATAGCAAAAGACAAGTTGATTTAAAATGTATTTAATAAAGCAAAATACATAGAAAAATATATTTGAGGTATTTGGATATGTTTTCATTTCAATCTTTTAGACCTTACCTGTCATCTCTCTTCTTTCTAAGATGTTAACTCCCTCGCTTTCTTCTCCTCCTAGAATACACTCTTTGTCCCTCTCTTAATTCGCATCAGGTCCTAATCTCTCTGTCTTCCCTATTCTCTCTCTTCTACAAAGGTAGGAAAGCTCTTTTCTCTGCCCCTAGGCTTCCTTTACTTCCTCTATCTTATATCCTGCCTCTCTGTCTCTTAGGACTGTACTTCCCTTCTGGCAGCCTCATAACCCACCTTTATGTTTTGCATTTTGTCTGTCCCAGATTCTTTAACTATTTCTCTTCCTTTTCTACTAAGTTTTTATTGTCTAGCTGGGCATCTTTTTTCTTCTGGAAAGGTTTATCTTTTCTTTTCCTTTTTTTTTTCTTTTGACTCTGACATTATCGTAATCAGGGTGAAGAAAGAGAAACAGTTTGGAAGAGGTAAATTTTGTCTTTAGTCATTCTTCAGCTTAGTGCAGTTATCTCCTTCCTGACTTCCAATGCCGACCTACTTCCTGATGGCTCCACTGGCCTATCTGGGTCTGGCTTCACTAGGGAGTATCCAAAGATTCATACTTTTCCTACTTTCCAGTACTCCATACAAAATGGTCTGCCTGTAATTCTGATTATACTAGAACATATAATAGAAACTGTCCAATAAACTGATTCATGATAATAATAATAATAATAATAGAAGTTTAATGAGTTACTATAGATTTTAACTGACTCTTCAGTACCTTCATCCAAATGATGAATTTGATCATTAATAACAGGTAGACCATTAGGGGACTCATTTCAAGTAGACAGGACTTTAATTGCTGTTAAGTCTCAACATACTTAAAATTTTCATCCCTGTAAATTTGTAAAGCTTACCTGGACCTCCTATTACTGAGACAATAAGGTAACACTTGACAATTAAGCATATTAGTGGAATTTGTTCAAATGTGTTCTCTTCATGGGGCTCTCCATCTGATAACTAAAAGAGTAAAATTGTATATTGCAAAAAAAGATAATAGGAAGACCCATGTTTGGAACAAATAGGTTGCAGCATATAATCAATAACGTAATTGTTCATTATAAGTGGTATAAAGTGATTTAATCAGAAAAAAATTATCAAAAAGAAAAAAGTCAAGAATAAATGAGTCAAGTCATAGAATAAATGAATGAATGAATGAAAGAAAAACATGAAAAACATTTATAGATTGAGAGTCCATGTTATTCCCCAACCCTATTGCTGTATACTCATCTATGGTGGGACTTATTCATGCTGTGGCAGCATTAGCCAAGGCTTTGAATATGTATAGATCGATCAATTATCTCCTTATAAATTTGTCCTAGAATTGGTCTATGTATACATATGCATATGCATATGCATATATATATACACACATGCAAGTACATATCCATGTATATATGTATGTAACAATGTTATCACAGATCCTTGGAAATACTGGAGCATGCCCTACATATAGCCTAACCCTTCAAAATAAAAGAGCTTTATCTCTTTAAAGTTATATCCTTTTTTTTTCCACTTATGATGATCAGTTTTACTGGGTATCTGACTATTTCTCCTTTCAAAATTAATGATGAAAATAGTAGACATTCAAACAGAGGATAATAAAAATATGTATTTATTTGAGCTCAAATAACTACATATAACTGATCTTTTGAAATAGTATCTTTGAGAGTAAAGGATTTATAAAAATATAATGTATAAATTTTATGATTTTGTTGTCATACAATTTAACTACAAAAATGATTATTTGGGCTGCTGATAAAATAAATACTTGTACATCATGAAATATAAACAACTACTCATGGAAATAATATAATTATATTGCATCAAATGATATTTTAATGATATAAGGCAAATGGAATTATAAATAAATAGACAGTAGCTACTTAGAATCATATCAAATTTATAGTGCAATAAAATGTCCCACTTGTAATAGAACTTAAGATTAAAATTGTGGATGGTTTGACCCAATTGGCTTGATTACTAAGGTAACAAAGTTCCAGGACAATGGAAGGAGTATTGATTTTGGAATTCTAAGCCCTACATTCAATTTCAGATTTTAACACTTATAAGTTATTTACTGGAAGAATTTGTTTACCTTCTTGCTTTCTCAGTTTGTTTACCCAATGGGAGGATTATGGCATAGTGGACAAATACCAATGGGTTTATTCCAAGGACTTGCTTATAAAGGCCAACTCTCATCACCTGGGTCAAATTGAGCAAGTTATTTTACCTTTCTGGGTGTCAATGTTCTCTTCGGTAAAATGAGGAAACTAGACCAGATGAATTTTGAGATTCCTGCTAGTTCTCATCTGATGATCCTGCTGTATAAAAACTGAACTACCTAATAATGTTTGATTAAAGTCTTGTACAGGAAGCACTTTGTAAAACATAAAGGATTATGTGAATATGAATTGTAGCCCATGTCTAGTTTACCAAGCATATATCCTTTAATGTTTTATCCGAATTAATATCCTAAAATATCATGAATACTTTTGAGTCTAGCCTGTATAAAGATATCTATGTCCATAGATATGTATGCATATATAGATGCATGCATATATATGTATATATATATGAATGTATGCATGTGTGTTAATATTTGTGTATGTGTGCATCTATAGATGAATGAATATATGCATATGACTGCCAGGTGGCACTGTGAAGAGAGAACCAGGCCTCAAGTCAGGAAAATTCATCCTCCTAACTTCAAATTTGGGCTCAGACACTTACTAGCTGTGTGATCATGGGCAAGTCACTTAACTCTGTTTCCCTCAGTTTCCTCATCTACAAAATGACATGAAGAATGAAATGACAAACCACTCTAGTGTCTCTGCCAAGGAAACCCCAAATAGGGTCACTAAACAATAGCACATATATGAACTTATTTATATTTTCTAAAATTTCTAGGTGTGTATGAATGTATATATGTAAATACATGGATATGTGTTTATATCTATAAATGTGCAGTATGTATTTGTCTGTGTACATTAATGTACATGCATGTATATGTATTTACACATATATGTATATGCTGTAGAACAACAGAGTTTTGTGTTAGAACAGGATTAAAAGTAGAGACTTTGAGAAGAGTACAGAAGTTATGAAAGGATGGAACTAGTGGGTCTTGCCATATGCATGGAATAGCAGCACTGTGACTATGTGGTAGCTTTTGTGTTCCAACTTTTCTCGGAAGTTTGGAGATGCAAAGCAATACAATGATGTACAGGACTTAATTTAAAAAAAATCACTAATATTCAAAGGCCTGGAGTGCTGAACTTGAACAAACAAATAAAAAATGCAAAGGAATTGAGGGTCCTTATCCCCTTTCCCAGCCTATCTAAAATGTTTTGCTAGCACCAATTTTAAGCACATTCTTTCATTTTACTCTACTCATTGTACCACCTAGGCACACCCCCCCACTTATGTTTTAAAGGACTGTATGGAAAGTACTTTTGAAATCTGAGTGTATTACAAATTATCAAGTTATAAATATTATAGCATTGGAAAGAAGGAAATTTAAAGGTGGACCAGAAAATACCTCACATATAGGGAAGCTGAAAATCTAATTGGAAAATGGTGTGTTCAAAAATAACTATAGCCGCATTGGGGAAAGTTAAAAGGGCTGCAAGTGCTCAGAAAACTTTCACCCTCAGTCTTTTGGCTATCTAAAGGCTCTGCATATGTGTCTAGGCACCAAGAAAACCATTCCTTTATTGCTAAAAGAGCATTTAAAATTCCTGTCCTTAACCTTGCAAAGGCAAAGAGTCATTTTGGCCTTAAAAATAACAATGCCTGTGGAAGGTTATCTTAGCTTCTTTTTCTCATGTTGTTTTGCTAAGTGGATAAGTATCTGGATATGAATGCCCTCAGGTGCTCTAAGCTCAATTAGATGTGAATTGGGAGATTAAAGCAATGATACAAAGAATTAATTTTGTGCGTTGCAGACTTAAGAGGGTAGATGAATCAAAAAGCATTTTTCCCCTTCTAGCCTGAATCACAAGCCATCCATCTTTATTGAGTATATTCTATTTTGATTAAACCGGTCTTGGCCAACAAGTGACCTCAGTCATTTCATCTCAAGAGGTTTTTTTAAAAACTTTTCTTTACCATTAACTTGTGCAATCAACAAATTTATCCTGTAATAAATAAACAAATAAATAAAAATAAACAAATAAATAAATAAAATAAGTTTCCACAAAATATGATAAAATATAGCAAGTGAAATCATTTTATAAATTCCAAGAGACTTTTCAGATATTTGGATTATTTCCAAGGTCTTAAGCATAAAAAGCGACACTAATTATAAGTATAAAAAACTTTTGGTTCAAGGTGTTATTTTTCTTTAACTGTTATTCATCAAACTTCTATTTTAATTTTCATTTCAACTGTTCCTTGTCTGCCCAAGAAAATGGGATTCACATCTGAAAATGGAAAAGGGGAAAAAAAAGATGCTCAGAGTTTGCTTTTGTGTAGCATGGGGGAAAATGTCAGCTTTTTGATGAGAAAGAATCATTGAATAGCACACAGAACCTACACAAAAAATGATCATGTATAAGGGCATAAAATCCTCCCAATGAAATGTAGAAAGGCAGAAATATTAGATATACTCTTTCTGATTATAAAAATTAAATAAAAATGACATTCAACAAAGGACAGTGGAAAGATATAAAAAATTAATTGGAAACTAAATAATTTAATCCTGAGGAATAAGAGAATCAAAGAAAAAAATCATAGAAACAATCAGTAGTTTCATTAAAAAGAATGCATAAAAATAATAAAAGAAACAATTAGGCAATATAACAAAATTTATGTGATGCAGCCAAAGCTATACTTAAGGGGCAAATTTATTCATCTAAACTCTTACATCAACAAAATAGAAAAAGAGCAGATTAATGAATTCAACATGCAACTATAAAAAACACAAAAGGACAAATTAAAAATCCCTAATTGAGTACTAAATTCAAAATCCTGAAAATCAAAGGTGCAATTAAGCAAAAATGAAAGAAAAATTTTTGAGCTAAAAAATAAACCAAGGAGCTGATTTTATGAAAAACAGAAACAACAAAAAGATTAATAAACCAGTAGATAATTTGATTTTAAAAAGAATGAAGAAATCCAAATATTCAATATAAAAAATGAAAACAGTGAAATCACCACTAATGGAGAAGAATCTGAAACAAACATTAGGAAATATTTTGCTTAATTATATGCTAATAAATTTGACAATATATGAAAATATAAATTACCCAAATTAACAGCTAAGTAAGTAGAATGGCGAAATAACCCCATATTTAAAAAAATAAATTGAACAAGCCTTTAATGAA
The DNA here is from genome assembly GCA_028646575.1 of Pseudocheirus occidentalis. Taxonomy (NCBI): domain Eukaryota; kingdom Metazoa; phylum Chordata; class Mammalia; order Diprotodontia; family Pseudocheiridae; genus Pseudocheirus; species Pseudocheirus occidentalis. The sequence goes on from CM053601.1 coordinate 55,466,910, forward strand.
CTTCTTAAGAAAAAATCCCCAGGAACAGATGAGTACACAAGTGAATTCTACCAAGTATCTAAAGAAAAAACTAATTAGAATATGATATAAACAATTTGGAAAAATGGGTTAAGCAAGAATCTTACCCAACTCCTTTTATGATACAATTATGGTGCTGATACCTCAACCAGGAAGAGCCAAAACAGAGGGAAAAAGAATAGGTTGATTTTCCTGATGAATATTGGAGCAAAAATTTTGTACAAATATTAGCAAGGTAATTATATCAATATGAATATCACATGGATAATACACTACGACCAGGTGGGATTTATCCCAGGAATCCAGGGTTGGTTCACTATTAGGAAAATTACCAGCATAATTGACCACATCAATAACAAAACCAGCAGAAATAATACAATTATTTCAAAAGATGTTGAAAAGGCTTTTGATATAATATGACACCTAATCCTATTAAAAACAACTGAGAACATAGAAATAAATGGAGTATTTCTTAAAATGATGAGTAATAGCTATATAAAACCATCACAAAGCATTGCTTGTAATGGGGATAAGCTCGAAGCATTCTTTCTAAGATCAGGGGTGAAGCAAGGATTCCAATTTGCTACTATTATTCAGCATAATACTAGAAACATTAACTATAGCAAAAAGAGAAGAAAAATAAAAGAAAGGAATTAGAAGAGGTAATGAGGAAACAAAGCTATCACTCCTTGTTGATGATGTGATAGACTTATAAAATGCTAGAGATTCAACCAAAAAACTACTTGAAATAATTAAAAACTTTGGCAAAGTTACAGGATAAAAGATAAACCCATATAAATCATAAACATTTCTTCATACAAAAAACAGCCCAGCAGCATGAACTAAAAGAGAAATTTTGTTTAAAAATTATAAACAATAAAAAATACTTGGGATCCTACCTGTCAAGACATATCTTGAACTCTAAGAATAGAATTATAATATACTTTCATAAAAATAAAGTCAGATCCAAACAAAGGGGAAAATATCAATTGCTCATAGGTAGGCTGAATCAGTAGAATAAAAATAAAAATCCTTTTTTTTCATTCAGAATTTATTTATTTTTGTCTTTACATTACTCATTTCCACCCACCCCCACTGGAAGGACAAGCAATTCATTACAGGCTGTACATGTATAATTATGCAGGGAAACTCCACAGTGGGCATATTGTGAGATGATGATTATATATCCCTCCTTCTTATCCTGCCCCCCCCTTGTTCTATTCTCCACCTTCTCCCTGTCCCTTAACAAAATTATATGCTTCCAGCAGCCTTTCCCCCTACCTACCATCCCCTCTGTCATGCCACCTTTCATCCCCATTCCCCGTACTCTCCTGTGTGGCAATATACCAAGTTTAGAGTTTGTGTCATTACTTCCCTAAGCCAAATTCAATGAGAGTTAAGTTGACCATTTCCCTTTTGCCTTCCTGTACGTTCCCTCCATTGTAACAGTTATCCCTTCCTCTTCTATATGAGATGATTAACCCCATTCTGTCTCTCCCTTGTCTCCTCTCATTCTAATTCTCTCCCACATCAGAATTTCGCCTTTTAAAGTATCATCCCTTCCTATTAAATTGATTGTATTCCCTCTATGAACCCATATGTACACATACTCAGATATGTATTCATACCCATATATATATACATATATATATATACACACACCCTCTTATATAGAATATGTGTATGTATATGTATATATACGTTTCTATTCCTCAACTATCCTCATACTGAGAAAAGTTTCATAAGTTACTATTATCATTTTTCCATGTAATTAGTTCAACTTGATAAGTTCCTTCTGATTCCTTTTCCATATTTACCTTCTCATGCTTCTTGTATTTGAGTGTCAGATTTTCTGTTCAGTTCTGTTTTTTTCAGTAAGAATATTTGAAAGTTCTCCAACTCACTGAATGACCATATTTTCCTCTGGAACATTATACTCAGTTTTGTGATTCTTGGTTTTAATCCCAGCTCCCTTGATCTCTGGAATATCATATTTCAGGCCCTTCAATCCCTCAGTGTAGAAGCTGCCAGATCCTGCGTTATCCTAATTGTGTTTCTGCAGTATTCAAATAGTTTCCTCTTGGCAGCTTATAATATTTTCTCCTTGATCTGGGGACTCTGGAACCTGGCTATAATATTCCTGGGAGTTTTCTTTTGGGGATCTTTTTCAAGATTGATTGGTGACTTCTTTCAAGTTCTATTTTGCCCTCTGTTTCTAAAATATCAGGGAAATTCTCCTTGAGGATTTCTTGAAGCATGCTTTCTAAGGTCTTTTTTTGATCATGGATTTCAGGTAGTCCATATTGGCATGTAAATAGTTCAACTTTGAGAAGTTCCATATGATTTCTTGCCCATGTTTACTTTCTCATGCTTCTTGTGTTTGAATGTTAAATTTTCTGTTCAGTTCTGGTTTTTTCAGCAAGAATGCTTGAAATTCCTCCACCTCACTGAATGACCATATTTTCCCCTGGAACATTATACTAACTTTTGCTGGGTACGTGATTATAAGTTTTAATCCCAGCTCTCTTGCTCTATAGAATATCATATTTCAGGCCCCTCGATCCCTCAGTGTAGACACTGCCAGATCCTGGATCCTAACTGTGTTTCCACAGTGCTCAAATTGTTTTCTCTTGGCAGTCTGTGTTAATTTCTCCTTGATCTGAGGGGTCTGGAACCTGGCTATAACTTTTCTAGGAGTTTTCTTCTGGGGATTTTTTTCAGGAAGTGATCAGTGAATTCTTTCAAGGTCTGTTTTGCCCTCTGATTCTAAAACATCAGGCAATTTTCCTTGAGAATCTCTTGAAGGATGCTTTCCAAGTTCTTTTTTTGATCATGGTTTTTAGATGGACCAATAATTTTCAGATTGTCTCTCTTGGCTCTATTTTCCAGGTCAGTGTTTTTTTCAAGGAGATATTTCACATTGCTTTCTATTTTTTCATTTGTTTGTAACAGTTTAATTATTCTTGGTTTCTCATAAAGGCATTAGCTTCCACTTGTTCTGCTCTAATTCTGAAGGAATTGTTCTCTTCATAATGCTTTTGAGATTCTTTTTCCATCTGACAAACTTAACTTTTCAAGGCACTCTTCTCCTCATTGCCTTTTTGGGTTTCTTTTGCCATTTGAGTCATTTTGTTCTTAAAGGTGTTGTTTTCTTCAGTCAGGTTGTTAATTCTCTTTTCATGATTTTCTTGTATCATTCTCATTTCTCTTTCCAATTTTTCCTCCACTTCTTATATTTGGTTGTCAAAGTCCTTTTAAAGTCTATCTGTGGCTTGCAGGCAATCTTCATATTTCTTGGAAGCTTTTGGTGTGGGAGTTATGACTATGTTGTGTCCCTCCTGCTCCATGCTTTGATCCTTTGTGTCCCCCAAAAAATGATTCTAGAGTTTTATTGCTGTTCTTACTTTGTTTCCTTTTCCTCATGTTGGCCAGTCAATTAATTGCTTGATTTTTTAGCTCAGTGGAACTCTGCTTCCGGGGGGGGGGAAAGCTCTGTACCAAATTGCTGGGGTTTTCACAGCTGCTGGAGCTATTGCAGGGGTGCTGCAGCCTCCCCCAGCTTTGGCTCACTGAAAGGGCACCCCAGGACCACCACTCAAGGTCACCATTCAGATCTAGGCCGCTCAATGCAAGAGCCCTTGGCCCTGATCAATTGCCTCACCCCCCCTACTGTCTGCAGGTTGGGAGCTCTGAAGCAGTCCAGTGGAGGCAATTGCTGCTTTCAACCACGGCAACCTCCCGCTGCTTCTTTGCCCTGGGAGCTGTTCAGCCAGACTGCTTTTCTCCCCCAAAGTCAGCAAATTCCTCTGACCTTTCTCTTAGCCTTATTTCTTCTGGCCTGATACATGTGGAAAGTGTGCCTCCAGTGTGGAATCTGCTCTCCTGTAGACTCAAGCTGCAGCTCTGCCCAACTGCCCTGGAGACTGGCCAGGGTTTTGGGCTGGGCCAACCTTGGCTCTCAGCCTGCCACCATGAACCCCACCTGCCAAGCTACCTTTAGTGAGGGATGTGTCTTCTGTATTTTTGAGAGTTTTTGAGTCCTAAAATTTGTTTAGAGTCATATTTTATGGGCATTGAAGGTGGCTGTGTGAGAGCTGCAAAACTTTTGTGTTTATACACCACCATCTCAGCTCTGCCCCAGATATCAAGAGACTTAATGAAAAAAAATACATAAGAAAGTAGCCTAACAACATCAGATCTCAAAATATATTATAAAGCAATAATCATCAAAATTATCTTATGCTGTCTAAGAAACAGAGTGGTGAATTATGGGAATAGATTATGTACACAAAACACAATAGTTAATGATCCTATTAAACTAAGTGTCTCATTAACACAAATACCCTAGGTTTTGAGATAACTCACTACTTGATTTTAAAAAACTGCTGAAAAAACAGAAAATAATACAACACAAACTAGATATAGACAGATATGTCCCCTCTTATACCAAAATAAGGTCAAAATAGGTGTAAGATGTAGACATAAAGGGTGATATTATAAGCAAATTAGAATGGCATTGAATAGTCTACCTCCCAGATGTATGGGGAAAGGAAGAATTCATGACCGAACAAGAAACATAGAGTGTTACAAAATGTTAAAATAGGTATTTTTTGATTATATTAAAATAAATAGCTTTGTACTAACAAAATTAATGCAACAAGATTAAAACGAAAGCAGAGAATCACTTTTTTACTTCAAATGTGTAGAGGATTCTCAAATATGTAGAGAATTAAATTAATTCACAAGATTACTAGCCATTCCCTAATTTGTGTAATCTTGAACATTTTACTCAGAAACAACTGAGATCCTAGATACTCTAAATGACTGTCTCAAGATCACAGAGACAGCAGACCTCAGAGACAAACCCTGTTCTTAAAAAAAATGTTTATTTACTTTTAGTTCCCATGATTCAGTCATAGAATCCCTTGAGTTTCAAACTTTCTCTCCTCCCTGCCTACCCATGGCAGGATGCAATAACATATTTTCATATTGGACATTAGCCTGGGACAAACCCAGTTCTATTGACAACAAATACAGTATCCGTTGCATTGTACCTTGATGCCTCATCTAGTCCCTCCTTTATTTATACATAAGGGAACTAACGGTCAGAGATCCACATTAATAGCTAGAAGTGGAGCTCAGTCCTCTGACTCCATTTTTTTTATAAGCCTTCATCCATCTTATTATAGGTACTTCCTCACGACTTGGCATTCCACAGCCATTATCTTTTTGGTTCTATTTTAGCATCTATTAATTCACATGCTTCCCACCTTCCATTGATTTTTCTGCTACACTGATATTATATGCATTTTAACTACTAACAAGGCCTTAAACTAAAATTGTTATGATGTATCTAACTTCTGAGAATAGTTGATGGACATCTAGGTAGGATTGAGAGGATATCTCTGGTCATCCCAGAATGATTAAAAAGTAAATACATATTCTGTCTTCATATCTGCTCTTCTGCATACTCATTGAGGTACACAAGATAATCAATAACCATCTACTCCTTTGCCAAAAGCATATAGTGCTATGCCTTCATAGTCTACCCACTAGTCAGTTCCACTGAGCTTAAATAGTAACAGGGAAGGTTGCACAACTTACAGAATTACTATATGTTACTCTGTTGAAGATAAAACAAAACAAAAGATACTCTTGCCATGCATAGTAAATTGCATTTCTTATGAAGCTCAAGCAGATTACAATATCGATATCTCTTTTCCTCCTAATGTCTTCTCTTTCCTCTTCTTGTTACCATTTTTGTCTTTTCCCTCAAATGATCCTTGAACTGAGCTTTGAAAGAAAGTAGGAATTCAGAAATGCATAGGTGAAGAGGGAAAGGTTTCTATTCAAGAAGTTTTAAATCAATAAGGCTTTCTTTCTTAATTATTTAATATAGGCCAGGCATTGTTGTGCAGAGAAATAAGAGCAAGCTGAGACCTAGGTTCAAGATAAAATTTAGATGTGGATTTATTGATCAAGGGCATGACTGCCAGAGTTCTCGGTCAAATTGGCAGTGGTTTCTGGACTTTCAGATCTTGGTTATATAGGCCCAAACCACAAAATTGTAACAGGGAGGGGAGCTAGCAAAAGCTGTTATGTACAGAAGGGGAAGATCAGCCATTGGTCAAATCTATATGACTCAGGGGAGCATGGTACAAGGATACAAGTGGTCTTTCATAGAACTGTGTGGAGGACACAGGGTGAAGGAGCATGATATGAGGAGAACTGGAATTCCCCAGGTTGTAGTCAGAGGGGGCTGGAATTCCCCAGGACTGGTCAGGGTCATGTTCCAGGCAAGGCAGGTGAAGGCCCTGCTTGGTCAGTGGTGCAGGACAGGGTGGTACTTAGATAAGGTCCTTGCACTGTAATGAGCCTGCTACACTATAATGGTTCAAGGAGAAACTATATTGATCAGGGGAACAGAGTTAGGGAACGCCTTGAGTAATATGCCCAGACATGCCTTAAGTAGTCTCAAGCTAAAATATAAAACAGGGACAAAGACAGAAATACAAAAGGGGCTTAATGGTGGGCCACAAGGCAGGTAGGGTATATATTTGCTTTGTGTGGTATATATATGCTATAGATCAACTCCATACAGGCCAAAGGAATCACATGTAGGTGAGCTTCACTTAATTGTAGAGTTTTAGATACAGGAGACCTTAAGAAACTAACTGGTCTACTATCCAAAAAAATACATTCTACTGTGCATTATTTTTTGGTTGAGTCTTAAGAAAAGTTATTTCAACTCTAGATGTTTTTTTTCTATTAACTCTCTGATAGTGATGGCATTATTATTAAATATCTAAAGTCATGTATATGTCCCTTTTTTCATTCACATCAATTTCACATTTCACATGTTGGCAATTTTGGGGACTAGAAGGATGCTTCACTTTGTGTAGTGTTCTCAGCATACATTCTGTGGCTGTGTCTTCTTATACAACTTCATAATGGAGCTGCTATTTTAAAGTAAAGAACAATATCTACCACATTTCCTCTTTCCATATGATATTTACTCAAAATCACTAATTTTTTTGGTTTTTGGAGGGCAATTGGGGTTAAGTGAATTGCCTAGGTCACATGGCTAGTTTTGTGTGTGTGTGTGTGTGTGTGTGTGTGTTTAGTGTCTGAGGCTGGATTTGAACTCAGGTCCTTCTGACTCCAGGGCTGATGCTCTATTCCCTTGCCACCTAGCCACCCCCATATGATATTTACTCAAAAGAAGATCTTGGTTTATTTTTATACATTGAATCAAAATTCCTTTCTATATTAGAGTCTGTGTGTGTGTGTGTGTGTGTGTGTGTGTGCATATTCTCTCCTCCTAAGTAATATTTAGGCAACAAGAGAAATAGCTTCTTGACAGAGACAGAAGGGGTATCATTCTGTCTTGGGCTGTAATTTACCTAGAGCATGTTTTGTAATGGAGCTATTATGTATGAAGACAATTATCATGGGCCCAATATACCCATTATGGTTAGGGAACCACTTTTCTCAGGGTGTTCAATATGAAACCCTCTTGTATCTTCCCTCAGGATTCCTTTCCACTTCTCTTCCTACAATCAAAGGATGTATTTATGGATAGGCCTATAAACGTTCTCTCTTTCCTTTAGCTCATGTCATAAATCTCATGTTGTACACTTGCCATTTTGCTTGGTGACACATAGCAATATATATCCTATGTTCCGTTACTTTCATTTGTCCCCACACTTCTTCATATTCCCTTTCAAATCTAAAGTGTGTTGAACTTTGCACATTGTAATTCAGGTGCCATGGTAGATAAATGGCATTTCTGTAAGGTTGAGCGTCAAGACTGGCGTATCTATGCTGTGCTGAATACAGCATATGTATTACATTCTTCAGGATATCTTGGAATATCAAATTCCGCATAAAGAGTATTTTATGTCTTACAAGAATTATTAGTTCCCAAACAATTTTATTTTGTGAAACAATATTCTTCCAATATTCATTAGTTTAAGAATAAAAAAAAGCTAATTTTCAAGCAAGAAATTCTGAAGCTTTCTGATCATTTCTAACAAATACATGATATTCCAGTTTAGATATCAGATATAAATGAGAAAAATAAGAATGATTTTTAGAATATTAATTTTGAAAAAATATTTCCAAGTTTTAAAAAATAATAAATAATCTTTGATCTACCAATATTTCTAACTATTATCAAATAAGGTAACATGTTATAGTATTTGTCAAAACGAAATAATAAATGTTAGTTATCTATTATTATTAACATTTATTTATTTTTTTAAATTGAAATAAATATTTTGCTCAAAATTCTGTCATTCCCAGTTAATGACACATTTGAATCCCTAGGAATATGTTAATCCAAAGCTTCATTAAGTAACAGGAAGAAGAAATAACAAATGGGATGGCCTGAATCACTCAAAATAAAAGGCTCATTCCATAGATGTGTCTCAAATGGAAAACTAAAACAAATGGAAATTATATTGTGCCAAATGCTATATTGATGGACACATTCTGATGTGGGAGCTCTGGAAATTCTCAGTGTGAAAAACATTTAAGAATAAGTAGAAAAAAATTGAGGGGAAAATAAATACTTTAAATCAAAGAGATTAATTGAACTTTAAAATGGGTTCATTAAAAGGAAACTGCAAGGAAAATGTCATTTAAGATACTATCTTTAGAGCTGGAAGCAAATTCTAAAGTTATCTAAGCAAATCCCCCATTTTATGAAGAATTAAGTCCTAGAAAGGCAAAGGGTCTTTTTTTGAGTTCTTACTGGTAAACATAAGAAGATTTAAACTCAGCTCCTCTGATTTCATAATCAGTCCTTTTTTTCTTCTATAACATTTCCTTTCTATATTGAATGAGAATATCAAATACTGAAGAAGATTTGAACTCAGCTTCTATGGTTTCATAGTCACTCCTTTTGTCTTCTATTACATTTCCTTTCTATATTGAATGAGAATGTCAAATCAAAATGTCTCAGTGGATAGAGGGCTGGGTCTACAGCCAGGGAGACAGGAGCTCAAAGCCAGCCTCAGAAACACCAATTGAATCCAATAACATTTTCAAAGCATCCATTCTGTGTCAGACACTGGGCTAAGCACTGGGGACACAATTAATAAAAAGAAAGACAATGCTTCCCCTAATGAAGCTTGCACCCTCTAACTGAGGGTGACAATATCTAAAAAGAGGAAGGAAATGAGAGAAAATCATGAGGCAACAGGGACATCTTGTCCACGGAGTAGAAACCAGACAGAACAACAGTTAGAAAGTGAAGTGAAGCACAAAGTCTACTCTATGCCACCTATAAAGGAAGGTGTATGGAGGAGTTTTGTACCCAGTCCTTCAGCCCTCCAATCAGGAGGCTGAGGGAGATGTTGTCAATCAAGTATTAAATTAGAAGCATGGTGATAAGATTAGGATGGGCATTTCATTTGCTGGAGATGAAACTAGGAAGACTTACTAGATCTGTGACTCTTCAAAATCCATTTAAGCTTATTTTACCTCAGTTACCTTAGTTGAAAAATGGGTATAATAATACTACCGACCTTCTTGGATTCTTATGAGAATCAAAGATGATATTTGTAAAACACTTTGAATGCCTTAAAGTGCTATGCAAATTCCTGCTGTTACTATTTTTATATGGATTTAACATTATTCACATTGACTTTTCTTTAAAATTACAAGGCAAGTTTTGACCAGTTTAAGAACATCACCCTAAAATTATCCATGTGACAAAGAAAATGTCATTAAGAAAGAAAACATGACCATTAGAAATTGTGTGTGTGTGTGTGTGTGTGTAAATTTATATGTATTGCCTCTAACTTCATGATTCCTATGATGTTTCATACTTGAACTGGGAATTTTGCAATCAAAATGGACATGTGGAAAGAAAAAATCTATACAGCATTGTGGAAAATGGCCATTGAGCTTTATAGCAAATGGGTAGGAAGTATTAGAGTATTGAATTAAGTAATAAAACTGCCTTAGAACCATCCCCCCAAATAGGCTTGCATATGTGTTTGGTTTTCTTTTTTTTTCTTTTTTCTTTTTTCTTCTTCCCAGAGTGTATATAGAGAGCATGCTGAGTATTGGAAAACAGAATTAATCTCAGAATTTATTTATAAAATTGATAAAGTATTAAAACAGCAGGCCATTCCTCTTAAAATGACGTGTATACAGATGTATCTTTCCTAATGAAAGAATTCATATTTCCAAACTGTTTCTCATGAAAATAAAATGTTTTATGTATGAAATCTTTAAGTAAAAGTCAGAGAATAGGAAAAAAAACCTGGTTTCATAATATTAAAGTTAGATAAATTTAAAGCGAAAGGTTAAGACGATCTCAAAGTACTACAAAAATGCAAATTTGGTTATAGACTTGGAAAATCTATCAATTAAAGTGAGGGAGAAATAAGAAAATTCTTTAAAAGTGTGCTTTATATATTTTTTCCACTAATATTTAAGGCAAGCAGGAAAAAAAATCTTTGTACATTTTGTGTGTGACATAGAGAGAGCATTTCTGTTTTACTTATATTTTAATGCGATATGTTTTTTAGCATGACATATATTTTAATTTATGAACTATGAAAAATATAAAATCTAATTTTAATGCAATTTATTGATTGATAATATATAAATTACTATTGGTACTCAAGTGTATATTTCTGAGTGTGTGGGAAAAGAAAGAAGGTGGTTATTCAAACAAGGGGAAGGAAAGTTTCTTTAAACCCTGTCAAATATTTGTTCATATCTTAAGTTGAAGTCCATCTGTTGAAGTTATGTCCCTTGACTCTATATTGATTTAATTGCACATACTATAGAGAAAATATAGCTTACAGAATAAGAAGAGAAAAATGAATTCTTTTCAAAATTATTCCTTGTGTTCTTGCAGAATACATCGTTCTTCCTATGATTTATTTAGTAATATTAGCTTTACCTTGAAAGAAGTGAGAAAGAATTTTCTCTAGCAAAGTTCAAGGCTTTGTTTTTGTTCAGTGTTTTTTCAGTCATATTTGACTGTTTACGACTTCCTTTGTGGTTTTCTTGGCACAGACCCTGGAGACTTGGCACTTTCTCCATTTTACCACATGGCTGGCACAGAGTTCAAGGTAGTAGTTTTGTATTCCTCTACTTGTTAAAATATATTTTTTATTTGTTTTCTTGTTTACATCATTCATTTTCTTGAGATTTTTGAATTACAAATTTTCTCCCTGTCTTTCTCCTACCCCAACCCTAAAACAGCAATCCCACTATAAAGCCTCTTCCCTGATCTGCTGTGTAACTTTCTGGTAGGACAGGGAGGGTCTCCCCACCCCAGCCTGTGTATATCTTAATTCCTAGTTGCAAGTATTGCAAAGCTTTAATTTCTAGATTCTTTCATTTCCTTCCTTGTCACCCACCCCCACTGGAAGGACAAGCAATTCAATACAGGCTGTGGATGTGTGATAATACAGGACATCTTCATAGTGGACGTATTGTGATAGTGATCATATGTCCCTCCTTCCTATCCCTACCCCCCTTGTTCTATTCTCTGTCCTGTCCCTGTCCCTTTACTGAAGTGTGTGCTTCCAGTGTCCCTCCTCCAGACCCTCCCCTCCTCTCCATCATCCTGCCTCTCATCCCCATGCCCCCTACTTTCCTGTGTGGCATAATGCCCAGTTTAGAGTTTATGCTATTTCTTCCCTAAGCCAAATTCAATGAGAGTAATTGAAAGTAAAGTTGTAACAGTTATCCCTTGCCTCTTCAATACGGGATGATTGACCCCATTTTGTCTCTCCTAGTCTCCTCTCATTGTAGTCCTCTCCCACCTCAGAATTTCACCTTTTCAAGTATCATCCCTTCCTATTCAATTGATCCTATACCCTCTATATACACATGTAAACAAATGGTCAGACATGTCTTCATATGCATATATACCCTCCTATATAGGCATAGGTGTAAGTATACATATATATACATTTGTTTTCCTTTCCCCAATCCTCATACTAAGAAAAGTTTCATAAATTACTATTACTGTTTTTCCATATTGGCATGTAAATAATTCAAATTTGATGAGTTCCTTATGATTTCTTTCCCATGTTTACCTTCTCCTGCTTCTTGTGTTTGATTGTCAAATTTTCTGTTCAGTTCTGGTTTTTTCAGCAAGAATGCTTGAAAGTCCCCCACCTCCCTGAATGACCATATTCTCCCCTGGAATAATATGCAAAGTTTTGCTGGGTAGTTGATTCTTGGTTTTAATCCCAGCTCCATTAATCTTCGAATCATAATGTTCCTTTTGATCCCTCAGTGCAGAAGCTGCCAGATACTGGGTTATCCTGATAGTGCTTCCACATTATTCAAATGGTTTTCTCTTGGTGGCTTGTAATATCGTATCCTTTAACTGGGTATTCTGGAACCTGGTTATAACATTTCTAGAAGATTTCTTTTGGGGGTCTTTTTTAAGAGGTGATCGGTGAATTCTTCCAAGTTCTATTTTGCCCTCTGATTGTAAAACATCAGGGCAATTTTCTTTTAGTATTTCTTGAAGAATGCTTTCCAAGTTCTTTTTTTGGTCATGGGTTTCAGGTAGACCAATAATTTTCAAATTGTCTGTCCTGCATCTATTTTTCAGGTTGGTGGTTTTTTCAAGGAGATATTTCACACTGCTTTCTATTTTTTTGTTTCTTTGTAACTGTTTAATAGTATCTTGTTTTCTCATATAGTCATTAACTTCTACTTGCTCTACTCTAATTCTGAAGGAATTATTCTCTTCAGAATACTTTTGAGATTCTTTTTCCATCTGGGAAATTTGACTTTTTAAAGCATTCTTCTCCTCATTGGCTTTCTGGGCTTCTTTTGCCATGTGAGTTAATCTATTTTTTAAAGTGTTGTTTTCTTTAGTCAGGTTGTTGACTCTCTTTTCATGATTTTCTTACATCATTCTCATTTCTCTTCTCAATTTTTTCTCCACTTCTCTTATTTGTTTTTCAAAGTCTTTTTTTTTCAGTTGATCTACAGCTTGTAAGCATTCTTCAAGTGTCTTGGAAGCATTTGGTGTGGGAATTCTGACTGAGTTGTCTTCCTCCCATTCCATGCTCTGATCCTTTTTGTCCACAAAAAAGGATTCTAGAGTTTTATTGCTGTTCATATTTTGATTCCTTTTCCTCATGTTGGCCAGTCAATTAATTGGTTGTTTTTTTAGCTTTGTGAAACTCTGCTTCCATGGGGGAAAGCTCGGTTCCAAATCGCTGGGGTTTTCCCAGCTGCTGGAGCAATTAGGGGAGTGTTGCAGCCCACCCCCAACTTTGGCTTGCTGAGAGCACTCCCCAGGACCACCACCGAACACCACGGTCTGGATCCAGGCTGCTCAATGCAAGAGCACTTGGCCCTGATCAATTGATTCAGTCCCGCTGTGGGGTCCGCAGGCCAGGGGCTTTGAGGCAGCCTAGTGGGGGAAGCTGCAGGTTACAGCAGTTCCTGCCCTTCCCCCACTGCTTCCTTTCCCTGGGTGCAGATTGACCAAACTGCTTTTCCTTCCCCAAATTCAGTTTCAAAGTTTCACTTTCATTGACATTCTCTAATCCTGGCTCACTAGATGTGAAGATCCCTTCAGGTGTGGGGTAGACTCATGATGTGGATTGGGAGGCTTGGCTCCTCCCCATCACCCTGGGGCCTGGCTGTGGTTTAGGTTTCAGGCTGGGCTGGCCTTGGCTCTCAGCTTGTGCGATGGGCCCCTCCTGCTGAGCTGTCTTTCTATAATCCTTATTTTTCATGCCTTGCTACATATGGAGTTGCTTGAGTGCTGTATATCTTCTCTCTTGTAGACTGGCTGTGGCTTGGCTCAGCTCCTGCCAATACCCTGGGGCCTTGCCCCATTTTGGGTTCAGGCTGGGCTGGCCTCAGCTCCCAGCCTGCTGTGATGAGCCCCCTGTGCTGAGCTGCCTTCAGCAAGAGATGTGTTTTATGTATTTTTGTGAGTTTGAGAATCCTACAATTTGTTTAGGATCATATTTTATGGGTATTTAGAGTGGCTGTGTGGGAGCTGCAGAACCTTGCTGCTTCTACCCCACCATCTTGGCTCGGCTCCCCTTTCTACTTCCCTCTACCTTTCTAAGTTAGAAAGGGAAAATATTCAGAATACCTAATCATGAAAATGCTTGAGATCACATCAGAAGTAGAATACAATGGAATACATAATAATATTCTTATTTTTATTACTACTGAAATTAATTTGGAGAAACTGGACATGTTTACAAGGAAGTTTAGTGACCACTTGTTGGGTACATATTTATTATTACTATCATTATTATTGCTATTGTTGTTGTTATTTTCTCCAGGATGGTTTTAACTAGATGTTAATGGAGGTATCTTCCAACATTGAGATCTCATGTTCCTGAATTGAGGAAAAGGAAAAGAAAAATGAAAGATGACAGGAGGAAAGGGAATGTCTCCAAAAATCTTTTTTACAACTAATAAGGTCTGAGCTCTATCTGCCCTGTTGCTCTCTCTATAAATCAGTGCCATTTAATCCTTGGCTCTTTAGTTTCCTTCACATTTAGATGAATATTTGAGTGCATTGTAAAGTGGTGATGTTTGGTTGAGCTTTTGAAGATTCACTAAGCAATATTAGTAAATCATGGTGAAATGTAGAGTTCACTTTGGAGTGAGGAAGACATGAAACTGATGGGAAGGAGTCTGACATATTGGATAAAAGGTCACTCTGAGAGTTAGGTTAGACTATGGTTCAAGTCCCATCTCCAGTTTTTATCATCTGGGTAATACCAGGTAAGCAATTACAGAATTGAAAGAGATAGTTTCCTACAATGGTGAAGTTATAGTTCAAGGTTTTTAAAATTTTATTTTAATATGTCACAAAATTAATTTGGTGGTATTGTTATCTTTTTCCATGTTTTTTTTTATTAAAAATAGTCAGACAGTAGAAATATATGTGTGTGTATTTCCTCCCTCTTACATAAATCTTGGTTCTTTTGTTATTCAAAGCTTTAGTTTGGCTCAGTTTTCTTTATTTTAGGAAGGTGGTATAATTCAAATTATGATGTTGTCAAGTATATCCATATCATAAACTAGACTTAGACCATATCTTAAGATTTTATACAACATTCTAAAAGTAGGATTATGTTTAAAAGGCAATCTAACCCCAAAATATGGCTATTAAAACATTTTGTTAAAAACTTGGTTGCTTTATGCAGATTCATTTTAAAAACAAATCATCATACTAGGCCCCAGCAATAGATAGGATATTGGATCTTGATTCAGGCAGCCCTGAGTTTGAGACCAAATAAACTAACTTTGTGACCTTGATCAAGTCACTTAGCCTCAGTTTACTTCAGTTTACTCATCTGTAAAAATGGGTATTTTAATAAAAACCTACCTTCCAGAATTCTTCTGAGGTTAAAATAGGAAAATAATTGTAAAGACCTTAAGACAGTGTCTGACACATATTACATCCATATAAATTTTAACTATTTTTATTATTACTATTATTATTGGAGGCAATTGGTTGATTTGTTCCATTCAGTTCAGTCAAAAGATGAGGCAAATCAGTTCTTATCTATCATGCAGATCAGACAATCAGTTGATTAGCTTAATTTTGAACTGCACATCAGTTGTTGGGGTATGATGTAAATGGAGATTCATTAATTTCTTCAGTCTACTCATAAGTTTTTTTTAATGGGGTCAGCAAAGCTAGTGATTTATTTAATCTGAGGGATTGAGGAAATCTTCCCTGTTCTAAACAACATCAAATTTAATTAAGGACAGAGATTGAGAACATGGATAAAAAAGTAAAATCGAGTCACAATAAACAGTTATTTTAATTGTATTATATTCCTATTAATTTAAGTTGAAAGGCAGACCTTTTATTCCAGGTTCATCTTTTATGCCAACAAATTCCTTAATTATATATAATCTGCTTATACTATATACTACACTTATAACAAATGCATATAAAATAAATTCAAGAGGACATTCTCTACACCTGTGCCCTATCTAGGTATAACAATATTTCCTGGATTTCATTGTCATTCCTTTCCAGTCAAATACAGACATATCTTTAGGATGCCAATTAGATCTTCTTAAAATGAAGAAATGTTGTAGGGAACTGTCAGAAAATTGGCTGTGTGTTCACAAGAAACTGCTCTCAGGGATGTAAAATTGATTGAAAATATGCCAATTCCTCTTTGGTTAATTGTTAAACTGTTTTATCTTTTGATAATGCTTTTAAATTGCATTCATTCTACCGTGCATAAGAAGAATTTTATATATGCACTAATGATCATCTATATGCTATTACTTTAATGAATTGCAAACACGAAAACTTTTAACTTTCTCCTCATGCTTTCAGTGGTGGAAAAGAACAACAAAAATACCCAAAATCCTGAGCTCTGATTTTAAATTAGTCACCTCTAGGAGCTGTGTCAATCTTTTGATTCAAGGAGCAACTTGAGTGTATATATTACACTTATTTAAATATTGAAACAAACCACAGTAGACTAGTAAAAGTAGTTGTATTTAAAACTAGTCGAATTTAGTAAAATGTCTAGCTAGTATTTTTGTTTGTTTTGTCTATAACCATTTGATTTTAAGAGGAGGGCATATAAATATTTGGGGGAGTGAGGGAGATAGGAGAAAGTGGGGCTTCAACAAAAACTTCCATCATGGAAATGTCTTTCACTAATAAAGATCTGCAACACATCTGAAACTTACAGTCTTAGAAAGCTCTCTGAGTATAATGACAAATTAAGTTCCTCTATTAGTCTCAGAACTGCTACATATCAGAGACTAGTTGAAGTTGAACCCGGGGTGTATTAATTCAAAGTATGACACTCTACTACACCAAGGTCTCTCTTCTCAGAAAAAGAAAAATGCTAAAATATAAAAGGTCTCATGCCAATCAATAATATTTAGTGTAATCTTTAAAATTAAGTTTACATTATTATAGGTATATACTAATTTTAAATAGATGTAGTTTCTCTCTTCTGCCCCACCCAACTCCCCAACTGTTGTTGAGACAGAGAGACTAAAACAAAAGACAAAGTGAATCCATGTAACCCTTGTAACAAATAACAAATATGCAGGGAAAACAGAACCAATTTTCATATCATCCATATTTAAAAATGCATATCTCATCTAGAATAATTTCATCACGTATTTCTCAACAGTGGGTAAACATTTTTTCAATAAATTACTCATCAACAAATCAATAAACATTTATTGTGCACCTGCTATGTAAGGTCCAGGTACTTTGCTGTGTCATGGTAGGGTATTGTGTTGGTAAGAGTTCTTAAGACTTTCACTTAAAAACATAATCCCCACTGCTGGTGAATTAATTGTTCTCCTGATTCTGCTCACACTATTCTTCACTGATTCATAAAACAATAGATTTCTTTGGAATCATTGTCTTTAAAAAAAATCTTCTCTCATAATAGTATACCATTATATCCATAGGTTATTATTTTTTCAAGCATTTCTGAGCTAATGGGCATCCCTTTACTTTTTTTTCTTTCAATTAACTTTTGTTTATTTTTAGTTTACACAATTCATTTCCGTGAGATTTTGAGGTACAAAATTTCTCACCATCTTTCCCCTACCCACCACCCCAAAACAGCAACCCCATGTTTACCGCCTCCCCAATCTGCTTTCTCCTGTATCCTCCCCCATCATCCCTGAGAGTTTCCAGTAGGGCAAAATGGATCTCCTTACCCCAGTGCCTATATGTCTTAATTCCCAGTTACATGTAAATAATAATGATTATATATATATATATATATATATATATATATATTATATACATATGCATATACATACATACATACATATAAGTATATATTTTTAATATTTGATTTTAGAACTTTAATTTCTAAATTCTTTCCCTACCTACCTCATCACCCACACCCACTGGAAAGACAAGCAATTTAATACAGGATGTACATATGTAGTTATGTAGAACATCTCCAGGATGGAGATGTGATCACATTGTGAAAGACTGAATATATTTCCCTCATTCTTATCCTGCCCCCAACTTGTTATATTCTCTACTTTGTCCCTGTCCCTTTACAAAAGTGTGTGCTTCTTACA
Source organism: Pseudocheirus occidentalis (assembly GCA_028646575.1). Classification (NCBI taxonomy): domain Eukaryota; kingdom Metazoa; phylum Chordata; class Mammalia; order Diprotodontia; family Pseudocheiridae; genus Pseudocheirus; species Pseudocheirus occidentalis. The sequence continues at coordinate 55,484,988 of CM053601.1, forward strand.
ACCCTCGCCGCCAACCTTCCCTCCTGTCCGTCATTCCACTTCTCATCCCAATCCCCCCCTACTCTCCTCTAGGCCAGGATACTCAATTTAGGGTGTATGTTATTCCTTCCCTAAGCCAAATTCAATGAGACTAAGGTTGACCCTTTCCCTTTTGCCTTCCTGTTCTTCCTCTCTATTGTAACAATTATCCCTTGCATCTTTTATGTGAGATGATTAACCCAATTCTGTCTCTCCCTGTCTCCTCCATTCTAATCCTCTTCCACCTCAGACTTTCACCTTTTAGAGTATTGTCACTTCCTATTCAATTCATCCTGTGCCCTCTATGTACTCATATATACACATACGCAGATATGTATTTCTACACATAAATAAATCCTCCTATATAGACATATGTGTATGTATATGTATATCTACATTTGTATTCCCTTCACCTATCCTCATACTGAGAAAAATTCCATGAGTTACAATTATCGTTTTTCCATGTAGGCATGTAAATAGTTCGACTTTGATAAGGTCCTTACGATTTCTTTTCCATGTTTACCTTCTCATGCTTCTTATATTTGAGTGTCAAGAATTCTTTTCAGTTCTCTTTTTTTTTTTCAGCAAGAATGTCGGAAAGTCCTCCACCTCACTGAATGACCATATTTTCCCCTGGAACATTATATTCAGTATTTCTGGGTAGGTGATTCTTGGTTTTAATCCTAACTCCCTTGATCTCCAGAATATCATGTTCCAGACCCTTTGATCCCTTAATGTAGAAGGTGCTAGATCCTGGGTTATCCTGATTGTGTTTCCATGGTATTCAAATTGTTTCTTCTTAGCAGTTTGTATTATTTTCTGCTCAATCTGGAAACTCTGGAACATGGCTATAGCATTCCTTGGAGTTTTCTTTTGGGGATCTTTTTCAAGGGATGATTGGTGAATTCTTTCAAGTTCTATGTTACCCTCTGGTTCTAAAGTATCAGAGCAATTTTCTTGCAGAATTTCTTGAAGGATGGTTTCTATGTTCTTTTTTTGAGCATGAATTTCAGTTAATCCAATATTTTTTAAAATTGTTTCTCCTGGATCTATAGGCCAGTAAGTGCTTTTTTTGAATGAGATATTTCATATTGACTTCTATTTTTTTTATTTCTTTGGTTCTTTTTAGTAGTATCTTGATTTCTCATGAAGTCATTTTCTTCCATTTACTCCACTCTAATTCTGAAGGAATTATTCTCTTCAGAAAGCTCTTGATATTTTTTTTCCAAATGGCAAATTCAGTCAGGTTGTTGACTGTCTTTACATGATTTTCTTGTACCATTCTCATTTCTCTTGGCAATTTTTCCCCCACTTCTCTTATTTTGTTTTCAAAATCCTTCTTTAGCTCCTCTGTGGCTTGTATCCAGCTTCCATTTTTCTTGGAAGCTTTTGGTGTGGGTGTTCTGATTGTGCTGTCTTCCTCCTCTTCCATGCTTTTTTTCCTTTTTGTCTCCCCAAAAAGTAATCTATAGTTGGATTGCTATTCTTACTTTGCTTCCTTTGCCTACTCATGTTGCCAGTCATTTACTTGACTTTTTAGTTTTGTGGAACTCTGCTTCCAGAGGGGAGAGCTTTGTCCTAAATCCCTGGGCCTTTTACAGCAGCCAGAGCAATTAGGAGGCTGCTGCCATCTCTGCAGCCCCTAATTTTGCTCACTGAAAACATACTTCAGGACCACCACTGCTGTTTCTATCCAGGCAGCTCAAGGCAAGAGCACTTAGGCTCTGAATGATCTCTTGGCCCCCCTGCAATCTGGTGGCCAAGAGCTCTGAATGTACATGGAGGTGGCTGCAGGGTAACCACTTCTGCTGCTTTCTTGCCCTGGGGGCAGACAGCTGGACTGGTTTTTCTCTCCCAAATTTAGCCAAGTTCCACTGACCTTTCACTTTGCTCTTGTTTCTTATGGGTTGATAATTCTGGAAACTGCCACAATTGCCTGTGATCCACTCTCCTGAAAGCTCCACCTGCTGCTTGTCCTGGCTGCCCTGGGTCAAGCCAGTTTTTCAGGCCTGTCTGGTTTCTGCTCCTACCATGATGAGAAGAGCCCTTTCTGTCACACCTGTCAGGCTTCCTTCAGTGAGATCCTTGTTTCTCTGTACTTTTGTGGGTTTTGGAGCTCTAAAATTTGATTAGAGTCATATTTCATAGGTATTTGAGGTGAGTATGGGGGGAGCTGTTGGATTTTCCTGCTTCTACCCTGCCATCTTCCATCACTTTACTTCTGAATTCTTTGCAGCTACAAAAAGTGCTACTATAGATATGATTATACATATGAATCTTTTACTTCTTTCTCTGATCTCTTTGGGGTAGATTTCTAGTAATGATATCATTGGGTTAAATGCATATCTTGCTCAATAGCTTTGAGAACATAATTGCAAATGGTTGACAGATAGATGGAACAGTGAACAGAGTGCTGCGTCTGGAGGCAGGAAAACCTCAGTTCAAATCCGGCCTTAGACATTTACTACTTATGTGATTAAACATGCCACGTTCCTCAACTACAAAATGAAGTTAATAATAGTCTGTATCTTCAAGGGCTATAAGATAAAAGGAGATAATATTTGTAAAATATTCAGCAGAGTGAAGGACACATAGTAAACCCTTTAAATGCTAGCTATTATTCTCATTCTCATTAGTGGTGGCAGTAGGGAACACAGAGGGAGAAAGAGCGATGTTGAGTTTGAGGTGACATTTCTAACCTTGCATATGCCCTTTATATTCAGGTAAATATTCATTTGTTTATACTCATAATATGTTTTTTATTTTGCTACTTTTTCAGTTATTTCAATTTTAGTTATATGTCTAATTCATTGTCCATTTTTCAAACTTTTGTAGATGAAAGGTGGGTTGTTCTTTGGACCTCAAAGTCTTTATTTTTATAAATCTCATATTTTTTATTTTTTGTTGTGATAATTCATGTTTCTATCATTTTGAGCCTTATCTTATTGAGAATTACAGTATATAGTCAACATTTAAGTTTCAATTCTCTTTTTAAAGATATTTTTTTTCCAAATGGCAAATTCAGTCAGGTTGTTGACTGTCTTTACATGATTTTCTTGTACCATTCTCATTTCTCTTGGCAATTTTTCCCCCACTTCTCTTAATGTAGAAGGTGCTAGATCCTGGGTTATCCTGATTGTGTTTCCATGGTATTCAAATAGCTATCATACACATTATATGTATTTATGTGGCAGAAAAATATAGAACACATTCTTTACTGAAAACAACATGATTTATAATCAATTTTATTATGAGGAGCTAGGTGATCCAGAGTATAGAGTGTTGGTCTTAGAGGCAGGACGGCCTTAGTTCAACTCTGACCTTTAACATGTTCTTCAATCTAATTAATAGCTATTTACTAAAGACCTTTTCTGTTCCAGGCACCATACTACAGAATGGGGATGTCAAAGGTGCCAAAATGCAGTCCCTGTCCTCAAGGAGTCCACAATTGAATGTGTATACTACCTGTATGACCCAGGAAAAATTGATTAATGTATGTCTCCCTGTTTCCTCATCTGAAAAATGGAAATAATAATAACCCTTACCTTGAAGGGATACAGTGAAGATTTTTTAAAATGAGATAATACTGTACTTAATGTAGTAAACACCCACATTCTCAAGCATTCAAAACACGACAGGCTAAGATCCTCTTCTCCTCACTCATGACAATTGCTCAGCATCCAGGCAGCTTGCTGCCAGCAGCCCTGGCCCTTCCACAGTTCTCATCCCTGGCAGTCTTCAGCAGGGGTCCTTAGCAGAGATTCTGGCTGGCTCAACAAGAAAGAAGTTTGCACAGCATCTGCTGCCACTGTTGCTGCTTCCAGTTATCATGGCACAGACTCTAGCTTGGCTCCAGCTTTTTCTCTTGCTCCACCCCTTCCTGCCACATCATAAGTTCAAGGAGCACGGAAGATCTTCAAATCCCATTATCATTACAATATATTGTGCTTTTAAAATTTTAAGTGTGTATACACAAAATTTGTATACACACATAGGAATACTTTACAGATGACAATATATTACAGAGAGAGAGAGTGAATTTTTGACATTTGCACCTTTGACTTCTATGACTTTTGGTACTGGTAATATTTTATTAGTAACCTCCTTTTCACTTCTCTGTCGGTAACCATTGGCTTCCATGGATATGCACAGATAAGAAAAAAAAGAAAGTTGTGATACAAGCAAGATAGTGGTGCAGCTAGCATCCCAGTAGGTCTTACATTGCTTTGTCCATTCTAATTTGTAAAGAGCTCTCCTTGCATTCACAGTGCTGCAAGTGTTGTAGTCTCAGTATCTTCTGACTAGGGTGAGTGCTGGGTCTGGAGTCAGCACCTCTAACTTGACTTTCTGAAGGCATCCAAGGTAGAGAGGTTTGCAGCAGTAGGGTATTATCTGAAATCAGTGTGTTTTTGTTTTTCAATTGAGATGTCAGCACAAATGATCACAGAATTCTAGAGAATTACAAGGTCAGATGACCTATCCAGCTCTAAAAGGCTAAATCAATGGTATTTAGTGAGAAGCAAACTTTCCCACATTGAAACATTTTAGGCCCTTAAAATAATGATGGTTTGTATTATATTTCTGGGCATTAATGATAATGGACATTTTCTCCCCTAAAAAAACTTCCATAAAAGCAGGAATTATATCTTATTTATTTTTCCATTTCTCTCAATACCTTATATAGGATATAGATGACATTACATAGAATCCTGCTATCATAGATTTGGAATTGGAAGGAATCTTTGAAGTCTGGTAATCCAATTCTCACCTCATCTTAGTGATGAAGACACTGAGATATAAACCCAGAGAAGTTAGATCACTTGCTCAAGATAACAGAAGTAGAAATGTCAGACCCAGGATTTGAACACAGCTTCTCTGACTTCAAATACAACATTCTTTCTAGTATTCCATATTTGAATCAAATACAATATGGTAGTGATTCAAGTGTCTACTCAATAAATGAATAAAACATTTGTGGAAACTTTGAGTTCTAGATACTGTTAACAGTTGCATATTGGGATTCCAAGAACGCCTCTTTAGGAGACACTTCATTATATATAAATAAGAAGTCCTCTGACATCTTTCTCTCCCCGAGGTGACCATTGAGGATATGTTAAGGAGGTCCGCTGGTACTCTGAGTTTACTATCCATTGTTACTCTACTTTTGATTATGCTTTAGGAAAATTTCATTTTTATTTACCTCCTCTAGACTCTAGAATGTTCCTTGTGTTCTAATCTGTCAGTATAATTTAAAGGTAGTAGGGAAAATATTTGAGATATCCCTCCCCTCCAAAAAAAGTATCAAGTTAATATTTGTAAAAGTGCTTAGCACAATACTAGGCACATAGTAGGCATTATGTAAATGCTAATCCCCTTCCCTCCTTTTTCTTCTTAATTCTATAAATTTAGTTGTTGTTTTAAGGATTTTAAGTCCTAACACTTACTTACAGATGATGTTGAAACTCCTTCTTTTATCCCACCAACTCTTTGGGCCAATTCATTGAATTCAATATGTTTATTGAGCATCTACTATGTGCCAAATATTATACTCAGCATTGGAGAAGAATAAAAATGTAGATAAGACCTGACTGCTGCTGTCACTAAGAATATAAGTTAATACTTGGATATGGCACATACACAGATAACCAAGGGTTAAGGAGAAGAAGATATGTAGGACTTAGGGAGATATGGGAACATGATGGAAAAAAAAATTAAAGCCAACCAAGAAGGTGATTAGGGAGCTTGGAATTCTCATAAAAGTAAACTTACCATGTCTTTTTGCAAGTCACATAATGTAAAATAAAAAAAAAACTTTTGGGAGGCAACTATTCCTACTCTTTCCCCTTCCCTTAAATATAGCAGTTTGAAAGCAATGTTCATAAGTAATCATTGTGGGAACTCAGTCTGTCCCAATGATGCTGCTTTTACTGATATGTATCATTCTCTTTCTGATCTAAAGAACTCTGCCTTTTGTAGGCACCCTAAGTTTCAGGAAAATAACAGACTAACTCAAATCTCAGCATTCCATTTAAATGCTATTTGAGAGTGCAACTGACAATACTAAGACTTCCTTCTAAAGATTCTGGAGGGATTCTTCTGTATGCTCAAAAAACACATGAAGGTGGAAAATGGATAGAGCGAGGCTTTATGTTAAATGGATCTTTATTGTTGTTTCCTCCCTAAGAGCAGTTATTTGCTAGCTCAATATCTACTATTTTGGACACTCATTCTATAGAAAGAGAATGTTTTTTTGATTATATCCTCTGCTTCCAGTCACCGAACTAAAAGCTTTGCTGGTCATCCTTTCAAGCATTCAATAGAACAATGGAGGGTTGACTGCCTTGATTTTACGGCTCTCAAAAAAAATACAACAAAAAGCAAAACCAAAATCAAAAAGAAACTTTTTTCCTCCTTAAAAAAGGAATGTTAGACTACCTTCCTGTCTTTGATTTGAATGTTCCTTGTCAACAATCATTAAGAAAAATTAATTTCTCATGATTTATAAATGACAATTGGAGGTCAATGCTGATTACTTGAAAAAACATTGTTTTTTCTTGGTTGGTGGACGGTTCCATGTACTGATGTAGCTACAATTTTGAAAAGCTATTTACTCATTCTCTTATTCAAAGACCTCAGAAAAAATGTATTTTCATGCAAAAATATTCAGTCTAATTCTATGCAATTCAATTCAGTCTAGCAAGGTTTTGTTAAGCACTTCATGGTGAAAACTTGTGCTAGAGGTAGTTATACCAAAACAAAATGAAAAGTCCTAAAGGTCCTACATTTGTGCACATTAATCCAGTCCTCCTCACATTCACTACTTCATGCAAATTTCATCCGCCACAATTCAGGACACCTTGAGGCACCAATTTCACCTGTAGATCATTGTTGTCCATAACCCTAGTGTCCAAACCCCTCTTAGGGTTTCTCTGGTCACAGCCTTCTAGGACTAGTCAACCACAAAACACCAAACTTGATAATAAGTACTCTTCAAACTGCCCAATGTCTACTGGACATGATTCAATCAGAACTGAAGGGTCCTCCTGGCCCTAACCACCAGAATCAGCAATAACATTATGTGTGAATACCTTAAGCTTAAGGGTCGTGTGAAACCTGAAACTTAATGGAATAGGGGCTGAATCTGTGATTTCCTTAATAAAGGAAACTATTAGATGAAGAGATTCCTTTTACCAAGAGCAGGTTATTCTTTTCTGTACACCTAGTCTTAGAGAATTTCCTAGAGCACTATGTTAGATGACTTGCTCAGTGTCACACAAACAAAATGTCAGCACTTGAATCTGGTCTTACTGATTTCAAGGCCAGTTGCAACTTCCATAAACTTGCAAACAGTATATCAAATACCTCATCATAAAGAGGTTGGGGGAAGGGTATTTCTTCCTTTTTGAGTCTCTCAAAGCTCTATGTATACTTAATACATTGAATACTATTTTTCTAATCTCTAGATTCTTGATATCTCTACTAAATGTTTATGCCACATGAGAATTGTTTGATGGTAACGTTATGCTTCAAGAAGATAGAACTTGGGGGGGGGAGAGCATATACATCTCTTCAAATATTTGAAGCATTATAATTGAAAGAGTGATATGGCAACCAAGGTACCAACTAGCTAGAATGCCAAACTTGAAGAGAGCAATGCCAGAGGTCAAATCCTATCTCAGATTCTTACTAGCTGTATGATTCTGAGCAAGTCACTTCACCCCTGTTTCAATCAAATGCTTCATCTGTAAAAAAGGAATGATTATAGCTCCAACCTTTGAGGGTTGTTGTGAAGACTAAATAAAATAATGCTTGTAAAGTATTCCACACAATACCTGACACACAGTAAGCACCATAAAAATGTGCATTGTTGTCACCATCATCATCATCATCATCTTCTTCTTTTTTCCTCTTCCTCCAAATTCTCTTCCTTTTCTTATTCATAAAGTAAAGCTAAAATCTAACATTAACCACTATTTGGATTACATTTTTTTAATTGAGAAATTCCCAGTCCAGAAAATACCTGAGGCCACATAATTCTTGACTTCTTTGTGTCAAAATTTCCAATTTATTCAACCAGTTCTTATATGGAATGGTATCAAGAATCATTATCTACTTGACCTACATTCTGTAACCCAGGATAATTGTCATATACATTCTAAAATCTAAATCCCAGAGGTGAGTATGGTCATTCATATACAGTCTGATTAGGATGAAATATAGCAGTGACAAAATCTTTCTTGCTCTAGAACCCAGGCCTTGATGAAAGCAGACTAAGCTGGCTATAGTTTGTGTGTGTGTGTGTGTATGTGTGTGTGTGTGTGTGTTTTCTCATAGTGTTGACTCATATTAAATCTAAAATCATTTTCATTAAAATTAATAATTAAACATACCATTCTAATCATGTTCCTTCTTAACTATATGTATATATATATATATATATATATTTCACATAGTATTTTGGTTTTTTCCAAAAACATGTAAAAATTAAGCATTTATTTATTTTTAAATTTTTTAGCATTCCAAATTTTTCCTCCTTGAGAAAGAAAGCAATTTGATATGGGCTACACATTTGCAATCATATAAAACCCATTTCCATATTAGTCATCTAGTGAAAGAAAAGACAAACAACAATAACAAGCATGAAGAAAAAAAAGAAAATGAAAAATAATATGCTTTGATCTTCATTCAGACTTCAATTCTTTCTCTGGGGGCAGGCATCATTTTCCAATATGAGCCCACTGGAATTGTACCAATCTTCTTATTCTTAAGAACAGCAAACTCATTCACAGTTGGTCATCAATAATGCATTGCAAAGTTAAATTTTCTCATGATTCTTCTCATTTCACTTTACATCAGTTCATGTTAAGTCTTTCTAGGTTTTTCTCAAAGCATCCTTCTTGTAATTTCCTATATCAAACAGTATTCCATTACAATCTCAATGTATTCAGCCATTACCCAACTTACGGACACCCACTAAATCATTTGGCAATAATTTACCAGCAAAAAAAAGATGATGATACAAATATTTTTGTACAGATTGGGAAAGCAAAGATGGCAGAAAGGAAGCAGTAACTTATCTAAGCTCCTCCAAGAATTCTGTCCCTAACTTTTAAAAAGTGAATTTGAATGGATTTTAGAGTCACAGAACTGACTAGGAGATGGAGTGTGGAAGATTCCCATCCCAGGAAAGTGACTATGTAGGTCTGGGCAGGGGGAATGTAGATTACACAGGGGCTGCACCAGAGTGTATCTGAGAGCAGACTACAGCAGAATGAGAAGAAGCCCCAGCCAGTGGACTCACCCATCCCAAGGGTGAATTACAGCAGTCTCACCACAGGACAGAGGATTTGTAGGAGCTGTGTAAGAGAAGATGCAGGGCCCACAGCATGGGCATCAGCTTCTCCTGGGGGTACCAACCCACAACTTCAATGCTTCAAACTTACATACTCAAACTTCAAAGATCAAGATGGTGGAATAAAGCCTAGTTGCTCTGATTCCCCCTCCCTAACCCATAAAACCCAGATGAATATCTCATTCAGAGCAAAATCCTAACTTACTAGAAACAGCCTCAGGTTTGGGAGTCACTGAGGAAGGGGGAATTGAGGCAGTACCAAGTCTAAGTCCAGGAGGGGAGAGACACTAACAACACAAGTCAACGTGTGCCTTAGCACCACCTGGGGAATCAGCAGACTGTAGCCCTTCCTCTGGCCTCCAATTACTGAGTCTTCCTGAGCTGTAGCCCAGATACACAGAGGTGGAAACCTGAAGTAGCCAGACCACCCCTCCCCCACCATTACTCTGTGAGCCTCAGGGTAACTCAGTGGAAACACTGAGAGTCCTGGCTTTGGCTTCAATCTAGACACTCAGAGGCTACAATTCACGAAGTTAACAACCAAACCCCTACCACCCAGCCTGAGAAGGTCAATACTTCTGCACACCAGAAGCATATATCCACTCTAAAAATCCAGGGCATAGGAAATCACAATGGGCAAGAAGGAACCTACCAAATCTAGGACCTTGTGGTTTCTCTTTCCTGTTCACTTTTTTTTCTTTAATGCTTCTCTTGAGTCTGTGTTTCAATGTCAAATTTTCTATTTAGCTCTGGTCTTTTCATCAGGAATGTTTGAATGTTCTCTGTCATTAAATATCAACTGTTTTCCACCTGAAGGATAATATTGAGTTTTGCCAGGTAGGTGATTTTTTGCTTGGAATAGTACCTGCTTTGATCTCTGGAATATTATATTCCAAACTCTCTGATCTTTTAATGTAGAAGCTACTAAATCTTGATGTTATCTGGAATCTGGGTCCATGATATTTCATTGGTTACTTTCTGGCTGCTTACAATTGTTGTGTGTTTGTCCTTCATTTTTGAAGAGGACCATGGCATCAGAGAAATGATGACAAGACTTGCAGTTGATTTTGATTTGAGTGAGGTAGGGCTGTGCAAGATCACCAGCCTCACTTTCTTCTCCAGAGGCTTATGAATTCCATGACCAGATATTCATCAGGATGACTGGAGATGATCCAGGAATCAATGGGAGACCCTGGTCCTCTTAGCCTAAGGTCTTTTCACTTACTCACTTAGAGTGAAGTAATCCCTATTCAGTGAACATGGCACTTTAAGAAGGGAGTCAAGAGACGGTCCCTTTAATTATCAAACAGGAAAAAAAATCAGACTATGAGGGGAAGAACCTTATGGTTACTGGCAAAAGAGAAACAATATTTACATTTACTCTGAGCCAGGAGGACCTGAAAGATAGCCATTAAGTAGACATTGGGCAGGGACCTATTGTGGTCCAATCTATGAGCTTCAGAGTGAACTGGCTTTAAGGTTTTGTGAAAAAAGAAAGAGAGAGAGAAAGAGAGAGAGAGACAGAGACAGAGACAGAGAGACAGAGAGACAGAGACAGAGACAGAGACAGACAGAGAGAGACAGAGAGACAGAGAGAGACAGAGACAGAAAGAGACAGAGAGAGACAGAGACAGAGAGAAACAGAGAGAGACAGAGAGAGACAGAGACAAAGAGACAGAGAGACAGAGATAGAGACAAAGAGACAGAGAGACAGAGACAGTGAGACAGAGAGACAGAAAGAGACAGAGAGAGACAGACAGAGAGAGAGGGATGAAACAGAGAGACAAAGACAGAGGGACAGAGACAGAGACAGAGAGGAAGGAAGGAAGGAAGGAAGGAAGGAAGGAAGGAAGGAAGGAAGGAAAGAAGGAAGGAAGGAAGGAAGGATTGAAGAAAGGAAGGAAGGAATCTAGCCAGTAAACCCCAAATTAAGTGGGAAGCTTCTGGCCATCAAAACTTACCCTCTTTTGGAGAGGAGAAGGAGGAGATGGAGAGGGAAAGGAGGAGCTGAGTTAGCCAACTAGCTGGGTCCCCTTCAAGTGGCTTGGTCTACTCACAGCTTGTATTTGTCCTTCATTTCCAAATTTTTTCTCCTTCACAGTGGAGTTCTGGAATTCAGCTTTAATATTTCTGAGAGTTTCCATTTTGGTATTTCTTTCAGGAGGTATTTGGCAGATTCTTTCAATTTCTGTTTTACCTCCTGCTCTAGGATATCACCACATTTTTTCCAGATAATTTCTTGAAATATAATGTCTAGGATCTTTTTAAAAAATAAATCATGGCTTTCCAGTAGTGCAATAATTCTTAAGTTATCTGTCTTTGAACTATTTTCCACATTATTTGTTTTTTTTAATGATATATTTCACACTTTCTATTTTTTTCATTGTTTTGATTTTGTTGTATTTTTTTTTCTTGATGTCTCATGGAATCAGTAGCTTCCACGTGTCCAGTTCTAGTTTTTTAAAATAATTTTTAGTGAACTTTTGTAAATCCTTTTACACATCCAATTCTACTTTCTCTTTTTTTTTGGAAGGCAACTGGGGTTAAGTGATTTGCCCAAAGTCACATGGCTAGTAAGTGTGTCAAGTGTCTGAGACTGGCTTTGAACTCAGGTCCTCTTGACTACTCAGCCAGTGCTCTATTCACTGCACCACCTAGCTGCCCCCCAATTCTACTTTTAAATTGTTTTTTTTCTACAGTGAATTTTTGCATGTCATTTTTTTCCATTTGGCCAATTTTGCTTCTTAAGGAGTTCTTCTGTTCAGTGAATTTTTGTCCCTGTTTTTTTTAACATTTTGCCATTTTACTTTTAAGGTTATTTACTTCAGATCATTTTGTGCCTCCTTTAAAAAAATTGGCTACTTTTTGCATCACTTTCATTTTTCCCAATCCTTTCACTTCCTCTTTTATGTCACTTTCAAAATTCTTTCTCACCTTTCCATGGTATGAGACCAATTCATATTTTCATTGAGGTTTTGTATTTAGCTACTTCCATTACATTTTCTTTTACTCATCTCAGTGAGACAGAACTTTCTGACCTAAATTGTCTTGAACTAGCATATTGTTTCACCCTGCACATTTGGCTGCTGCTGCAGAATTTTTTTTTGTGTGGCCCTGTTTTAAGGTTGTTTGGAAGAGAATTTAAAAGAACTCAGTTGTGTTCCTATCTTTATTCCAGCATCATGGCTCCACTCTTCCTTCTTACTTAATTTTCATTCAAATTGAAAACACGAAATTATTCCTACTAGATGCTGAGATATGTTTATCCTGAAACTGCCATCCATGCAATTTGTTGGCTCTCCTTGTGAGTTTTATTCCTTCCTAAAATCTATAAATATGTTATATATACCATCAAAGGCACTGATGAAAATTTTGAAAAGAAGAAATCAAAGAGAAATTTCTAGGACAGGCACACACACACACATACATGCATCTTGCTCCAAATAGATATTAACCTGTTTGTGACAAGTCTTTGGATACAATCCTTCCATCAGCTTTGAAGCTATATAAATGTGGATGATCTTCTCCATATTTTCCATAAGGGCTGCATGAGAGAGAATTTATCAAATGCTTTAGTGAACTCCAATGCTTCACATGGACTTTTCCTAATCTAGTAGTATCACAAAACTGAAAAAAGTAAACAAGATTAATCTTGTATGTCTCTTACAAAGTCAGTAGATCTGCTTCCTAATGGTCACTTCTACCCCATCAAAATGATAATTGTGAAGAGGGTGCCCAAAGATGGTTAGGGCTGCCTGAGACCCCAAAATACCAACATGCCGATTCCTGCAGTAAGAATTCCACTCAAGTCTTCTCAGCCAAAGAAAAACTAAAGTTTATTGAAAGTTCAGGTTCGCCTATGTTGGGTGCTAGGCTATTTCATGGTGCTCTCACAGAGCCAGTCTGTGTGATAGGGCATTCTATGGCACTCTCACACCACATGGAGGGAAGATGGGATTCTATATACAGAAAGGTTGTGGGAGGAATATAGGGGTGGTACAGAGCAGGAGATTGGGGAGAGTCATCAGGAGTCAGAAGAGGTCAGACTCCAGTAATGAGTGATTAAGGGTGGGAAGTTGCTGGAGGCCACCTGGAGACCATAGACAATGGTGGGCCAGGCCAGTTCAAGGATGGGAACAGGAACATTAAGGGCGGGGAAACTATTGGAGCAAAGGAGGGCTAAAGACTTGGGCAGAGCCACAACTTAAGGCTCATGACCTCAGGCAAATGTCTTCCCTGGGAAGGTTTACTTTCCCAGAGCCTGTACCTAAAAGAATCAAGGAGAACTAAAAAAGGGGATGGGGGGAGTCCCAGAGCCTACACCTCATCAATTGCATAACTTTTTAGTGCTATTTTATATGATTTTCTAGGGGTAAAAGTAGCATTCCCTATCTTAAAATTTGAAGACTTCTTAATTCTCTTTTTTTTTCTGACACATTGGTCATGTACATTTGATCATCAGTCTTACTCGCCTATTAGATTTAATTTCATACTATAAGAGGCAGGTAATATTTTTCATGAAGTTTCAAGGTTAGATTTGGGATAATTGTGTTTGCACCTGAAAATATTGTTAAAGTTTAAGTGGCTCACTTCTTTAGTAGCTCATTCATAAACTGTGATGGGTGTGAAACTGAGTGAGGTCCATTCACAACTTTTGAAGAATGTGTGAAGGAATATCTACATTCCATTACTCATTTAGCATCTTTGTAATTTTTCTATATATTTTATGGGATTATAGAATTTCTAGTCAGTGACTAGCTAGTGTATCAGCCTTCATTTGGTGTCCTTTCAAAAGCGGGCTCTGTCTCTTGTCCTCCCTGGTTTCCTTTACATTACAGCTAAATCCCACCTTCCACAAGGAATCTTTTTTTTCTTTCTGATCATCCTACTTTGTGAGAGAGTCTTCCTTCTGTCCATTATCTCTTATTTATTTTGTTCATAACTTGTGTGCACAAAAATATCTCAACCAGTAAGAATATTGGACAGATAATTTACTAGGTCTAATTGAGAAATCTAAATATAATTTAGGACTGTCTATTTATACTTTGCTACATAGAAATCTGAAGTCTTTTTTTTTTGCTTTTTTTTTGAGGGGGGAAGACAGGGCAATTGAGGTTAAATGACTTGCCCAAGGTCACTGGGCTGGTAAATGTTAAAAGCCTGAGACTAAATTTGAACTTAGATCCTCCTGACTCCAGGGTCAGTGCTCTATTAACTGCATCACCTAGCCACCCCATATCTAAAGTCTTTTTTTTAATGTAATACATTTTATTTGTTTCTTGTTTACATCATTCATTTTCATGAGATTTTTGGATTACAAATTTTCTACCCATCTTTCCTCTACCCCAGCCCCAAAACAGCGATCCCGCTGCAGAGCCTCTCCCCTGGTCTGCTCTCTAACTTTCTGGTAGCACAGAGAGGGTCTCCTTACCCCAGCCCCTGTATATCTTAATTCATAGTTGCAGGTATTGCAGAGATTTAAATTTTAGATTCTTTAGGTTACTCCCTTGTCACCTACCCCTGCTGGAAGGACAACCAATTCAATACAGGCTGTGTAGGTGTTATTATACAGGACTTCTGCATAGTGGACATATTGTGACAATATGTTCCTCCTTCCTATCCCTCCCCCCCTTTTAATGTCACTGTCCCTTTATTGAAGTGTGAGCATCCAGCATCCCTCCCCCAGACCCTGCTCTCCCCTCCATCATCCTGCCTTTCATCCCCATGCCCCCTACTTTCTTGTGTGGCATGATGCCCAGTTAAGAGTTTATGCTATTTCTTCCCTAAGCCAGATTCAATGAGAGTAAATGAAAGTAAAGTTGTAACAGTTATTCCTTGCCTCTTCCACACGGGATGATTAACCCCATTTTGTCTCTCCCTGTCTCCTCTCATTCAAGTCCTCTCCCACATCAGAATTTGCCTTGTAAAGTATCAACCCTTCATATTCAATTGATACTATGCCCCCTATATTCCCATATATTCACATGCTCAGATACGTACTCATATGCATATATAGTTTCCTATATAGACATATGTGTAATAAGTATACATATATATCCATTTGTATTCCCTTCACCTATCCTCATACTAAAAAAAGTTTTATAAGTTACTATTATTGTTTTTCCATATTGGCATGTAAATAATTCAAATTTGATAAGTTCCTTATGATTTCTCTCCCATGTTTACCTTCTCATGCTTCTTGTGTTTGACAAATTTTCTGTTCAATTCTAGTTTTTTTTAAGCAAGAATGCTTGAAAGTCCTCTACCTCATTGAATTACCATATTTTCCCCTGGAATAATATGCTCAATTTTGCTGGGTAGT
>CM053601.1:55501179-55518813 GCA_028646575.1 Pseudocheirus occidentalis
TGATAAGTTCCTTATGATTTCTCTCCCATGTTTACCTTCTCATGCTTCTTGTGTTTGACAAATTTTCTGTTCAATTCTAGTTTTTTTTAAGCAAGAATGCTTGAAAGTCCTCTACCTCATTGAATTACCATATTTTCCCCTGGAATAATATGCTCAATTTTGCTGGGTAGTTGATTCTTGGTTTTAATCCTAGCTCCCTTAATCTTCAAAATATCATATTCCAGGCACTTTGATCCCTCAGTGTAGAAGCTGCCACATGTTGGATTATCCTGATAGTGCTTCCACAGTATTCAAATGGTTTTCTGTTGGCAGCCTGTAATATTTTCTCCTTTAACTGGGTATTCTGGAACCTGGCAATAACATTTCTAGGACTTCCTTTTGGGGATCTTTTTGAAGAGGCAATTGGTGAATTCTTTCAAGCTCTATTTTTCCCTCTGACTCTAAAACATCAGGGCAATTTTCTTTGAGGATTTCTTGAAAGATGCTTTCCTAGTTCTTTTTCTGGTCATGGGTTTCAGGTAGACCAATAATTTTCAGACTGTCTGTCCTGGATCTATTTTCCAGGTCAGTGTTTTTTTTTCAAGGAGATATTTCACATTGGTTTCTATTTTTTCATTTCTTTGTAGTTGTTTAATAGTATCTTGTTATCTCATGAAGTCATTAGTTTCCACTTGCTCCACTCCAATTCTGAAGGAATTATTCTCTTCAGAATGCTTTTAAGATTCTTTTTCCATATGGGAAATTAGACTTTTTAAGGCATTCTTCTCTTCATTGGCTTTCTGGGCCTCTTTTGCCATTCGAGTTAATCTATTTTGTTAACGTGTTGTTTTCTTAAGTCATGTTGTTGACTCTCTTTTCATGATTTTCATGCATCATTCTCATTTATCTTCCCATTTTTTACTCCACTTCTCTTATTTGTTTTTCAAAGTCCTTTTTCAGATTATCTATAGCTTCTAGGCATTCTTCACGTGTCTTGGAAGCATTTAGTGTGGGAGTTCTGACTGTGTTGTCTTCCTCCCATTCCATGCTTTGATCCTTTTAGTCCACAAAAAAGGATTCTAGAGTTTTATTGCTGTTCTTACTTTGCTTCCTTTTCCTCATGTTGGCCTGTCAATTAATCGGTTGGTTTTTTTTTTAGCTTTGTGAAACTCTGCTTCCAGGGGGGAAAGTTCTGTTCCAAATTGCTGGGGTTTTCCCAGGTGCCAGAGCTATTAGTAGGGTGTTACAAGCCCCTCCCCCAGCTTTGACTTGCTGAAAGTGCTCCCCAGGACCACCACTTAAGACCACGATCCAGATCCAGGCTGCTCAACACAAGAGCACTTGGCCCTGATCAATTGACTCTGCCCCCTTATGGGATCTGCACGCCAGTGGCTCTGAAGCAGCCCAGTTGGGGCAGCCACTGGTTTCAGCAGTTCCTGCCCTTCTCCCACCATGTCCTTGCCTTGGGGGTAGATTGGCTGAAATGCTTTTCCTCCCCCAAATTTAGCTTGAAAGCTTCACTCATTTTCACTGACTTCTAATCTTGTCTTAGTAGATATGAAGTTTGGTCAAGGTGCTTTAGATGTTCTCTGAGGTAGACTCATGAGGCTCAGCACCTCCCGACCACCCTGGAACCTGGCCGCATGGTGGTTTCAGGCTGGGCTGGTCTTGGCTCCCTGCCTGTAGGCCTGCACGATGAGCCCCTCCTGCTGAGCTGCCTTTCTCTAAACCATATTTTTCACCCCTTGGTAGATGTGGAGTTGCTTGAGCCTGTAGATCTTCTCTCTTGTAGACTGGCTGTGGCTTGGCTCAGCTCCTCCTGACCTGTCCTGGGGCCTGCCTGTGGTTTTGGTTTCAGACTGGGTTGGCCTCCACTGGCATCCTGCTGCAATGATCCCCTTCTGCAAAGCTGCCTTCCGCGAGAGATGTGTTTTCTATATTTTTGTCAGTTTGAGAGACGTAGAATTTGTCCAGAGTCATATTTTATGGGTGTTTAGTGTAGCTGTGTGTGAGCTGTGAGACCTTGCTCCTTCTACCCGAAATCTAAAGTCTTAAAGTTAACTTTGACAAGTTTGGTCTACTCTGTGTCTCAGTAGCCAATCAATTAATTAGCAATGATTTATAAATGATCTGGTAAGTAGGGACTGAATAGGTCAGGAGGATTTAAAACTAAAAATAATTGTGTCTATACCCTAAGGAACTTCAATTCAGCAGAGGGTGGGGGCCTCAAGGAATGCATATTCAGTGGAGACTGAGAGGAATGACAATTTATATTAGTAAATCTTGAATATCAGAATAAATATAAGGGAATTTTTCTGGGGAAACAGTAACAGATGGGTGTGGTAGTAAAGTCCACATATACAATTTACATGCTAGATAGCATGAGATATTCTTTGGAGGGAGGTAGAGATTTTATGTGACTGAGATTAGGAGGGGGAGGGGAATTTCAAGAATGGGAGTTGAGGGAGACTGGAAAGGGGCAGCTTGTACAGAGGCATGGAGACAGAAGATTGGTTGTGAATGATGAACAACAAGCAGGTCAATTTCACTGATTTTTAGAGGGCAGGAAGGGTAGCAATGCATCATAAATCTAGAGAAGGAGGTTGAAGCCACAATAAAAAGACATTAAAAGACAGAGAGTCTATATTTCACTTTAGAAGAAAAAAAGAAGTATAATCTCTTTTAATTCAGGGGTAAGATTATGTGTTGCATAGAGAAACACAAGGAAGATATCAGTTTTGATAAGAAGATGAAAAATAAATAGCAATTAGTTTTAACTAACAGTTCCTTGGTGGGTGTTACCTTATTCTTTAAGAACTAAAGAAGTTTCAGCTTCTATTAGGACTCAGTAGGATACAATTGTGAGGTCATCTTAGCCTCTTAATTTGAGAGAAGGCATGAAGTTCACTATTAAAAAGAAGAAAAAAAAGGGCTTTCTCAGGAGGCATCAGTAACCCAGCCCCCAGTATAGTAAACATCTATATAAAACAGTGAGATATTAATGATGAGAACTAATAAAGGAGCTCACATGTCTGAGCGTCTTCATTTAACAAATCTTGGAGGACAAGGATAATTTTGCAATATTTTATAGAGAAGACACTATGTGTTTCTGTCATATGCACACAGGGCAAGTTGGGTGCCTTGCTTGAAGAGAAGCTGATAGGGTTGAAAGAATATACTTACTCTTTAGATTATCAGGGAAAATGAAGTTTCTTAAATAATAGTATTTCAAGGAAGTAAAAAAAAAGAGTGAAAAGCAGGTAGAAAAGGGAGTCATCCCTCTTCCTCTGTATATTTATATATTTATAAATATTTTTATATTCATATTCTTCAGCCAATCAATTGCTAAACTATGTTAATCTTCTCTTCAATGTTTCTTAAATAAAGCCCCTTCTCTTCACTCAAAAGGATGTTGGCCTAGTTCAGACGCCCATCACTTCTCTTTTGGACTATTGTACTACTACTTTCCTAATCGGTTTCTTTATTTCAAATCTCTAAGTACCCAAACTGATCTATTATCCACCAAGTTTTCAAGATCTTCCTAAGGTGCAAATCTAACCAAAGCTGAGCCCTATTTCCTATTGCTTTTAGGCATCAGTGTGCTAGTAAAAGCTTAACAACAAGGCTACTAGATATTATATACTGTGTAAACCCCAGGAATCCCATGAACTCCAATTTGCAACTGTTTAAATGAAGAGACAAATGAATTAGAGTGTCCATGGTTTCATTTCTCTCAAGCTGACTTGGCAGGTATTTCATGCATGGGTGTTACAGCGTAAAACTGGCCCCC
This sequence comes from Pseudocheirus occidentalis, assembly GCA_028646575.1. NCBI lineage: Eukaryota > Metazoa > Chordata > Mammalia > Diprotodontia > Pseudocheiridae > Pseudocheirus > Pseudocheirus occidentalis. The sequence goes on from CM053601.1 coordinate 55,504,949, forward strand.
TAAGGGGAGGCAGTTAAGACTGACTCAATTTGGGATTTGGGGGTATATGGCTATATGCCTCTCAAAGAGAAAATGTTCGCAAGGGATGTTAATCAACTCTGGGAGGTGGACTGTAATTAAAATGAAGGTCTTTGAACACATGACCTGTGTTGCTCAATCCTGATCAGAGAGACATCAATTTCCATATCACCTGTCTGGACAAAGGGGGAAGAAGCAACATTTCCCCAGTCCTTCCTGGGCAACACAATGGGTAGGAATAGATCCATTTTGATCAGATCTTAATGTCCTTCTGAAGTAGGACTGAACTTTGAAAGAAAGGAGGATGGGGAAACTATGAATTTCCAAGATAATGATTATGGAGAAAAAGCATTTTTTCACAATACGTATAACCCCTTTGCCTTTAAGTTTCATCTGCATTAGGCCTATGTTACTTAAGTCTTGAAACAGTCAACAAAACAATACATTAAGTCCACATTTGTGGTGTTTGCTGGTTTCTATGATGTAAATCTTCACACTGAAAATTTAAGGATCAGCTATGGTTAAAGTTGGACCCAGTATACCCTTGAAGCTAGCTAGTAGTTGAAATACAAACTCTTTCATCATATAAAACCCTCCACAATATAGCTCTAATCTGATTTTCAAATCTTGTTTCAGATAATCCCACTTCTACCTAAATGGAATAATATGGACTAGTTCCTCTTCCAACTCTATCTTATGTCTCTGCATCTATACAAGTCATCTCCTTGGAATATACTCCCTCTTCATGTATACTATTGTCAAACATCATCATCCATCAGGCTAATATTCTTCCTCTCAGATTATCTTGAAATTATTTTCTTCAATTTTATCCAGTATTTACTTTTATAAATATTATGGTTCTCCTGCATTAGAATATCAACCCTTTTAGACTAGGGTTTGTTGTATTCATTGTATTCGTATCCACATTTCCTAGTAGAGTGTCTGACATAACTGTGGATGTAGCACAATGCTGAGTAATTGATTAATGTGTTGATTAAGAGCATTTTCTTCATGACTTGATCCTTCTAGTGGTTACTAATTTTTGATTCCTTGAACTGTATTCACTTTGCTTTGATGTGCAACACTTACCCCTTTTCATAGATTATAACCTCCTTTAGATCAGAGATTATATAATACTTGCCTTTGTAGCTCTTACAATCTACATGCAATAGGTACTTAAATACTGGTTTAATTAAATTTAATAGAAAATCAAATCACAGAATAGCTCAGTGTCATAATCTCAAAGAGAAATTTATGATTTCTCAAAGAGAAATACAATTAGACTATGCCTTGGTTTTAGATTATTTTAGGTTCAGCTCAGAGCAAGTCAACCACAATCCTTTCTGTCTTCTGAAGGGGTCAGAGTTTTTAGAAAATTTCTGGCAGTGAACTTATATGCCATACTTCAGTTTACGTATTTTAAAACTTTCAAAAACAGTCCTACTATCAGTTTCCTTTATTATCCTGAAGACTTCACATTTCCCTCTCCTATGACTTTACTATTTTTCTAATGCCCCAAATTTTAGAATAAGCTTGACTTCAAAATTGCCCTTACTATATCAGCTCTATGCCCATTAATAGGCATTTTTTCCACATAATAGATTGGGAGTAAAAGCAGTTGGTATTCACAAAGGCAATTCTAACTTTTCCTTTCTCAGAGCTTTCATCCTCATTGTCCTCACTACTGTTCTTTACCTTGTAATCTCCAATGCAGCGTGAGCTTTAACCTTAGACTGGCAGACAGATACTCATTGACACCTTGACTCTCTATAATGCTAATACAAAGGAAGAAAGATCTAAATCCAAACTCCACAGGTATCCCTAGCTTCTTTCCTTTTCTACATTTCGACTGGTACCTCTTTTTTTTCCCTTAGCTTCATTCAAGCTCTCCTTTTTTCCTCCACATAAGCATAAATGCCAATTCAATACAGTATACACCATTTCCTCTCCCCATATTTAGCTCTCTTAAATATCCAGGCATATGTACTTCTACAGGACAAGCCAAAGCAATTCCCCGTGTGTAATACAACGTGCCAAAAACCTTATTTTGCCACTAAGACCCACAACCCCTCCATTCTATCCACTGCATTACTAGTTTGCTACCCCATTTTCTACATGTATAATTAATCATGTCTTCTAGTTATACAGCTTATATTCATTTGCTTATTATATCTAACCATAGATGTTCTACCTTCTATCTCTGCCTGTTGCACTATATGTCAAAATTATTGGAAATGCATTATCTAGGGGTGTAAACATTAAACGTTGGTGGGCCACATTCAAATTGACACTAAAGGAAATGTGCTTTCTGCCATTCATGATTTCCTTTCTGAAAAGGAAATATCACTAGCAGCAGGATACACCATGGTAATATGGTTATTTTCACTTTCTAGATCAGGGGCTATAGAAGTAGTAATTGTTTTATTACTTCAGACACAGAAGATGAAGCATAAATGTTTGGGTGTGAGGGACCACACTTTGAACTTCTATCCCTCTTTTTCATCTTACAAGGCCAAATTACAAATAAATAAAAACCTCCTATCCAGAAAAAAATCACCAAAGTACATACAAAGTTACTTTAAAAAACAGCTTTATAAAGAAGTGTGTTTATCACTTTGGGGATTTGGCAGACATTTATCTTTAACAACTTCCTTTAGATAATAGGAAAATATCTATTTTCTAGGAAATAATGATATGTAAATGAGATTATTTTCTGTATATTTTATATTACCTTAGTAGAAAAGAAGCACTGTGTTGCCATCAAAATGATATCTCTACCTTTAATTCATATGAATAAATCATAACACCTCTTTAATTCTACATTCTGTGGGAGATAAAAAGGAAATCTAATACATAGTTCCTGCCTACCAGGAGCTTTCAGTCCAATTAGGGAGACAATTTATAAAAAATATTAGGAAATATGTAAAAATATAATTAATAATTCAAAGCAACATATGGGATGTTAAGGGAAAGTCTCATGGAAACACTAAGATTTCACTTAAGTCTGGAAAGATCAATAGAAGTTGAATAGAGATAGGGAGTCAACAGAAGTTGGATGTTTATAAACAGATATGTAGAAAGGAATGAACAATGGTTTGGAGAATGATAAAAAATGAGGACAATTTGAAAGGTATCTGGAAAATACACAGAGTAATGTAGTATTGACTTTTTTAGAAAGATATAATACAATTTAATAGTTAAAATACTACAAGTGACCCATGAGGGACTAATTCTGGGGGTGAGGTAGGGGTGGAAGCCTAAACAGAAAGGCTAAATGAAAAAAAAGGGGGAGTGAGGAAGCAAAGACAGAAAATGGAAATAATTTATTTACAAGGTTGAGTAGTGAACTCTCCTCTGCGATAGAGAAAAATGAAGAGTAAACTCTTTTAGGGATTAGCCTGTCTTGCCTATGTCATAGACAGATGGTAAGGAGGCAACAGCAAATGAAAGAAGGGAGAGAAAAAATTTCACATATTGAAATCTTTCTCTATTTGCAAACCAAGTTTAAGGTTGACTTCTTCCATACAGAGAAGGTAAAACAATCCTAATTAACAAACAATTTGATACTTCAATGAGAAGTATCCACAGGGAGGGACAATGAATAAATCTGGAAAATATGATTCAGACTGAAAAGTCTGTATTGTTTTGTTTTTCCCTAAATGAAATAGGGAGATAATAACATATCTGGAGTAAAGGAATTACACATTCTAATCTGTGCCTTAGGAAAATTATTTTGTAAACTGCGTAGTATGTAGATCTGAGATAGGATAAATTTAGGACTGGGGAGATCAATTAGGAGACTATTGCAATATTAGAAGAAAATGATGAAGTAGTGACAGTGTGAGTAAAGAAAATGAGGAATATATTTTAGTGGTAGAAGAAAACGTACTTGCTTTTGGAAGATTAGAGAGAGAAAAACTTTGAGTATGAGTCTGAGGTTGTGATATTGGTTGAGGGAATATATCAAATAAGTCAATAATGCTCAAATTTCAGAAAATTATGAAAGGGACAGACAACAAAAGCATTTTCTTTCTTTGGTTAATCTTTTGTAATTGTTTACAATCCATTTAGTTCTACTTTGTCAAATGCTTGAAGTTTTAGGTATTTTATCCCTTTTTGATAGTCATTAAGCTCATTTTTATATTTCTTTAAGTATTTCTGTTTCTTTACTGTAATTACATGTTTGGTACCAAAATTGTGACAATGTCAAGAAATCCTTCCTTAGCAACCTCTCTGAAATTTATAATCTTAGATGGTACTCTGGCTCATTGCGATATTATTTAAATTTCTCTTTGATATGTATGTATGTATGTATGTATGTATGTATGTATGTATTTAACATTTCATTTTAGAACATTAAATTCCAGATTCTTTCCCTTCCTCCCTTGTCACCCACCCCCACTGGAAAGACAAGCCATTCAATACAGGCCGTACATTTGTAGTTAGGCAGAGAGATGCTATTTAAATTTCTGAAGGTCACAGTGCTAATAACCTAGGTATTCTTGACTTGCATACTCACTTTCTGTCCATTATGCCATGTGCTGACTCCTTTAAAAATGAACAAAACAATTAAGTGGATAAAGTGAAGACTAAATTTTCTCAAAGGAGAAAAAAACACAAGAAAATATTACCTGAAAAAAATGAATTAAGATTAAGAACAAAAAATTAAAAAAAATTCCTGTCTTAAAATGAATAGTTACATTATATCAAGTATTCTGCTTAATCATGAATCACTACTCAATTACAGCAGCCATCAGAAAAGTTCACAAGACAGCACTTAATATTTTAATCAGCCTTATCCATAGGACTTCAGATTTCCTAAACCGGTAAAAATTCAAAAAGAAAACCCCATAACCTAAGTATTTTCACAATATAAATTATAATATGTATTTCACATGTATTATTTATAATGTTACTGTGTCAGTTTATTTCCAAATGGGTGGTTATAATAATGTCTTAGTCTAAATGAAGAGATCTAAATAGCTAGTAAACTGGAAAAAATGGAAGCCAATTAAACCAGAAATTCTAGCATGAATTAATTCAACCACACCCTGTAACTTACTATAGTATCAAGTGAAGCTCCTTACCAGAGGCTATGTGGCAAAGATGTATGGCTAAAAAATCTTAAATCATGCTAACATTAATAAACCACATGGTACCTATGAATTCAGGAATTTTGATGAAGAAAGATATGTCTTTTAAGAAATAAACTATTCCCAGCAGGAGAATTAAAATATATTCCTATTTTTTTTATAGATACATACTTCCTGCTACCCATCCAACCTAAATTCTGCTGAACACTTCCTCCCCTCAAAAAAATTTAAATGCAAAGTCACCAGTTCTCATACATTGGAGAACTGGTGGTTGGAGACCACTTAAAGATCTTGCAACAACTGCCTTACTCTTAATAACAACGCAAGCCAAAGAGAGTACAGAAAACTGGGACTATGAATATTTGCAAGGTAACATTCCAATAACAATGCTGCTTTGTAAACAAAATTCTAGAAGTTTCTTAAATACTAAAAAGACAACGAAAAACTTAGTCCTGTATTTATCAATAGTGAGAAATGCTTTTCTCAAAAGAAATGGTTTTGTATTTTTTCAAATGTTTGAATTATGATTACAATCAATAATTAATGTACTATCAAAGGCAACAGAACCTAGGTAGATAGAATACTCGGTCTGAAGTCAGAAAATACTTGTATTTGGGTGAACCTGCATATGGGCAGACCCACCTGGAGATGATAGAGAAGCGGCGTGTCCATTCATAAGACCCTTGGAAATATGTATTTTCTCATGGTCTGGTGAAAGGGTCATTAGACCCCCAAAGGGGTTGCAATCCACAGGTTGAGAACCACTGCTCTAGATGAATAAAACAAGAACATTGGACAAGAATTTATGGGACTTTGGATTATTGTTTGTCTTTTGAAATTAGGTAGGTAATTATCTTTACTGATTTCATTTCTATAGCAATTTGAGGTACACAGAATACTTTCCTTTAGACCAACCACTGGAGTGGAACTGTATTCCCATTTTACAGATTAATAATCTTAGGATCTAAGAATTTGAACACTTTTCTACAGTCACACAGTTAAAATGAGGATTAGTTAAGTCATCTGGCTCTGAACCCAATGATACTAAGTCAATAATATAATATTCAGTTTCCTCATGTTTTACTCCTCCAGGATTCAGTTTTCTTATCTGTAATAGAAGGGCATTGAATTAGATTGTCTCTAAAGTTTTGTTAGTCTCTAACCTTTACTTATTTCTTAGAATTTATTTTCACTGTGTTTTGACAACAGAAGCCTCATTAGACGCATGCTTATGAGTGAGTGAGTGAGTGTGTGTGTATTAAAAAATTATTTTTTTCTTAGTAATTATTATCTTGGAAACGAGGAGCTTCCCTATTCCCTTTTCTTTCAAAGTTCAATCATTCTTCAGAAGGACTTTTAAGACCTAATCTAAATTGTTCTATTCCTTATCTTTATATTTCTTTTCCAGGTCTGGGAAAATGTTGACTCCTCCCTATTGTCAAGACAAATGATATATAATTTGACTTCTATATGATCAGGATTAAGTGACCACAGTCACAGTATTCAAGACCAATGAGAGCTGATTGGCACCCTTTGGGTATACCTATTCTTTGCAGGGCACATAATCATTTGCCTCCAAATTCCTAGTCAAATCACTTCTGAACTGGCCCCTTTAGAAGGAGGCTTAGTTTTACACTTTAACTCCCATGCAATGTATGTCAAGCCAACTTGAGAGAAATTAAACCATGGACACACACACCATAATTTTGTTTGTCTTTTTCTTAGAAGAGTTTCAAATAAGGTTTTGTTGGGTTCACATTAATGGTGCTGAGTTGGATTTGGACTTGGATTTTGGAGGTATACTTTTCACCCCACCAGTAGTGGGACTGGAAGCCCCCAGGACTTATCTCCTGAAGTCCCAGTCCTAAAGGATGGTTAAGGATTCCTCAAATCCTTGCTCCATATCTCTTGGATTTCTCATTTTGGGTTGCAGTCAAGCTTTTCTCAAACTGGTTCTGGGTGGAAAGGTCTAGAAAGGTCTGCTCAGAAGGATATCTTCTATAATTGGCTAAAAGTCAGTCAGAGTAAATTGGCATGTGATAACTGAATTTTGACCAGTCTAATTCTAATTCTAAATTGGTTCATCTCCAAAAAGCCAAAAAATTAAAAAAAAATAGATTCATGTGCACTTTGTCTTGCAAAGTGTCTATGTGTTTGTAAAATGTTTCATATTGTGTTGAAAGATTTAAAATGCAGTCAAGGAAAAAAAAACTTCTAAGATACTTCCAAGGTCTGTAATTAGAGAGAGAACAGTGGAAAAGAACTCCCACCTTAGGCTAAGTATGTTGAGTGTCTGAGGGCAGATTTCAGGTCCTCCTGACTCCAGGGTCACTTTTCTATTCACTGCTCCATGTAGCTGCCCCTGTTTCAAGTTTTAAATACATTGTGATATATTATAACTCATAGGGTATTATTATATTTCTAAATTGTGCAGTACAGTAAACAGTTGTAGCACCTGTGTTGTTAGAAAAACAATTTCTCTTATAATCTAAATGTTATATTAAGAATCATACTGTCAGAGGAAAAGAACAAAAAATGGATGGGTTAGGAAACTGTTAGATCATTCTATCTGACCATGTGCTGTAATATTTTGAAGCACTGTAGTTTAAGAAATCATGAACTTCCAATTTTTATCTATATTTAAAAGAAAGTTTCAACTAAAATTTGGTTCTCACTTATGAAAAAAAAGACTAAGGTTGTTAACTAAGCTACTTGGGAGTTAATGTTTAATTCAAGAATTTACAAAAGCATTTTTGCGAGAAAAAAAAAAACCTTGGTAATTGTGAAAAGAAAGGCCCTTATAAAATTTCTTTTTAATTAGTCTGTTATAGTAACAGAGTAAAGTGTAAACGTTTTTTTTAAGAAAGGGATATATGTTTATGAAATGTTTTGCAAAATCCTTTGTGTGATTTTTAGAAGGCCTAATAAATTTCCATTTTCAAGCTAATTTGTTGCGGTAAAAATTGGATATTGATGACAATTATGTTAAAATACACTGTGCATTTTAAATTTCATTCCCAGTTTCATGTCCTTGGATTTGCTTTAATGGGCATTTTTTTGAGAAACAGAGTCAGTCAGTAGCTCAATGGGAGTAGATTTGAAGAGAGGTCTAAAGGGCTAGTGATTAATACCAAAGCATTTACTATAATGAGCTGTAAGTGGGGAAGATATATCTTGTTATTTTGATCTGAATTTATTCCATGGCCTAAACATGAGTTAAAATTTGTGTTTTGAATCTTTATGTATAAGATTAAATTCCTGAAGTGTCTCATTCCTCTAGGTTAATTATTTTTAGAAAAGGATAAACTTGAGAAACAGAGATGCAAATCCATTAGAGTAGTAACTTACGATCTTAATAGAAATTTGATTTTACTCATGTTGTTATTTAATCAGGAACCAGACCATATGTAGGAATGCCTGTAACCTACTTAAGGCTCACTTAAAAGATGCTCCTTAACCAACACGAGATTATAGGCACATATGAAACTGATTATTGGAACTTACTATTCAAGACTTTATGGGACCATTAACTGACTTTATTCTGAGACTGACTGCAGGTGTGGTTATCAATTGAGCCGCTGATCCATGATGCCAGCAACCTTGTGGGAGTCTAGGAAGTGCATCTATGAATTGCAGAGGGTATTCACATGGGAATGTTGGGAGAAAGACTATTCTGCATGACTGAGGTAGAATAATCCTAATGCAATTTCCACACTATGACACCTGGCTAACTTTAAACCTGGCTCAATGCAGTAAGTCATCCATGTCACTTTTGCCTGGAATGTGAAAGGAGTTAGGGAATATTGTTCCCTTACTATAGTTAAGTCCCTATTCTTTTATGGAAAATTTACATAATAAAAAAGTTTCATAAGTATATTAAATAATAGATTTATGCTACAACATATAGTAAGAAGCAAGTAGATGATTGAGGTATTTGCCCTGGAATTAGCCTAAGTATTTAGCCTTGTCATTTGTTACTAGTATATATTCTGGTATGAATTAGGGTCCTTTAATTCATCATAATGGTATAGGGACAATTAGGTCAAGGACTTGTGAAACCAGGATGTTATTCTGTTACTTAATTCATAATAGTGTGAACCTTTCTCAGATTTCTTATTTACCATTTTCTTAATGTTAAAAGAAGTGTTAGTGTTAGTGTTCAATCCTTCAGAAGAACTTTAAGATCTAATCCAAAAGGATGTATTTCTGCTCATTATGTTGCCCTACCAGGTTTGGGAAATGTTGATTCCTCTCGATTGTCAAGACAGGTGATATGGAAATTCATGGGTCTTTTGTGTGTTTTTTTTTTGTGTGCGTGTGTTTGTGCATACTAATACAATGTTGTAATAAAGAACCCCCAGTGATATATGAAATATATACAGTTATGACCTTCTATACTAGGTCAAAATATGATACATTCTCTGTTTAATCCTAACAGAAGACAAAGAAAAAACCTGGACAATTATGTCAATCCTCCATTATTTCTGAAATTTCCCTTTGTGTGCATTATTTCTTCCTCTCCTCCTATTGAACCCTCAAATAAAATTTTAGGTCCTGTATCACTGAATGAACAGGAATGCCCATATCTTTCGATGAATCACAGGAAAAGAAGGAAACAGCTACCAACTGCAAAACTGCTAGATTTCTAAGCAAAGGACCATTTTTTCCTCATTCCAATGCCCCTGTGAATTTATGGAGGGTCTGTGAAGAACTGGATGGAAGTTCCGTATTACTGAGCTTTCTACTTTATTTTGACTTATGGTTCTAATTCTTTCATTTCCCATCCATCCTTAAATGCCATTTCTTTCCATTACAACACATTTTCCTGGACTTTTGGTGCATTATCACAGCAGGTTGCAATAGTACAATACTGAGAGAGAAAATACGTTCTCATAGGAAGGGCACAACTAGCAAAGGAAAATGTCTATTCAATATTATAAGAATTAAATACCTAACTTCCTAATTCAAATGGATTGTATTATTCTTGATGACTTTTTATCGCTTTGGCATTAATTGTATCTAAATTTAGTGGATCATAGATGAATAAAAATTGATTTTTTCTATTTCACAACATGATCAGTTACAATGGAAGCATTCGCATGAGATGATCAGTGACTATGTCTATATATCTACATCTATATATCTCTCTATATATGCATACAAATATAGGAGTATTGATATATATGTAAGAAAATAATATATATCCAAAATACGTAGTGCAAATGTTATTTTTCTTCCTGAAAAATGACAACTACTTACCAACATATGACCCAATGATGGTGTATAGAACATAAGATACACTTTTTTGGAAGCAAAGTGCTCACCTGTTTCAGATAAATGACCTCTTTGGGGCTTCTTGAAGTAGGAATTAAATTAACCACTTTAGGAAAATGAGAAAATGAGCATTATTTTCTAGCTGGAAGAGAAGAATCTTCTGAACCAGGCTCTTTTCTTTCCTTATGAGAGGAGACATTATAAACTCCCCAACCTTTGTCATAAAAAAGTTTTCATATATTGCCATTGCACTAATCCATGAACATAAGGATTAATCATTTCTTCCAGTGGCACAATATGTTCCTGTCAAGATGAATCCCTTCTAAGAGAAAAAACAGTAGCCTGAACATTCAAGATAACAGAAGTCAACCTAATATAAGTTTATTGAACTTCTCAATACCTGCAAGCAAAAGTGTCTTATTAAGAATGAAGAGATGATGCATTCTAAGCACACAAGCAGGAATGATAGTATAAGAAGACATGACAGATGGTCTATTATGTTTAATAATTAGCATTTCTTAATTTCCTAAATTATTTAAGTATGTTGAATGGGTATACGACTGTTGGGTACAGCAAGTTCTATGAATAGATGGAATATGCTGCTATGAGTGACAGGATAATTAAATAACTTGGATCTGTAGAGCATAATTTTTTTTACCTTTTGTTACAAGGAAAAAAACACAAGATGAACTTTTAGTCAGAATTATTCAGGGTAATTCTATTCAATATACATTTATTATGGGTTGTAAAATGTATAAGATATTACCCTAGTCAATGAACATATATAGGTATGTATGTATTTGTGTATATATATATATATATATATACACACACACACACATCTGTAAATATATATACACATATACATAAATGTGTGTATACTCACACAAATATATACATGCATATATGTGTGTATGTGTATTTCTTACCTTGATTAGCTTACATTCTAATAGGTCAACGATTCTTAACCTATTATGTGTCATGGGTCTCTTTGGCAATCTAGTAAAGTCTATGGGCCCCTCCATGAAATATTGTTAAATACATACATAGGATTTCAAAGGAAAACAATTGCATTGAAATATAATCTCTCTGTCTCTCTCTCTGTTTCTCTGTCTCTGTCTCTGTCTCTCTCTCTCTCTGTCTCTCTCTCTGTTTGTCTCTGTCTCTGTCTCTCTGTCTCTGTTTCTCTGTCTCAGTCTCTTTGTCTCTCTGTCTCTTCTTCTTCTTCTTCTTCTTCTTCTTCTTCTTCTTCTTCTTCTTCTCATACTTCCTTTCTTTTTCCCTCTCCCATTCTCTCTTTCACAACAAATTCACAGACCACAGGTTAAAAACTTCTGCATTAGGGGGATATGTATTCAGGGCAATGGGAAGACAAAACTGGAGAGAACCTTAAAAACCACATAGCTGAATCTCATATTACAGATAAAGAAACTAAGATCCAAAGAGGTTATAAAATATTTGTCACACAGATAGTAATAAATATCAATTATTAATTGCTTTCAAAATATTCACTCAGCAAATATTTATTAAATGTATACTATGTGCCAGATAATTTCCTAGATCTGAAGGATACAGAGATGATGAAAAATGTAATGGTCCCTATTATGATGGGCTTATATTTAAGCAGATCTGAACCCAGCTCTTCTCCATTCCAAAGCAACCAGTCTTCCTACCACCACATGCTGACTCTTATAGCTATTCATAAATAAATACAAGGCAGAGGCATACTAGGACCAGCTTAAACTGGCTTAAGAGAGCTCCCTGGAGAAAGATGATTATTAACATTTCAGAGTGATCATTTTAAGCCATGGAAATCCTCAAAGCTCAGTTAAATTTATGGTTTTGCTTATTGTCAAAACTTAAGAATGAGATGGAGAGAATGTTTATAATGTATACTAAAATTAAGTCTATTGTGGATTTTCAGAGAGTCAGTTTTTCAACATTTCCCAACACTATGCCTTATATGAGGCATTTTAGAAGAAACAGAACATTAAGAACTGAGATAACATCAAGAATCAAGAAACTATATTCATAGAAGAGATTATCAGATGTGATCAGAATAATCCTAAAGTGAAGGGAAAACAATTCTATACTTTATCTCAGGATCTTGTATTCAATTATTTTAAGATAAAATGAATATAAGTAACTCCAAGGCAGAATAACTTAATTAGGGTTTGTTGCAGTAGGGTTTGGCTTATAATCTTTATTTATATTTTTATTTATTTAGAATGAAGTTACTTACTCAAACTGAGGTAGGTAGGAGATTGAATGACCATATGGCCATATTAGATTTTAATCACATTATTCTGGAAAGGTTCACAGATATATTTACTTCATCTAATGACAGAATCACCTGCTTATTGTTTACTACCATTATAATAAATCATTTTAAGCCCCCATCTGTTAATCGCAATGTAATCAACCTTATTGTAGTCAATTTGGAAATATTCAGTAATGAGAACAATTTATTTTTTCAGCAACATATTAAATCAACCATTGCAGAAATGCAAGTAGATTGTTTAACTAGTATAAAAACTACTAGGTCAGTGAGTCAGTCTTTAAAAAATTCTAGGACAAAAATCAATAACTATGTGAAATATACAGAACAAAAGGATTAATTACCATATTAGTTCAAATTCAATCTTGTCAGCAAATATAAGCCTCAACATTATGATGAAATTATTTTAAAAACTTATGTACTTAAAAGACAAACTCTACCCTAGTAACATACTGCTAAAATTTTACTCCATATTTCTTTCAATGTAAATTGTCTTCATATTCAGCATGATTCTCTTAATAAGATCACAGGTATAGGGCACAAATAATATAGAAGCAAAAGTCAGCGAATTTGGATGGGGAAATATGTGGTTCATATTTAGTTCTTGCTAGTAAAAACCCTAGATATACCCACATACACCAAATGAGGTGTAGTTTTTTTGTGTGATTTATTTTCTAGAAAACAGCATCCCAATTGCATGCTGTTTTATTTGTAATTTTTAAAAATTTCTTTTCCTGTTTAAATCATTCATTTCCATGAGATTTTTGAATTACAATTTTTTTCCCCATCTTTCTCCTACCCCAACCCTTAAAACAGCAATTCCACGATAAAGCCCCTCCCCTGATCTGCTCTCTTACTTTCTGATAGGGAATGGAGGGTCTTCCTGCCCCAGCCCCTGTATATCGTAATTCCTAGTTGCAGGTATTGCAAAGCTTTGAATTCTAGATTCTTTCAATTCTGCCCTTGTCACCCACCCCCACTGGAAGGACAAGCAATTCAGTACAGGCTGTGGATGTGTGATTATACAGGACATCTTCATAATGGACATATTGTGACAGGGATCATATTTCCCTCCTTCCTATCCTTCCACCCCTTGTTTTGTTCTCTACCCTGTCCCTGTCCCTTTTCTGAGGTGTGTGCTTCCAGCATCCCTCAACCAGACCCTCTCCTCCCCCTACATAATCCCCCCCTCTCATCCCCAT
>CM053601.1:55519313-55559065 GCA_028646575.1 Pseudocheirus occidentalis
TTTCTGGTCATGGGTTTCAGGTAGACCAATAATTTTCAAATTGTGTCTCCTGGATCTATTTTCTAGGTCAGTGGTTTTTTTTTCAAGGAGATATTTCACATTGCTTTCTATTTTTCCATTTCTTTGTAACTGTTTAATAGTGTCTTGGTTTGTCATAAAGTCATTAGCTTCTAGTTGATCCACTCTAATTCTGAAGGAATTATCCTCTTCAGAATGCTTTTGAGATTCTTTCTCCATCTGGGAAATTTGACTTTTTAAGTCATTCTTCTCCTCATTGGCTTTCTGGGCCTCTTTTGCCATTTGAGTTACTCTACTTTTTAAAGTGTTGTTTTATTCAGTCAGGTTATTGTCTCTCTTTTCAGGATTTTCTCAAATCATTTTCATTTCTCTTCTCACTTTTTCCTCCACTTCTCTCATTTGTTTTTCAAAGTCCGTTTTCAGATTATCTATAGCTTCTAGGCATTCTTCATGTGTCTTGGAAGCATTTGGTGTGGGAGTTCCGACTGTGTTGTCTTCCTCCCGTTCCATGCTTTGATCCTTTTTGTCCACAAAAATGATTCTAGAGTTTTATTGCTGTTTTTATTTTGCTTCCTTTTCCTCATGTTAGCCAGTCAATTAATTGGTTGGTTTTTTTTGTTTGTTTTTTTGTGTTTGTTTTTGTTTTTAGCTTTGTGGAACTCTGCTTCCAGGGGGGAAAACTGTTCTAAATCGCTGGGGTTTTCCCAGCTGCCAGAGCTTTAGGGTGCTGTTGTGGCACCCCCAGCTTTGGCTTACGGAGAGTGCACCCCAGGACCACCACCCAAGACCACAATCCAGACCCAGGCCGCTCAACCAAGAGCATTTGGCCCTGATCAACTGTCTTAGCCCCACTGTGGGGTCCACAGTCCAGGGGCTCTGAAGAAGCCCAGTTGGGGCAGCCGCCAATTACAGCAGTTCCTGCCCTTCCTCCACTGCTTCCTTGCCCTTGGGGTAGATTGGCCGAACTGCTTTGCCTCCCCCAAATTAAGTTTCAAAGTTTCACTTTCACTGAGTGTCTCTAATCCTGCCTTAGTAGATGTGAAGATGCCTCCAGGTGCAGTAGATCTTCTCTGAAGTAGACTCATGCTCTGGCTTTTGGAGGCTTCACTCACCCCACTGCCCTGGGGCCTGGCCACAGTTTCAGATTTGGGCTGGTCCAGTCTCGGCTCCTGGCCTGCAGGCCTACTAGATGAGCCCTTCCTGCCTAGCTGCCTTCCTCTTACCCTTGTTTTTCACACCTTGGTAGATGTGGAGTTGCTCCAGATATTGTAGATCTTATCTCTTGTGGAGTGGCTGCAGCTTGGCTCGGATCCTCCCAGCCACCCTGATGCCTGGCTGCGGTTTCAGTTTCAGGCTGGCCTAAATTCAGCTCCCGGCCTGCCTTGGTGAGCCCCTCTTGTCGAGCTGCCTTCAATGAGAGATGTGTTTTCTGTATTTTTGTGAGTTTGAGAGGCCTAGAATTTGTTTACAGTCATATTTTATGGGTATTTTAGGTGGCTCTGTGGTAGCTGCGGAAACTTGCTGCTTCTATGCTGCCATCTTGGCTCCACCAATTGCATATTGAAATCATAAATAAAATTGTACCTTAGACCAATATCAAAGATATGTCCAAATAACATAAAACTATCAACATATAGATAATTGATAATCAAGTGTATTCTGAGCAATAATTTGTGTGTATTCTAACCATCTTGTCTTCCAATGTTGTCCATTTTACTTATTCCTCCCATGCCCATTCTCAAAAACATCACCCTTTAGATTTTCCTTGGTTCACATCAGTCATACTCACATGGGACTTTTATTCCCATTTCTAGGTTCAACTTCTGTGATTGCCGTTCAAATATATTCAAGGAATTAAAAATTTTTTTTACTAAATACCTACTATGCTCAGGACTCCACTAAATTCAATCATTGACTTATAAATGACATGTAAATAAACTATGAAATCTGTAATTTTTGGAGACCTGAAATATTTATGAGTACTAGAAAATGTAGTGCCAAAGAACTGTAAGAAAAATCAGGAACTTCTGATATAGGAACTTCTTAATAAATTCTTATCTAGCAAGCTTGGAACGTATGTAATTTATTGTACATTTGTTGTATTCTTAAAGGATAATGCCACATTTACCACTCTTAGAAAGTGAAGTCATTAGAGGTACCACTTGGAAAAATAAATGGTACTGAAGATTGCAATATAACTATTACATCTAGTGAAACTGGTAGATAATCCTT
The DNA here is from genome assembly GCA_028646575.1 of Pseudocheirus occidentalis. NCBI lineage: Eukaryota > Metazoa > Chordata > Mammalia > Diprotodontia > Pseudocheiridae > Pseudocheirus > Pseudocheirus occidentalis. Next base: position 55,521,564 of record CM053601.1, read on the forward strand.
TAGGGTAGAGAAGATATGAGCATATATCCTCTGCGTCTCATTCATCAGTTCAGCTGCTTGGGACATGAGAATTTCTGAATGCATGAAGAGGGAGGTTTTATCTCGCTATTATTTGTACTTGTTCACAATAGTTATCTAGGTAACAACATAGAAAATGAGAATTGGTTTTTCTCTGCTATATCTTCTACAGGCTCATTAGGTGAGAAGAAAAGCAAAATATTTCTAGGACAGTATGGTCTAGTGGCACCTATCTCCTCTTGGGTTTCAGTGTACTGTGAGGAAAGGCAGCAAGGGGCAGGCCTTGGAGTCTTCCTTTAAAAAAATTATTATTTTATTCATTTTCTTATTTACATCATACATTTCAAAGAGATTTTGAGTTACAAATTTTCTCCCTGTCATCTTTCCCCTTCCCACAACCCCAAAACAGTGAACCCACTGTAAAGCCCCTCCCCCAATTTGCTCCCTTTTATGTCCTCCTCCAATGCCCCTCTAACTTTCTGCTAGGGCAGGGTGGCTCTCCCTACCCCAGTGCCTGTATATCTTAATTCCCAGTTGCATACAGTTAATAATAATATGTATATGTATATGCATATGTGTATACACACATATGTATATATATGTATTTTAACATTTGATTGTACAATTGTAAATTCTAGATTCTTTCAGGTCCTCCTTCATCACCCGCCCCCATCTGACAGACAAGCAATTCAACACAGGCTGTACATGTGTAATTATGCAGGACATCTCCACAGTGAAGATATTGTGAGAGACTGATTATATGTCTCGCCTTCATATCATGCCCTGCCCCCTTCTTCTATTCTCTACAATGTCCCTGTCCCTTTACTGAAGTGTATGCTCCCAGAAAGCCTCCGCCTGAAACTGCCTTCTCCTCCATCATCTGTACTCTTATTCCCATACCCCCTACTCTCCTGTGTGGCAAGATACACAGTTTAGAGTTTATGTCATTCCTTCCCTAAGCCAAATTCAATGAGAGTAAATGAGAGTAAAGTTGTAACAGTTATCCCTTGCCTCTTCTATATGTGATGATTAACCCTATTTTTTCTCTCCCTGTCTCCTCTCATCGTAGTACTCTCCCACCTCAGAATTTCACCTTTTAAAGTATCATCCTTTCCTAGTCAATTGATCCTGTACCCTCTAGGTACACATATATACACATACTCAGATATGTATTCATATGCATATATACACTCCTATATAGACATATGTGTAGGTATACATATATATACATATATAAAATATATATAATATGTATTTTTATATACACACACACACACACATATATATATATATATATACAGTTGTATTCCCCTCACCTATCCTCATACTAAGAAATGTTTCATGAGTTACTATTATCATTTTTCCATATTGGCATGTAAATAGTACAACTTCGAAAAGTCCCTTATGATTTCTTTCCCATGTTTACCTTCTCATGCTTCTTGTGTTTGAGTGTCACATTTTCTTTTCAGTTCTGTTTTTTCATCAAGAATGCTTGAAAGTCTTCCACCTCACTGAATGACTATATTTTTCCCTGGAACATTATACTCAGTTTTGCTTGGTAGGTGATTCTTGGTCTTAATCCTAGCTCCCTTGATCTCTAGAATATCATATTCCAAGCCCTTTAATCCCTCACAGCAGAAGCTGCTTATTCCTGGGTTATCCTAATTGTGTTTCTACAGTATTCAAATTGCTTCCTCTTGGCAGCCTGTAATATTTTCTCCTTGATCTGGGTACTCCAGAACCTGGTTATAACATTCCTAGGAGTTTTCTTTTGGGAATATTTTTCAAGAGGTGATAAGTGAATTATTTTTATTTCTATTTTGTCCTTTGGTTCTAAACTATCAGGGCAAGTTTCCTTGAGAATTTCTTGAAGGATGCTTTCTAAGTTCGTTTTTTAATCATGGCTTTCAGGTTGTCCAATAATTTTTAAATTGTCTCTCCTGGATCTATTTTCCAGGTCAGTGTTTTTTTCAAGGAGATATTTCACATTACCTTCTATTTTTTCATTTATCTGTATCTATTTAATAGTATCTTGATTTCTCATAAAGTCATTTGCTTCCATTTGTTCCACTCTAATTTTGAAGGAATTATTCTCTTCAGAATGATTTTGAGACCCTTTTTCCATCTGGCACACTTGACTTTTTAAGGTATTCTTCTCCTCATTGGCTTTTTGGGCCTATTTTCCATTTGAGTTAATTTTTTACTGTAAGGTGTTATTTTCTTCAGTCAGGTTGCTGACTCTCTTTTCATGATTTTCTTGCATCATTCTCATTTCTCTTTGCAAATTTTCCTCCACTTCTCTTATTTGGTTTTCAAAGTTTTTTTTAAGTCAGTCTATGGCTTGTAGGCAATCTTCATGTTTATTGGAACCATTTGGTGTGGGAGTTCTGACTGTGTTGTCTTCTTGCCGTTCCATAGTTTGATCCTTTTTGACCCCAAAAAAGGATTCTAGAGTTAGGTTACTGTTCTTCTTTGCTTCCTTTTCCTACTCATATTGGCCAGTCAAATAATTGCTTGATTTTTTAGCTCTGTGGAACTATGCTTCCAGGGGGGAAAGCTTTGTGCCAAGTCCCTGGGGTTTTCAAAGCTGCTGCAGATATTAGGAGGGTGCTACAGCCCCCAGCAGCTTTGTTTGACTGAAAACACACCTCAGGATCACCACCCAAGAGCATGGTCCAGATCCATGTCTCTCAATGCAAGAGCACTTGGCCTCTGATCAATTGCTTGGCCCCCCTGCTGTCTGCAGGTTTGGAGCTCTAAAGTACCTGGGTGGAGATGGCTGCCACCATTTCTGCTGCTAATGCTGATTTCTTGCCCTGGGGGCAGTTAGGCCAAACTGCTTTTCTACCCCCAAATTTAACTGAATCCCACTGACCTTTCTCTTAGTCCTTATTTCTTCTGGCTTGATAAACCTGGAAACTGCCCCATTTGTCGCTGATCCACTCTCCTGAAGACTCCAGCTTTGGCTCCTCCTGACCTCCCCGGTAACAGGCCGCAGTTTCAGGATGGGCTCGTTTTGGCTCCTAACCTGCTGTGATAAGCTCCTCCTGCCAATATGCCTTCAGTTAGAGATGTATTTTCTGTATTTTTTGTGAGTTTTGGAGCTCTAAAATTAGTCTAGAGTCATATTTCATAGGTATTTAAGGTGGCTGTGTGGGAGCTGAGGAACTTTGCTGCTTCTACACCTCCATTTTGGCTCCACCCCCTGGAATCTTCCTTTTGCTTCCAAAGGAAGGACTTCCATCTGTCTGGAACAAGACAATTTCTACCCCTTGTTTCTTCTCTTATCATTGCACTGGGATGTGGAGAACCTCTGGTGCAAAGAGGGGCAACTTTCCCTTTGATTTCAATCTTCCTACTTCCTCCTGTGCCTGATCTTTAAGGGAAGAGGAAGAGGAGAGTTAGTGCTGAGTCGAACTTTTTTTGTCTTCTGCAGGTTTGGTTTCCTTCTGCTGCAATTTTCCTTACAAGTCTCTACTTTTGGAGGGCATAGGATTATTAAAGCGGAACCTCTTATCTGACTGTATGAATTGCTAGCTCATAATGCATTTGCTTCCAGTCCTGTCTCCTGCTGGGGTTTCCCTTAAGAAGTGGAGAGGAACCTTCCAAAAGTGGACATTCTCACAATTGGTCATATGCTTTACCTCATACTGAATCTGAACCACTGAAAGTTATCATCTTTCTAAACCTCTTTACCTAGCTTACAAATCCTGATTTCTCATTTTCATTCTCCTCAACCTCCCCCAACCCAAAGTTTGAGTGAAACTGCCCTCACTCCTCTCACATAATCTGTGGAGTGCCAGTTCCAGTGATTTGGGACAAAGCTCCCCTCTCTGGAAGTAGAGTTCTACTGTGGCAAGGAGCTCAAAAGTCAAGTAATTGAGTGGCAACTTAAGCAAGGTGAGGAAATGAAGCAAGCACAGCAATCTAAACTTAAGTTCCTTTTTTTGGGAGAAAAAGGATCAAAGCATGGAACAGGAGGAAGACAACAAAGTCAGAATTCCTGTGTCAAAAGCTTCTAAGAAAAATATGTAATGATTACATGCTGTGGAAGAACTCAAGAAGGATTTTGAAAATCAATTAAAAGAAGTAGAGGAAAAATTGGGAAGAGAAATGAGAATGATTCAAGAAAATCATTAAAAGACAGACAGTGACCTATCAAATATGACTCCAAATATGAAGAAAACAACACCTTAAAAACAGATTAAATGAAAAGGCAAAAGACACCCAAAAAGACAATGAGGAGAAGAATGCCTCAAAAAGCCAAATTTGCCTGATGGAAAAATAATTTCAAAAGTTAGCTGAAGAGAATAATTCTTTCAGAATGAGATTGGAGCAAATGAAAGCTAATGACTTTATAAAAAATCAAGATACTATTGAACAGATCAAAACAAATGGAAAAATGAAAGGCAATATGAAACACCTCATTGGAAAAAAGAAACAATGATCTGGAAAATAGATCCAGGAGAGATAATTTAAAAATTATTGGATTACCTTAAAGCCATGATCAAAAAAGGACCTAGACATCATCCTTCAAGAAATTCTCAAGGAAAATTACCTGATATTTTAGAATCAGAGGGCAAAATAGAAATGGAAGGAATTCACTTATCACCTCTTGAAAAAGATCCCCAAGAGAAAATTCCTAGGAATATTATAGCCAGTCTCCAGAGTTCCCAGACAAAGGAGAAAATGTTACAAGCAGCAAATAAGAAACAATTTGAATATTATAGAAACACGATCAGGATAACAAGATCTAGCAGCTTCTATACAAGGGATTAAAGGGCTTTGAATATGATATTCTGGAGATCAAAGGAGGTGGGATTAAAACCAAGAATCACCTATCCAGCAAAATTGAGTATAATGTTTCTGGGGGAAATACGATAATTTAATGAAAAATAGGACTTTCAAGCATTCTTGGTGGAAAAAACCCGATTTGAATAGAAAAATTTGACATCCAAATACAAGAAGCAAGAGAAGCATCAGAAGGTAAACAGTAACAGGAAATCATAAGGAACTTAACAAAGTTGAACTATTTACATGCCTAGATGGAAAAAGGATAATTGTAACTTATGAAACTTTTCTCAGTATAAGGATAGTTGAAGGGAATATAAGTATACACACACACATGTATGTGTATGTATACATGAATATGTATATCTATATAAGAGATTATATGCATGTATGAATACTTGTGTGGGTGTGTGTATATATGTGTACAGGTAGACATAGGGGGCACAGGATCAACTGAATAGGAAAGGATGATATTAAAAAATTAAAATTAAGAGGTGAGAGAAGAATATATTGAGAGGAGATAGGGAGAGACAATACAGGGTAAATTACCTCATATAAAAGAGACAAGGGACAACAGTTACAATGGAGGAGCAGAACAGAGAAGCAAAAGGGAATGGGTCAAACTTACTGTCATTTAATTTGGCCTAGGGAGGGATTGGTATACATGCTAAATTGGGTATCTTGTCCTAAAGGATAGTAGGGGGGGGGAGCGGATAAGGAGGGAGATGACAAAAGGAAGAGAAGACTGTGGTGGGATCGTAATTAGCAGCACATAGTTTTGCAAAGGGACAGGGTCAAAGTAGAAAATAGAACAAGTTGGGGTGGGATAAGATGGAGGGAAATATAATAAATCCTTCAAAATATATCCACTATGGCTATGTTTTGCATAACTACACATGTACAACCTTTATTGAATTGCTTATCTTCCCTGTAAGGGAGGGTGAAAAGAGAAGAAGGGAAATAATCTGGAATTCAAGGTTTTAAAATCAAATGTTTAAAATTTATTATTATCATCATTATCATCATCATACAGGCACTGAGGTCTGAAGATCCATCTTGCCCTACTGGAAAGTCAGAGAGGGTATGGGGACATATAGGAGCAAGCAGATTGGGGGATGGAGTATTCAGTAGGATCCCTACTTTGGGATGGTGCATAGGGGAAAGATGGCAAGAAAATTTGCAACTCAAAATCTTGTGGAAATGAATGTTGTAAAATAAAAATGAACATAAATTTGAATTTTAAAATATTTGAAAAAAATAAAACTTAAGAACAAAAAAGAAAATAACTCTCACTCAGTCCTTCCATCCCTTTATTTTTCTGGATCTCTTCTGCCCTTTGTGGATACACTTTTTGAAAAGGCTATCTAGAGTAGACTCTATCTTCTCTCCTCTCACTCTTTTTTATCCCTTACTGGCTGGTTTCCTACCACCTTCTAACACTTATTTTACTGAATGCTCTTCTATAACAACAAAGCAATATTCACAACACCCATGGTGGTTATGATAGTTGTGATCACAAAATGTAACAGGCTTTCCACATGGAGGATAGAACCATGGCATTTATTCAAATACCAGAAAGTAGAGTTCCAGAACCCAAAAGCCAAAATCATTACAGTAATCACGAAGTTGATATACATGGCTAATGCAATGAGCAACTACATTCCCAAATCTTCACAACAGAACAGGCTCCCACAAACAGGGATCCTCCTCCTTCACTCATGGCAGCTCCTCAGTCTTGTTCTTGGAAGTTCTCAGCAGAAATTCCCAAAAGAAAGGTCTCAGTAGAAGTTCCCAGATTACTACTAAGGCAGAGCCAAGATGGCAGCATAGAAGCAGGAAAATGCTACAGCTCTCACATGGCCACCTGAAATACCCATAAAATATGACTCTAAACAAATTTTAGGACTCCAAAACTCACAAAAAATCACCTCCCTCTCAAGTCAGGTCAGCAGATTTGGCTCATCACAGTGCTGGGAGCAGAAATCAGCCAAATCCAAAAACATGGCTTTTCCCCAGGGAAAGCAGGATGAGTGGGAAAGGCTGCATTTGGAGCCTTCAGGTGAGTGTATCACTGACAGCTGTGACAATTTCCAGAATTATCAAGCCAGAAAAAAATAAGGACTAAATAAGATGTCAGTGGAACACAGCTAAATTAGGGGGAGAAAAGCAGTCCTGTGGAACAGCCTCCAGGGCAAGGGAAGCAGTCTGAAATGGCAGCCCTGCAGCAGCTTCCACCTGGCTGATTCAGAGCTCCCAGCATTCAGACTGCAGGGAGCCAAGCAATTCTTCAGCATCCAAGTGCTCTTGCATTGAAGGGCCTGGATACTGATCTTGGTCTTGCGTGGTGGTCATGGGGTGCAATTTCAGTGAACCAAAGCTAGTCAAGGCTTCACCAGCCTCCTAATAGCTCTGGCATCTCTGAAAACCCCAGTGATTTGGGACAAAGTTTTCCCACCTGCAAGCAGAGTTCCACAGAGCTAAAAAGAGAAGTAATTTAATTGCAACATGAGCAGGAAAAGGAAGCAAAGTAAGAACAGTAAACAAATTCTAGAATCTTTTTGGGGTCAAAAAAGATCAAAGCATGGAACAGGAGGAAGACAGCACAGTAAGAACTCCCACACCAAAAGCTTCCAAGAAACATGAAGGTTGGCTAGAAGCCATGTATCAGCTTAAAAAGGATTTTAAAAAACCAAATAAGAGAAGTGGAGGAAAAATTGGGAAGAGAAATGAGAATGATGTGAGGAAATCATGAAAAGAGAGTCAACAAACTGACCAAATTAACTCAACTGGCAAAAGAGGCCCAAAAAGTCAATGAGAAGAATGCCTTAAAAAGGCAAATTTTCCAGATGAAAAAAGAATTTCAGAAGCTCACTGAGAATAATTCATTAAGAATTCGAGTGTAGGAAATAGAAGGAAATGACTTTTTGAGAAAACAAGATATTATTAAACCGATTAAAACAAATGAAAAAATAGAAGCTAATGTGAAATATCTCACTGATATATCTGTGAGGTGGAGGATTTTCAAGCATTCTTGCTGAAAAAGCCAGAACTGAAAAGAAAATTTGATACTCAAATACAAGAAGCATGAGAAGGTAAACATGGGAAAGAAATCATAAGGAACTTATGAAAATTGAACTATTTATATGGAAAAACTATAATTGTAAGTTATGAAACTTTTCTCAGTATGAGGATAGATGAAGGGAATATAAATGCATATATATACATATACATACACATATGTCTATATATGAGGGTATATATATGCATATGAATACACATCTGGATATGTGTATATTTGTGTACATAGCTGGCACAGGATCAACTTAACAGGAAGGGATAATACTTTAAAAGGTGACATTTTGAGGTGGGAGAGGATTAGAATGAGGGGAGATGGGGGAGACAGAATGGAGTTAATCATCTCATATAGAAGAGGCAAAGGATAATTGTTACAATGGAGTGGAAGAACTGGAAGGCAAAAGGGAAAGAGCCAACCTTACTTTCATTGAATTTGACTTAGGGAAGGAATGAAATAAACTCTAAACTGGGTATCTTGCCACACAGGAGAGTAGGGGGCATGTGTTTGAGAGATGGGATGATGAAAAGGAGGGCAGGGTGGGTGGTGGAGGGTTGCTGAAAATACACACTTCTGTAAGGGGACGCAGACAGGGTAGAGAATAGAACAAGGGGGAGGAGGGATAGGAATGAGGGACATATAATCAGTCTCTCACAATATGTCCACTGGGTAGATGTCCTGTGTAATTACATATATGCAGCTGTATTGTATTGCTTGTCCTTCCATTTGGGGTGTGTAACATGGGAGGAAGGGAAAGAATTTAGAATTTAAAGTTCTATAATCAAATGTTAAAATATGTATGCATAAAGATTATCATTAATATTAACTACGTGAAACTGAGAATTAAGATATACAGGCACTAGGGTAGGGAGACCCATCGTAAAATACCAGAAAGTTACAGGGGATATGGGGGAGGACATATGAGGGAGCAGACTAGGGGAGGGGCTTTATAATGGGTTTGCTGTTTTGGGGTGAGGGGTATGGGAAAGATGAGAAAAATTCTAAGTCAAAATCTCAGGGAAATCAGTGATGTAAAGAAGAAAATAAATAAATAAATTTGAAATAAATAAATTCAAAAAGAAGGTCCCAGAAGAAAGGTCTCAGCAGAAGCTTCAGCCTCCAGATCTCCAGATGCTGTCTCTCTCTGTCTCTGTCTCTGTCTCTCTTCCTCTCTCTCTCTGTCTCTCTCTCTCTGTCTCTCTCTGTCTCTCTCTCTCTGTCTCTCTGTCTGTCTCTGTCTCTGTCTCTCTGTCTCTGTCTCTGTCTCTCTCTGTCTCTCTCTGTCTCTGTCTGTCTGTCTGTCTGTCTGTCTCTCCCTTTCCCCAGAAGTTGCTGCCCTGCCTCCTTGATGCTTATCCCAAGAAGTTCAGACTCTCTTGCTAGTGGTCTTCCTTATAAAGGTATTAGCTCCTCCCTATTCTGCTTCTTCCTGTTACCTCAGCAACAGGGGATTATCACTCCTGTTTCTTTACAGGATATAATTAGTAAGTGCTCAGTATCTTTTAGTTTGTCAGTACAAAGTTCCATGGAAGATCTTCAGATCTTTACATTTACATTACATCTCCCTAAAGTTACTAATGATCTCTCAGCTCCCAAATCCAATGGTTGTATTTTATTTCTTCATCTCTTTAATGTTTTTGTAGCCTTTGACCCTGTTCATTGGTCTCCCCTGTTTGATAATCTCTTCTTCAGGGCACTACTGTACCTGGTTCTCCTCCTACTTATTTCTTCTCTATCATCTTTGTTGGCTCCTGCTCCAGATCCTGCCCTCTAACTATAGCTATCTGTCAATATTCTGTCTGGACCCTTCTTCTCTTCCTCCATACTACTTTACTTGGTGATCCCATACATCCCATAGCATTTCCATGCTGATGACTCTCAAATCTACCTGTTCTTCCCCAACCTTTCTGCAGACCTGCAATCTCAAATCTCCAACTGCCTTTCAGATATCTTAAAAGCAACATCCTTTAGACAACTTAAACTCAACATGTCCAAAACAGATTCCATGATTTTTTTCCTTCACCAAACTAACCCCTACCTTCCCTCTTACTGTAGAGGCCAATATCATCTTCTAAGTTCCTAAGCCTTGCAGCTGAGAAGGCATTCTCAACTCCTCGCTATTGCTCATCCCCTTTCTATCCCTTCTATTGACAAGGTCTATCATTTTCAACTTTGAAAAATCTCTCAAATACAACCAGTTTTCTCTTCTGACACTGCCAACACTGTGGTGCACATATCTGGATAATTGTAGCAGCCTGCTTTTGGGTCTGCCTGCCTCAAGTCTTTCTCTGTTCCAATACTTTAAAGAAGCAGTTTTCAACAGTGTTTTATGTTCAGTTTGTAACAATGAAAATACATCCTGCATATCAGATAGATACATAATAGTAGCAAAATTACAGTTATGAAGTAACAATGAAAATAATTTTTATGGTTGGGGGTCACCACAACATGAGGAACTGTATTAAAGAGTCATGGCATTAGGAAGATTGAGAACTGCAGCTTTAATGTGATTTTTCTAAAGCATGTCTAAAATATGCCACTTTTAAATTTTCCATACATTACCCTCCAATAGTTCCTTATTACATACAGGATAAATTTGTAAATCAACTGCATCTTGCTGAAAGTCCTCAGTCTTCTTGTACCTTATTCCTAGCCAGGTACTGACAGCCTTGCTGTTTGGGGAATAAGACTCATTACTTGGCTCCAGGAATTTTCCCCGGTTCTCCCCTCTGCCTACCATTCTCTGTCTCCTCTCCTCTTCCTACTGCTTTTCCTGACTTCCTTTAAGTCCCAATTAAATCTCATCTTCTACAGTAAGCCCTTCTCAAAATTTCTTAATTCTATTTCTAGTTCCTCTGTTAATTATGTACTATTAATCCTGTTTATAGCCTATCTGTAGTCTTTATAATTAGACTGCAAATTCCTTGAGGGCCAGGACTACATTTTTCTGTAGTTGTATCACCAGCACTTAACATGGCGATCTACACATAGGAGTAGTTTCTCAGTACGTAGTGCTTCATTTTAAACTTGACTATTATATTAAATTAAGGAAGAAACATGGTATAGTGCAGGGGTGGGAAACCTGCAGTCTCAAGGGTACATGTGACCCTCTAGGTCTTTAGGTACATCATTTTGAAAGAATTAAAGTTATATATTCTGTCCCCATCTCTTCCCCCATGTCATAAAACAGCTACATTTTTTCGAATATAGAAAATTTCATCTAGCCTGTGAATTTTCATTAACTTGGTATTTATTGTAAATTTTAATGATACTGTATATGATATCATATTATTAAGTATACGCACTAGACTACAAGCTCCTTGAAACTAGGTAATAATAATAACTCATATTTATATAGTGTGTTAAGGTTTGCAAAGTGCTTTACAGATATTTAATTTTGTTCTCATGACAATCCTAATGTATTAGTACTGTCATTATTCCCTTTTCACAGATTATAAAACTGAGGAAGACAGCAGCTAAATAACTTCCACAGGGCTACGCAGTGTAAAGCCAAGAACAAGCAGCTTTCCAGAAGAATGCTACTGTGAACAGCTTTTAAGGCTCTAATTACATAGTATAGCAAACACTCTATTCAATAAAAAATCAGAGCAAAACATTCACAGTAAATTAAGGTACAGCATTGACAATGCTACAACTTATCACAGATAATCAAAATACAGCATTCACAACAACTTATCACAGAAAATGGCCACATAATTTTCACCACAGTTGTCACACAGTTTTAAGCAAAGTATAATCATTTAGTTAATCAACCACTTAGTAACTTAATCACTCAATCAACTCAATTGCTCTATTATCCTTAAGGAGGCTTGCCTCCTTAAGGATTGTAAAATACAATAGTTAAAGTTCTCCACTCATGGGGCACACTAAGTTACAATATCAGTCACTACTCTGCACTCTCTTAAGGGGAAGTATAAAATACACAGGCCATCTACCCCTCAATCACAAATAAGTTACCATCTTCTCAGTCAGTACACAGTGTCCAATTAAAGTTTTCTTTCAGTTTGACTGGCAGTTTTCTCTCAGATTCCCTGGATCCACTTCCACCGTCCCAGCCCCTACCTGGATTCACCAAACAGTCACCTAGGTTCAAAGGGAGATAGCTCCCAGCTCCTTGTCCAGCTGTCCATGCAGTCCCTGTTCATGCTGAATCTCAGTGTCCAGCCCACCTTAAATCCTTCACAATCTCTGTTCCCAGGAAATCAAGGCTTAACAAAGCCACACATAAGTTCATACAAAGTACCAGTATCACAGTCATGTTTCTTCAGTCTTTGGCAGCTCCAAGGAGAAGCAGGTAGTCCCCCAGCAGAAGCTCCTGCTGGTTCCCAGAATCAAAATCACTTCACCCAGGTTCCCAAAATTAAAATCATTCTCTCCAGCCTGGGACTTCCCTCTTTAGCCTCCTCAGCAGCAGCTGCTTCTGCCTCCAGAAAGCTTATCCCAAGATGTTCTGAAATTCCTGGTAGGGCTTTTCTTATATACAATATTGCTCCTCCCTTTTAGGCATCTTCCTGTTATATCAGCAATAGGAGATCATACCTTCTGTTTCTTTAACAGAAGCTTAATTTGAACTAGGTCCTAAGTATGTCTCAGCTTAGCAAAGCAAAACGAACTTCAAATTTTTTTACTATTATACAGAGCTAGTCAGTGTTTGACAAAGACTGTAAAATCATGTCTTCCTGATTCCAGGACCATCACTGTATCCACTATGCCATTCAGTGGCCTTAAATTTCCTGTAAACAGAAAACTTACCTGTTTGTTGAGAGTAGTGCCATTTGTGTGGAGGGCTTGTATCTATCTCCCTTCATCCATATATCAAACACCCCCACCCCCATCCCACTTTGCTCATTCATCTTCTCCCCCTTTTTCCCAACATCACAAAATGTGACTTGTCAAAACTAATTGCTTTAGTTACTTTGCTATTCTCTCTTCTTTCATATTCTCTGCTACCTTACCCCATTAAATACTTTCTTCTCTATCATCTTTGATAATTTTCTACTTACCAATTTCTTCCATACTTCCTACAAGCATGTTGTGATCTCACCAATGTTAAAAGACATGTTCTTAATTTTGAAGACTCTCAGTCTCATCTTATTTCTCTTCTCTCCTTCACAACTCAAGTTTTAGTAAGTGCAATCTGAATTCACTGCCCTTACTTTCTCATTTCCCATTCATATCTCAGTCTTTTAAAATGTGATTTTTTGATTCCACCACTTCACTGACACTGCTCTTTCCAAAGTCATCAAGGGTCTGTTAACTGCTAAATCAAACTTTTTAAAAAATCCTTAACCTTTGTTGACCTTACGGAATCAGCATTTGACACTGTTCAACACCTGGACATTCTTTACTCCCTTGGTTTCCAAGACACTGCTCTCTCTTCATTTTTCTTCACCCAGATTGTTCATTTTAGGTCTCCTTTTACAAGTTATTCTCCTCCTCTTTTTTCATAAATGTGAGGGAGATGGGATCTTTCCCAACATTATATCACAAAGGTGAGTCACAATAATGGCAAGCAAAGAAGTACTTAGCACCTTGTTCCAGTTATTTAATTCTTTAGCACTTTGTTTCAGTTCACCTTTCTTTTAAGCCTTAAAAAGACATGCACACATATGCACACACACATATACACATGTACACATACACACATATACACATATACATATACACATACACATGCACATATACATATGTACAGATACACACACACACACATACACATATGAAGCCCAAGCTGGGAGAGAGCAGAACTGAAAACAGAGCAGAATTGAGAAGGGGAATTTTGTGGTGGCCAGGCTCTCTGTTTTTCTGTTCTGCTTGTGTTTATTTTTATTTATGATACTTTGTACAGAAGCCCTGGAACCTTATTGGAAGTCCTGAAAGAGGATTTTCTTTTTGTCTACTTACAGAAATTCTGGAGGACCATTTTTCAGAGGTCCCAGTATCCCAGCACTATACTGACAATTTGTGTTGAGTTCACAGACCTTTTTGGTAGGTCTCTGTTGATTTCACAGGCAGACAGTGAATTGATGATGGTGCTAAAAAAGTATATGAATATTATTGTGGCTCTGTTAAGCTTTGTCTTCCCAAAAACAGAAACTGTGAAGGACATGAGGTGGACTGGACACTGTGAGATTCAGTATGGAATGGGAACTGGTTGAGGAACTGGACAAGAAACTGGATGAGGAGCAGAAAGCTGCCTACCTTTGATTCCAGCTTACAGTTGGGTAAATTCAGGCAAAAGCTGGGACCATAGAAGAGGAAACATGGAATCTGAGAGCCAGCCTTGAGTCAAAATAAAAATACCTCTCCTTGGGTATTTAATGGTGACTGAGAAAATCATGGGAAAACTTTGTACTCTGTACCTTGTACCTCTTAAGGATGATTGAGTTAAGGATGATTAGAAACTAATCTCCAATCAAAAAGAAACAAGTCTTTTTGCATGAGAGATTAAGACACTGTGACCTAGGGGTGGAGAACTTTGACCTTTGTACTTTTTGTCCCTTAAGTAGGCTTGCTCCTTAAGGATGACTGAGCTAAGGACTTAATGAATGATATCTTTTGTTTAAAACCTATGTGGCCACTTTGGTGACAAGCTGTTAAGTTATAACATTGAGAATGCTGTACTTTGAGTTCTGTGAATGTTTTGCTTTAATTTACTGCTGAATAAATAGAGTTCACTATTCTATGTGATCAGAACCTTAAAGCTATTCACAGCAGCAGTCCTCTGGAAAGCTGTTCCAGCTTGGCTTTACAATCACTACAAATTTTTATCTGTCATCTAATTTTGCCCCACAGATTGATTTTCCTTTTTCCTTTCTGTAATATTTATTTATTTCATTATTTATATTTAGTTTTCAACATTCGCTTCCATAAGTTTTGATTTTCAATTTTTCTCTTCCTCCTTCACAGAATCTGCTTTTATCCAAATACAAATGATTCAAATCTATATACCCATGTAATGCCAAGCAAAGGCAACTTCCAAGGTTTGGATTACCAGCATAGCAAACCCCATTAATTCAGCAAACATTCACAGAACAGAGAGAGTGAAAACACAGTATAACTCATTCATTTAGCAAGTAAGTTCTCAGTTCAATCCAGGTACTACTCTACCCCTAGACAGTACATTCATTTAGTGGGTCAAAGTCTCTTCTCAAATGGAGATCAGTTTCCAATCATAAACAAAGTACATTCATTTGGTCAATCACAGAGCACAAAAATACCAAAGGTTTCCCACCCCTGAACTCAAAGTAATTACAATACCATCCATTAACACCAAGCACTTTCTCAAAAGGGAGCAGGAGAACACAAAAGGCCATCCACCCTTAAGCCATAACAAGGTTAAGATATCATCTCAGCATTGAACACCAAAGTAAAGGCCAGCCCTGCTTTCATCTTCACATGAGGCAAACCCTCAGCAATCTCAGTTTCTGGGGAGACAAGGCACAACAAAGTCATATCCAGTGTCTTCATCAAGTCACTCTCTGCCTGTAGAACAGTCCCAGAACCCCTGAAAACATCTGCAAAGCCCTCTTCCAGGATTTATGTGAAGGTACCACAAGAAAATCCTGCTTCATGGCTTCTGAACCAACTGCCAGGTTCCAGAACCTCTACACCAGCAGCACTGTCCTTCGCCATCAGTTGAATCTGTCAAACCAACATCCAAACAGACAGACAAAGTACCGGCATCACAGCCATGCCTCCTCAGTTCTTGGCAGCTCTGGGTGGCAGTTCTCAAAAGTTCTATATAGCTCCAATAGGATTTCAGCAGTCTTTCAGCAACTCAGGCCCCACAATACTGGATACTGCTCTCCAAAAGTCCCTCCGTCCTTATCTCAGCTTAGGCCTCTCTCTCAATTCATGGCTCCTCCTAGTTGAGCCCTCTCTCTTCATGTCAACAAGTCCATCCCATAAATGGGATTCACAAGCTCTGGGTTTTAACACTCAACCCAAAAATCAAGCCAAGACAGGTGCATATCCAAATTCCATTACCACTATAACGCAGTGCTAATCTTTCCCTGGAGCTCTAGTCTTTCATTTCCAATTGACTGTCGGACATATTCACTTAAATCTCTGATCAACCTCTGATTCAAACACTGCACAATAAAAAATAATTGTCATCTTCTCTAAAAAATGTCCTCCTATCTCAAAATTTTCTATTTCTGTTGATGATAATAATATCCAGGTTTAAAACTCAGGTGATCTTTCATTTCAAATCATCAAAACTTTTTTTTTGTCTTCTATAATCACTGGCATTCGTCAACTCCTCTTCAATCATACTGCTACCACCCTAGTTCCAATCCTTACCGTCCCTCACATGAACTACTCTAATATCCTCCTAACTGATCACATTTACCTCCAACATTTAAATTGTCTTGTCTTTTCATCATGATGTGGCCAAAATGATTTGATTAATACTTTCCCATATAACTCTTTGCTAAGAAAAGCATGCTGTACCTACAACATAATAAAAACAACTCCTTATTTGAGTTTTAAAAGCCCCTCCTTAACCTGATTTTATTTTTCCTTTAATGGTCATGCCACATTACTCAACTACATTTGATCACCAGTCAAACTAGATTTATCCATTTCTGGTGGACCTGCAACTCCCCACCTTTGGGTAATCACTGAGATCTCCTTTCTGGAATTTATGCCCTTCTGAACTCTAGATATTGAAATAATTTTCTTCATTATGGATAAATTAGTTACCACTTCATCCATGATGCATGCTGCATGTTACAAAATTTTGAGAGCACATTGTTTTCTCTTCTTTTTTACCTTCTTTATGTGCAATTTTTATTCCTGTATACCATACACATCCCTGAACTCCACCCCCAAAGATACTTATATCATTCATCTTTGCCTCATTTGAGCCTAGCACAGTACCTTATACTCAGAAGCCACTTAGAATCACAGTATTTCACACTTGAAATGGAGCTCAGTAGATATTTAATAAAACCAATACCTGAGAAAGAACTCCTATTATAATATCCCTGAAAATTACCAATTGTTCAAATGTGTTCAGACTCAAGGAGGAAGCTCTTTTTTCCCAATGTAGTCAATTCCCTTTTGATATAACTCTAATTATGAGGACATTTCTTTTCTATTTGGTTGTTTTTGTTTGTTTTCCTAAGTTTTTTATACCTAAATGTGCCTCTTTACAACCTCTTGTTAGTTCACCTATTCTGCCATCCTGTATAAAAGAGAGGATAAAGATGGTCCCTGTGGTTTTATAGGCATAATAAATACAATTAAGGAAATTCCTTTTAAAAATGTAGGACAGAGCACCAGCCCTGGAGTCAGGAGGACCTGAGTTCAAATTTGGCCTGAGACACTTACTGCCTGTGTGACCATGGACAAGTCACTTAATCCCAATTGCCTTGCCTTTCCCCCTCCAAAACTTAATAAATAAATAAATAAATGTAGGTCAGTATCTTATCTGGAACTTATAGTCTTAAATCACTTCTATTAAATGTATGTGACAAAATTTGTCAAGAGACAGGTGTTGAACCCTGATCTTTGTGGGTTTGAGAGTGGCTTTCTATCTACTAAGCCGTGTTGTACCTGGGGCAGTCAAACATTGAAAACCTAATGTCTCTTTCACCTGTTGTTTCACAGTCATTTCACTTGTAGCTGACATTTTGTGAGCCTTTTAGTGTTTTCTTAGCAGAAATAACTTGACTGATTTGCCTTTTCCCTCTCCAGCTCATTTTATATATGAGGAAACTGAGCCAAATACGGTTAAGTAACCACAAAAATGAGTTTTCCTAACTTCAGTCATGGCACTATATGCACTCAGTCACCTAGCTACTTTTTCACATGACAGATATTTACTTATAATCAGCTATGAGGGTTATTTCATTTCAAAATTTTTCTTTGTTTAGTGCTCTTTATCTTTCACCTCATGAATGCACATCTCATGGACTCAAGCCTTTTTGCTACTCTTTCTGCCTTCCTTTCAACAAACTCTTGCTGTTGACTATCCTTCTTAAACCATGGTTTCCAAAACCAAATAGAGTACATCAGATTTGACCTGACCAAAGTAATGGTACATGGGGACTATTACTTCATCACTCCTTGAAAGTTTGTCTCCATTTACGTAACCCAAAGTCATATTCACTTTTTGACAGTTTTACCACACTATTGATTATATTGATCTTTCAGTTCTCAAAAACCCAAGATTTTTCCCTTTACTCTGCCTTCATATGTTTTATATTGGTGAAGTTAGTTTTTGAACACAACTGTTAGAATGTATAGGTATCCTTACTTAATTTCATTGCTAATGATCTAGCAAATCAAACACTTTCAAGATAATGACCCTGTTACTCAATATAGTATTTACTCCTCCTGGTTTTGTGACATCAGGAAATTTGATAAGGATTCCTCTATACCAGGTGTGGGAAATATGTAGTCTCAAGGCCACACATGGCCTCCAAATTTCACAGAACAAATCCTCTTAAGGGAAAATTTGAATTCATTCAAAAGGCTACACTTGAGGACCTAGAGGCCCATATGTGACCTCAGAAATGAAGTCCCTCACCCCTGATCTCTACTCTTCTCCAAGTCAACATTGAACAATATTTGACATATATTTAACAATATTAAGCATAAAATATTTAACAATACAAAGTCAGGGAAACAATTTCATGGTACATTCTACTAGATACCTTCTTCTAAGTTGATAATAAACAGCAAATGACTACCCTTTCATTCTGTCATCTTAAATCTATCTGATTGTATTATCATCTAGCCTATATATCTCCATATTTTCCACTAGAATATCAATTTGAATAGTATTTATTTCTTGAAATGAAAAATCTAGTGAAATAAATAATGAGGTGCAATTTTTACTGAGGATCTTCCAACAAAGCCTAAATGAACACATGTCACATATGTTGTAATGGATTGGACTAAATGGCTTTTAAGATCCCTGCTAACTATGGCATTCTCTGATTATGTGAATTTTGTATCCTTCTCAGAACCCAGCTTTGCAAGTAGTACCCCCTTATTCCAGTGATCTGTGATCTCATTAAAGTAGATATTCCTTGTAATGATGCAAATTTCGGTACATTCATGCCTGCCAATGCTGTGTGATTCTTTTTCACATCTTCCCCTAAATTCATCACAAGGGAATTGCCAAGATGACCTGGCATCCTATTTGACTTCTTTTGACATTATATGAATAATAAATGGAACCCAGAATCTGTCTGCCATTTATCTTCCCCATGCTCTTGTGTTGAGACCAAATACCTTTTTTTATAAATAGTCAACATTTCTCTGACAGCATCCTTTATAACATTTCTGTATAAATTTTCATTGATAATGTGATATGGTCTTGTATGCAGAACACAATCAAGACATTTTTATGTAATTACAAGTAACTGGGTATTCAATCCTTTTTGGTGAAATTAGGTACATATGACCCTCTGTTGGGGGGAACATAGCTTCCCTTCAACTTTGTTTAGACTTCCCTAGGGTTCTATTACCCTCTTTATAGTTCCCTGAATGATATATGATTATCCCCCCCCCCCCACACACACACCTAATCGATGATTAAAACAGTTTAGATAAATTGTTTTTACGTGCCATTACAATACTTTAAATTATTATAACATGAAGGAAAAGCATAATTTAAGCTGAGTTACTCCACAAATTAAAAGTGTATGCGTTTGCTGTAATGTAAAGCATATCATTAGCAAGCATATGGTATTGTTATATGAACCATATGTCTTCATTTACTAGGGACCATATGGAAACTGTTTAAAATAAGTTCATGATAAAAAATATGACAGATTTTTATAAAAGGTAATCTTTCCAGTAAATAAATGACCCCTAGAGAGAGGAAAACATTGCAAAAAAGATCGTGCTATCATAGCAATTGAAATGCTAGAAATTCCAATTGGCAAGTGAAGGACAAATTCAAGTATTTCAATAGATTTGCCTGTGGTAGTTAGAGCTTCTTTTGTTTTTTTGTCTAGCATACCCTTCAGGCTTTTTTATAAAGGACTCTGTAGACAATTATGTCATGGTGAAAGGATGATGCTAATCACTTTCTCAATAATCACATTCAAGGATCTCTTCTAACGCTAACTGATTAATCTTCAGAATCTTCCCACGACCTTGGTAGATGAAGAACATTATCTTCATTTTACCAATAGAATTGGAAACACAGATAAAATACTCTGAGCCAATTGGAGAGCACCAAACTAAAAAGGCTCTACGTGATACTACTTTATGATAGAGGGAACGTTGTACAGTCTATTGTGTAATAGATACAAAGGATCAGCACAACACACTGTATTATGATACAATAAAATGGAGGGCTCCTCCTACCTTTTGTGTAAGATTTATGACCTCTTGAACAAGATGCTGATCTTGTGTGCTGTGACTATGTCATATCTTCAAGTCAAATAAGATACTGTCTCCATGACATCCCCCATATATTCCTTTCTACACTGTTCCGTAATCCCAGAAAGCCTTCCATCCATTTTGCCACCAGCTAAATTCTTATTCATTCTTTAATGTCTAAGTCAAATGACAACAGGGAGGAAGGCTGCCTTTTCCTCTCAGTAAACAGTAAATATTTTCCACTCAGAGCTCAAGTAATGCCATTTTTATCACTCATACTTATCTATTATTCTGTATTATTACTTTTATATTTGATATTATTTTATTAAACTTAAATGAAAAGAAAGTAGAAACTATTTTTTGTATCATACTCATGGCTAATCAGAAAGATCTTTTGCATTTGGTCAGTACTTATTTGAAGTAGATCAGATACCCATATGTCCGTCAGATACTCAAGAAGACCTGTGAAGGTTTCCCCAACTCTTCATGTTTGCACACCCCCCCACCTCCCAAAAAATTGATGCTTGTCTTAGACATCTAAGGCAGAATACATGCCAGCAAAAGGACTAAAAGGTCAGGGTCATTGACTCCCTTATGGTGACCAGGGAAGTTTTTAAGGTCAATCAGTTCCTTCCTTTATTTAAGTGGAACCAGTGCCTCAGATAAGCTGAGATTTCAATCCACCCTTCTAGTCCAACAGAGCAGTCCTAGATAAAATATTAATGATTTGAGCATTTAACTATTGGCAGTGTTTCTTGATTATGGAACAATGCTAAATTGTGATGATGTTTGCTTTTTTGTTCCCAAGTCTAATTACTGACTTATTTAGCATCTTTTTGAAGAGTTCTTAATGGAGACAACAATATTCAGTTAAATTAACAAGCCTCCCAGGTTGGAAACAATTCCCAGCACAATCAAAACTAATTTCTGATGACTGAGGTGGAGACTTTGTATTGTAGAAAATGCACTGAACCCGGTGGGATTTATATCAAGAATGCAGGGCTGGTTCAATTTTAGGAAAATTATCAGCATAATTGATCATATCCATAATAAAAAAATATATGATTTTCTTGATGCAGAAAACATATTTGAAAAAGTCAGTGCCCATTCCTAATAAAACACTAGTGCCAATAGTAATCATTAGAACTTTTATTAAAATGAAAAGCAGTGTCTATCTAAAACCGACATCAAGCATTATATCTAATGGGGATAAACTTGAATTCTTCTCTATAAGATTAAGGGTGGATCGATGTCAATTATGATCACTATTACTTAACATTGTGCTAGAAATACTAGATATAACAAGTCAAGAAAAATAAATTGAAGGAATATAAATGAGCAATGAGAAAACACTTTGCACTTATCACTTTGCAGATGATATGATCATATATATATATATATATATATATATATATATATATACTTAAAGAATCCTAGAGAATTAACTAAATAAGAAGTTGAAATAATTAACAACTTCTGTAAAGTTATAGGACATAAAATAAACCAGCATGAATCATCAGCGTTTCTATATTACTATAGAAAGAAAGTCCAACAGCTGGAGAGAGAAATTACATTTTAAAATAATGACTGCTTATATAAAATACTTGGGAGTCTACCTGCCTAGACAAATCTAAGGATTATTTGAACATAATTAAAAAATATTTTTCACAGAAATAAATATGGAACTGAAAAATTGGAGAAATATCAATTGTTCATGAGTGCCCTGAACCAATGTGCTAAAAATGACAATTCCTCAGATTGATTTACTTATTCAGTTTCATACCAATGAAACTACAAAAGAATTATTTTATAGAACTAGGAGAAGAGTAACAAAATTCATTTGGCAGAAATATCAAAGGGATCAATTAAAAAAAGTTGAAGGAAGGCAACCTCATCATTCCAGATTTTAAGCTATATTACAAAATAGTAATCATAAAAATAATCTTGTAGTGGTAAAGAAAGATAATGCTGGATAAATAAAATAGATTAGATACACAATATACAGAAACAAATTACCATAGCAATCTAGTATTTAATAAGATCAAAGATCTAAGTTTTTTTAGGGGGCAGGGAAATAAGCACTCAATATCTGAAAAAAAAATTCCCAGAAAAACTAGGAAGAAGTTTGACAGAAATTAGTCATAGATCAACATCTTACACGATATATTAAGATAATGTCATAATGGATACATGATATAAAATGATATCATAAGAAAATTAGAGGAACATTGAAAAATGAACATATCAAATCTTTGGATAATGGAAGAGCTAACGACCATAAAGAGACAGAAAGCATCACAAGACACAAAATGGATATTTTGTACTATATGAAATTAAAAAAAATTTTTGCATAAATAAAGTTAACACAGTCAAAATTAGAAGGAAAACAGAAACTTGCAGAGGAGAACGTTATAATCAATTTCTCTGGTGAAGGCCTCATTTTAAAAATATGTAGGGAACTGAGCCAAATTTATTTAAAAAAAAGATCCATTACACGAATTAAGTGGTCAAAGAATATGAACAAGAAGTTTTCAGAGGAAGTCAAAATTATCAGTAGTTACATTTTTAAAAACTAATTAATTTATTTTTAGTTTACAACATTTATTTCCTCAAGATTTTGATTTCCAAATTTTCTCCACATCTCTCCCCTCCCCACAAGGTAATATGTATTCTGATTAACCTTTCCCCCAGTCTGCCCTCCCTTCCATCATTCCCCCCCACCCATTTATCCCTTTCTGTTGAGAACCACAGGCAAGTGGGACTCAGCCCCTAATTGCTGAACAAGCCCTTTTAGGTATCTGGTCATTTGATGGCTTGGATGGACACCCCATTCCCCAGGAAAAGTGCACAAATTTACAGGTGTGAGGACTGGGTCCTGTAGATAAGCATGACATTTTACATCCACAGCTCAGGAACATAGGAGTGCCTGATGTCCACAAAGGAAGACAATTAAGGGAAAAGGATTATGGCTCTATAAAGCTGTTCATGGAACAACAAACATTGGCTCTTTACTTTCACCATTGGAGAATCTCATCTCTTTTTATGCACCCACTAGTAACCTCTGGGTCAGTGACTCTTTCTCAGCCAGCCTTGGGAAGGACAAATCTCACACACTTTCTCAGTCCTGCTGTGGGTCACTAGGGCTCCCCAAATTCTGCTTCCCACACCTTACCTCCTTACATTCTTGTAGGACAAGATAGATTTCTAAACCCCATTGCCTGTATAACTTACTTCTCAGTTGCATGTTAAAAACCCAACATTTTTTAGCATTTATTTTTAAATCTAAGGGTTCCAAATTCCCTCCCTTCTTCCCTCCCCAACCACCCTCATTAAGAAGGCAAGTAATTGAACATAGTTTATGCATGTGTAAACTATGGAAAACATTTCCATTATAGTCATGTTGTGAAAGACTAACAATATTTCTCTCCTTCCTATCCCACACTCACTTACTCTATTTTCTCCTTTGACCCTATTCCTTTTCAAAATTATTTTCTTCTAACTATGCTCTCTCCCAATCTACCCTCCCTTCTATCAATACTCCTACTTCTTATCCCCTCCCCACTTACTTTCCTTTAGGATAAGATACTCATATTCTCTCCTTAAGCCAAATCCAATGAGAATGAGGTTCACTCATTCTCTCATTTCCCCCATCTTCCCCTCTTTTGAGAAACTTTTTTCTTCCCTTGTTTATGTGAGATGATTTATCCCATTCTATTTATCCCTTTCTCCTTTTCCTAATATATTTTCTCTCACTCCTTAATTTTATTTTTTACATAGCATCCTTTCATAATCAACTAACCCTGTAATATCTATCTATCTATCTATCTATCTATCTATCTATCTATCTATCTATCTATCTATCTATCTATCTATCCATCCATCCATCCATCCATCCATCCATCCATCCATCCATCCATCCATCTATCTATCTATCTATCTATCTATCTATCTATCTATCTATCTATCTATCTATCTATCTACCTATCTGTGCTCCAACAGACCTAATACTACAAAAGGTCTCATGAGTTACAAATATCATCCTTCCATGTAGGAATGTAAATAATTCAACTTTAATAAGTCCCTTATGATTTTTGCTGTTTACCTTCTCCTGCTACTCTTGCTTCTTGTATTTAAAGGTCAAATTTTCCGTTCAACTTTGATATTTCCATCAAGAATACTTGAAAGTCCTCTATTTCACTGAATATCTATTTTTCCCCTTAAAGTATTATATTTAGTTTTGTTATATATGTTATTCTTGGTATTAATCCTAACTCCTCTGATCTCTGGAATATCATGTTCCAAACTCTTTGATTCCTTAATGTAGAAGTTACTAGATCTTGTGTTATCCTGATTGTATTTCCATAATACTCAAATTGCTTCTTTCTGGCTGCTTGCAATGCTTTCTCCTTAACCTGGGAACTCTGGAATTTGACTACAATATTCCTAGGAATTTCCCTTTTGATATCTCTTTCAAGAGGTAATCAGTGGATTCTTCCAATGTCTATTTTATCAGGGTTGTCCTTGGTAACATTTTGAAAAGTGATAGCTAGGCTCCTTTTTCAAAATTCTGATGATGACCTCAGATAGTCCAATAATTTTTCCAGTATTTTTTTCTGGGTATATTTTCCAGGTCAATAGTTGTTTTTTGTTTGTTTGTTTGTTTGGTTTTTTTCCCCAGTGAGATATTTCACATTGTCTTCTATTTTTTCATTCTTTTGGTTCTGTTTTAAAAATACTTGATTTCTCATAAAGTCATCAGCTTCCTTTTACTGCATTCTAATATTTAAGTAATTTTCTTCAGTGAGCTTTTGGACCTTGATTTTTATTTGGTCAATTTTGCTTTAAAAAGCAGTCTCTCATCATTGACATTTTAGACCTCGTTTGTCATTTGGGTTGGTCTAATTGTTAAGGTTTTATTTCCATTGGTATTTTTTAGGACTCCTTCAGCAAGCTGTTGATCCACTTTTTGTGATTTTCCTGCATCATTCCCATTTCTCTTCCCATTTTTTCCTCAACTTCTCTTACTTGATTTTCAAAATCCTTTTTTTTAACTCTTCCAAGGCCTTTGAACAATTTGTATTTTTCTGGGAGGCTTTTAATGCAGGAGATTTGAATCTGTTGTCTTCTTTTGGTTGTATGTTTTTCTTCTTTGTCACCAAAGTAATATGCTATAGTCTGAGGGTTTTTTAAAAATTTTTTTTATTTTGTTTTGTTTTGTTTTGTTTGTTTTGCTTTTAGGAAGTTGAAGTTTTAAACCTGCATCTCTTGACAAATCAGCAAGTTTTTCTTAAACATTTAACAACAGATGACTGATATATATTTTCTTTTTTAGCTATTTTATTTATTTTCAAGTTATAAATTTTCTCCCCATCTTTCCCCTTCCCACAACCCAAAAACAGTGCTTCCTCTGTATACCCCCTCCCCCAGTCTGTTCTCTCCTATATCATCCCCCATTACCCCTTTGACTTTGTGGTAGAGCAAGATGGATCTCCCTACCCCTGTACCTGTATATATCCCTGCTTCCTATTGCATCCCCGACTTGTAATATTACTCAATTTATCCCTGTCCCTTCACAGAAAAGTGTGCTTCTAACAATTGTTCCCCCCCCAACGTTCCATCCCCTCCATCCTCCCCCCTATTAACCCCTTCCACCTAATCTCCTGTAAGGCAAGATACATAATTTAGAATGTATGTCATTCCTTCCCTAAGCCAAATTCAATGAGAGTAAAGTTGACCCTTTCCTTTTTGCGTTCCTGTTCTTACTCTTCATTGTAACAGTTATCCCTTGCCTATTCTGTATGGGATAATTAACCCCATTATGTCTCTCGCAGTCTCCTCTCATTCTAATCCTCTCCCACCTCAGAATTTCACCTTTTAAAGAATCATACCTTCCTATTCAATTGATCCTGTGCCCTCTATGAAATCATATACACACATACTCAGATATGTATTCATATGTATTCATTCATATGTATTCATACCGTATACACACTCCTATGTAGACATATGTGTAGGTATACATACATACATATATACGCACACATTTGTATTCCCTTCACATATCCTCATACTGAGAAGTTTCATAAGTTACTATTATCGTTTTTCCATATTAGCACGTAAATAGTTCAACTTTGATAAGTTCCTTATGATTTCTTTTCCACATTTACCTTCTCATGCTGCTTGTGTTTGAATGTCAAATTTTCTATTCAGTTCTGGTTTTTTCAGCAAGAATGCTTGAAAGTCCTCCACCTCACTGAATGACCATATTTACCCCTGGAACATTATACTCAATTTTTCTGGGTAGGTGATTCTTGGTTTTAGTCCTAGCTTCCTTGATCTATAGAATGTCATATTCCAGGCCCTTCGATGCCTCAATGTAGAATCTGCTAGATCCTGAGTTATCCTAATTGTGTTTCCACAGTATTCAAAGAATTTCCTCTTGGCAGCCTGTAATATTTTCTCCTATATCTGTGGACTCTGGAACCTGGCTATAACATTTCTAGGAGTTTTCTTTTGGGAATCTTTTTCAAGAGGTGATAAGGGAAATCTTTCAAGGTCTAATTACCCTCTGATTCTGAAGTATCAGGGCAATTTTCCCTAAGAATTTCTTGAAGGTTGCTTTCTAAGTTTGTTTTTTGATCATGGCTTTCAGATGGTGATACCATTTTTAATTTGTCTCTCCTGGATCTATTTTCCAGGTCAGTGGTTTTTACAAGGAGATATTTGTTACTGTCTTCTATTTTTTCATTTGTTTGGATCTGTTAAATAGTATATTGACTTCTCATAAAGTCACTTGCTTCCATTTTCTCCACTCTAATTCTGAAGGAATTATTCTCTTCAGAATGCTTTTGAGATTCTTTTTCCATCTGACAATTTTGACTTTTTAAGGCATTCTTCTCCTCATTGGCTTGTTCTGCTTCTTTTGCCATTTGATTTAATTTGTTCAGTTAGGTGCTGTTTTCTACAGTGAGGTTGTTGACTCTCTTTTCATGATTTTCTCTCATCATTCTCATTTCTCTTCCTAATTTTTCCTCCACTTCTCTTAATTGGTTTTCAAAGTCTTTTTAAGTTGATCTATGGCTTGCTGGCAATCTTCATGTTTCTTGGAAGCTTTTGGTGTGCAAGTTCTGACTGTGTTGTCTCCTTCTTATTCCATCCTTTGGTCCTTTTTGTCCCCAAAAAAGGAATTCAAAGTTCACTTGCTGTTCTTACTTTGCTTCCTTTTCCTGTTTGTGTTACCAGTGAATTGTTTGTCTTTTTAGCTCTGTGTAACTCTGCTTCCACAGGGGAAAGCTCTGTCCCAAATTGCTGGGGTTTTCACATCTGGTGGAGGTATTAGGGGGCTGCTACAGCCCCCATCAGCTTTGTCTGACTGAAAACACATCCCAGGACCACCACCCAAGACCATTATCTGGATCTAGGCTGCTCAACTAAAGAGCACTTATCATCTGAATGATTGCTTGGCCCCCTTGTAGTATGCATGCCAGGAACTCTGAAGCAGCTACCTGGAGGCCACAAGGCTGCTGTTTCTGACACCTCCTTACCCTGTGAGCAGTTCAGCTGGACTGCTTTTCTCCCCCAAATTTAGGTGAACTCCAATGACCTTTCACTTAGTCCTTATTTCTTCTGGCTTGATAAATGTGGAAACTGCTACATATGCCACTGATCCACTCTCCTGAAGAATCCAGCTGCAGCTCCTGCTGAATGCCTTGTGGCCAGGCTTCAGTTTCAGGGTAGTCTGGTTTCGCCTCCCAGGCTGCTGCTATGAGCCCTTCCTGCCAAGCTTCCTTCAGCGTGAGATGTATTTTCTGTATTTTTGTGAGTTTTGGAGCCCTAAAATTTGTTTAGAGTCCTATTTTATGGATATCTGAAGTGGCTACGTGGGAGCTAAAAAAGCTTGCTCTTCTATGCCACCATCTTGACCCCACCCTAATTAAACTTTTAAAATGTAAAATGACTGATATATTTTACTTCAATTGAGTATGATTTATGAACCCAACTGTGTCTTTTAGAATCAAAAACTGAAGAGAAATACTTCCAAACCAGGCACTTCAAATGATCAATTATAATTCTTATAACTAAATCTTTAGGGAGGTTATTTTTAATTATAAATCTTCTATAGTTGTAAACATGTCTCTAGAACATCCACCCTATTCTTCTATATGTTCTCTTTTTAAGTAAAATTTTCAATTTTATCTTTTAACTTAAACATTACAATTTTTCCCTTGAAGTGACCTGTTTAAAGCATTGAATTTTTCAAAAATATATTTGACAAGTCACAGTTTTTGAAAGCTATAAGTCATTATGAAAAAAAATCAGATCACTGCTTAGTCAAATGATAAGAACTTCATTTTTCAATTTCAATAATCTGTTTAAACTCTCCCCTCTTGAGAGCCACTTTACCTCTGTTTGTAGTAATAAACTTTTGTAATTGGGGTCCATGCCTTTCCAAAGGTTTGAAAACAAACAACTGTTAAGGGTGTGGCTTTTAATGAAGTTAATAATTTTGATACTATTGCAAAGCACATCTAAATCTGGTGATATATATATATATATATATATATATATATATATATATTTCACTATGAGTGTCTCCCAATCCATAATGCAGTGAATAAAAGTGATATGTTCATTGCTACTGATTTTAACTTTTGCCAGAAATCAAATATTCTTGCCCATTATTGTTCAATCACTATACATAAAGACTCCTGTGCAATTTTTCAATTGTAAAACTTAATTTGTGAAAAATTCATCAACTTTAAGATATATATCTTCCTCTTGTGTACTTTTTCAACAGGTGACAAGATATTAAATACAACAAACAATTACATAAAGTAACAATCATGGCATTTTAGAAATAGTAGTTTTTCATCTAACTGAATTGCACACTATGGGTTGCCCTTAAACCTGGTAATAAGCTGATAGAATTGGTTATTATTTATTTCAGAAATTCTTTTGGAAACAGCATCACTTGATAAAGGAATTTTACAAATTTCATTCTCATATATTTTCTCATGAAATACTCCTGACATTTTAATAGCATCAGGTAACATGTGATCTCCAATCATTTATGGCTTTTTAGATTTTGCAATTAAATAAGAAGTTTCATAGCATGCAAGTAAATACTTTTATTCACAGTAACACATTTCTCAAACCATTGTTTTTCTTTATTTGAAGATTTTAAAAATCATTCAAAACATTATTTTTGTTTATTGCAGTATGCTTCGTACTTAGAACTAAGATGACATTTTACTTTGACTGGTTTCATGCTCGCCACAGTAAAACTTCATTTCAAATTAAGCAAAGAGGTTTTTCCATTCCATCATCATTATTAGAGTTAAATCCACATTGCAAAAATGGTTTGACATATTTTCTTTTTCTTGTCAGTTTAGGCGTACTGCCACCTGTTAATGAAGTCTCTGTTGCATTGTCATCAGTATCTTTACCTCTTTTGTTTAAATTTCGTCAGTTATCCATAACCAAAAATATTTTAGCATAATTATAAATTACTATTGCTTATAATTTCCCAAATAAATAATAGCTTTAGTTTATGAAATTGCATTAGTTTGTGCTTAATTTTTTAAAATGATGCTCACATTTACATACACATGCAGCAATCATGGTACAGAAATATTATTAAAAGGATTTTGTCTTAACTTGTTGCAATTAAACACATATTTCTACAGAAGAAGAAAACAACAATTTTTAAAATCAAATATTGTAAGACAATGCAATCAAAACATATAATAATTTAATACATGCTGAGGAGTGGCAGTAGGAAAAATATTAAAAGTTTTTATTTCTATAATTAAGCCATTATGTTTCTTAAAGAGCGTAACACTTTCTATTTATAGTAAAAATACTGCAATTCATGACATATACTAGTCTTGAGTCTGAGCCAAATTGTTTCTGTTAGGATTGTTTGCATTCCCTGACATGATGGCATGTACAGTACAATGTGCATGTGTTGTGTGTTCAGAATCAAAGCATCAATGAAGTTGCACAAGACAATATAGGTAAGCAGGCCAGAAATACTTCATTTGATTGTGAATTAATTTTAGGTCATTGTTCATTCAGATTGCTAAATTTTTCATGACCCTCACATTCAGTTATGTGATCCCACATGGGATAGTGACCCACAGTTTAAAAAGCTTTGGTTGGATGCGTCCATTTCTTTACCAGTATCATTTCCATCCTCCTCCATGTTGAGACTTGTTCTCCTGATTAGTGATACCTTTGCCTGAATTACCTATTCATGACAGATTAAGTTCATGCTTAATTTGATGTCTACTCCACTCTACTCTCTGAACTTCTCCTCCTTTTATACCCTATTTTTATCCTAGCACTTTCCAACTCCCTCTTATATATTATTTTAACTTCCTAAAAGATAAGCATCTTGAGGGGAGCAACTTTTTTATTTGCTTGCATTTGAATCCCCAGAATTTAACACAGCTTTTATTAAAAAGTAAGTGTTTAATATATGTTCATTCTCTCCCCTTCCTCCTATTCATCCATTAATCATCTACCCAGCTACTAATCTATACCTAATCTGGCCACACTGCTGTTTTTCAAGGAAGTGCTGGAGCCATCTCCAACCAGCTTGCATGAGACCATTGTAATTTTTTTTTCTGTTTGAATATTTATACTTCATAAAATTGGAAATTTCTACAAACCTAAGCTTAATTTATTGTTTTGATGATTGTCTAGATTAAAGAAAGTTTTAATAAAACTAGATTAGATTAAATTTAAATGAATATGTCTATGTGTATATAAGCATATATATATGTATATGTACACATATCTATATTTTATATATCTCCCCATATATGTGCATATATATGCATATATATGCATATCTAA
This sequence comes from Pseudocheirus occidentalis, assembly GCA_028646575.1. Classification (NCBI taxonomy): domain Eukaryota; kingdom Metazoa; phylum Chordata; class Mammalia; order Diprotodontia; family Pseudocheiridae; genus Pseudocheirus; species Pseudocheirus occidentalis. The sequence goes on from CM053601.1 coordinate 55,552,672, forward strand.
TGAACCTAGTTGTTAAACATTTAGCAGCACAACCCGCACCCCAAGGATTGCCACCAGTTATTCTATAACTATTCCTTGAACACAGCAAGAGTGTGTAGAAGGCTCAGGAAATGAAAACATTATCAGGTCACAGGCCTGGTGATGGTAGGCTTATTATAATAGTGATAATAACTGATATTTATATAATGCTTTAAGATTTGTGCAGTCCTTTTCATCCTTGTAAGTATTATTTGAGGCTCCTAATACCCCTCATGTATTTCCAGACAATTTCTACTGACAGTGGCTCTGCTAGAGAGGACAGTGGAGGGATGATGAGTGTTACAGGTAGTGGGGGGCAGTAGGAACAGTGAAAATGTGTCCCAAAATGTTGTTGTCTGTGCACAGCAGAGAACAAAAGGAAACTTACAAGGAAGCAAAGAAAAGGACAACTGCAACACAAAGGATAGTATTGGTTACATAGGCTTTCTTGAAATGGAAATGAATTGCTACATATCTTGAATCCTCTCACATTCTGCTGTGTACATGGACACATTTTTTTCATTATTTTGTATTTGAGTTTTAATATTTTTTTCTTTTTCTTTACTTACTGTGTATTTGAGTTTTAGTATTTAAGACGAAAATAAAAAAAATTAAAAAAATATTCATCTGAAGGGACTCAGTTCCCCTGAAGACAGGCACAGCTGCTTATTTTTAATCACTTCAGATTGGTGTGCCCTTTGGTAAGGCTCTTCCACAAAGCATGGGACTATCACTAAGTCAACAAAATTTTGTTAAGCACCTATTACGTGTCAGGAACTGTGCTAAGTAGTGAAATACGATGCAAATAAAAAAGACAACTTTTACGTTTCCCTTATGAATGGGTCTTAGAATGGGAGGTAAGGGCTGGAGGAAGGCAGAAAGGCAATGAAGCTGGTGGGAAATGTGAAGAAATCCTGGACTGAACCTCCTTGCTTAACCTGCTTCTATTTTCATGCATCTGTCCATTATTCTCTCTCCCTCCACCTCCCAAGTTGGTCTATGTCTTTAGCATTTTCAGTCCTAAGCAGGATCAAGTTATATTAAATATAGAGGACTTAGCTTAGAATCAGAAAGATTGGTTTTTTGACCTTGTAGAAATCAGGAAACTGAGTTTCTCCCAATGATTAAACCATATGCCTAGACCAAAAAAACGTTTGAGAAGGTACCTCAGAGATCAGTCAGTGTAATTTATAACGGAAAATATGGTGTTTTCTATCACACTCTTAAGAATTTGTTCTCTAGTGTCTTCTTCAAGATAACCCAAGGTGGAGATGTCACTTCATGAGGAGGCTCATTCCACTTTTTTTTTGGAGGGGGAGCTCAGGGCAGTTGGGGTTAAATAACTTGCCCAAGGTCATACGGCTAGTAAGTGTTATGTGTCTGAGGTCAAATTTGAACTCAGGTTCTCCTGACTCTAGGGCCAGTGCTCTATGCACAGTGACACTTAGCCACCCCTTCATTCCATTTTTTGAAGGTCAAACTCTTATATAATGAATTTTTACATTGAGCCAAAATCTTTTCTATACCTTTTAACTATTACCACTAAGCAGCTAGATAGCATAGTGAATAATGTTGGCCTTATAGTCTTGAGGCCCTGAATTCAAAACCTACCTCAAAAACTCACAAGTTAAACTACCTCTGCAACTCACCTGACCTTTTACCCTGTTTGCCCTTTTACAATAAGGAAATACTAACAAAATGTACTCCATAAGTTTTTTTTAATGAAAACTAAAAGAGATAGTGAGTGAAAAGTTTTTTGTAAATCTTAAAGTATTGTATACTACTAGCTATTTTTAATTCTAGTGATATCCTCTGGCAACAGGAAAAAAATAAAGCAACATAAAAACTCTCCAATGATCTATGATAAATGGCATTCTTATTAAGTTCTTGCTAAGTGCCAGGGTCTCTAATAAATATGGGGGGTCTTATTATAAATGAGTAAGGCAGTCACATGCCTCAAGGAACTTACATTCTAATAGAGGATAAACTACTGAGTTAAAATTTAAATTACTGAAAATGTAGGTACAAGCCTAGATCCAGGCAAATTATGCAAAAAAATGGAATGCATGAAAAAAACCCCTCACTTGTTAAAACCTTGGATGAGTTCCTGGGGTACTGTTTTAGTTTGAGGGTGAGTATGATGGCGAGAGTGAAGGTTGCATAATTTAGATGTCTGGGAAAAATAAATACTCTTCTACCAGTCCTGTAGCAACAACTAAGCGAAATGATTTGTTTGTGTTTTTACTCCTTCTTAGCCCATTGTATGTGTGTATGTGTGTGTTTGTGTATGTGTGTTTTTGTATCTACTGATCTATCTATACATCTATGTATAGTATATATAGTCAAAGACAGGCACACATGTGATATGTATTCAACTGAGCATATGATTCAGTGAACACATGTATGTAGGTTTGGCCTGAATCAAAACTATTTTGCTGTCTCAGTAGTGCTTTTGAGTAACATTTTATAAAACCTCCAACACAACTACCAAGGTCCCTAAAAAATACGCCAATCTGTTATTTTTGTCTCTGTAGAAATAATCAAGCATTTTTGGGGAAATGACATAATTCTCTTTCCCTACAAAGAAATGCGACCTACGATAATTCATGCATTGAACTGCAAGTTAATAGGATTTAGGGTTAGCTGTGGCAATGTTTTACAAAAACTTACACAGTGCATGGCAAGCTAGTTTTGAATTTTGGCAAATACTGATCTTTACATTAGCACCCAATTCACGGTTTTCTCCAAATGTTTACAGTGTCTTCCCGGACCCTTGGGAGGATGCTTTAAATAAACTGGTAGAAGCTCATTTTGTCACCACATTGGGTGTAGAAAGCCTAAACAGACTGAACAAGGGTGTGTAAATCTTTCAATTAGTATGTTTTAAAATGTGCTTTGTATGTAGTCTCTTTTCTTCAGGGGATCATCATGAGATTTGCTAGTAAGGAATATTTTTCTTTTTCTTCTTTCTTTTCTTTGTACTTCATTCCTTCCTTCCTTTGTTCCTTCATTCCTTTGTTCCTTTCTTAGTACCTGAACTATATTGAGAAGTCAGAAGCCTTCTCACTTCCAGAAACTCTTCTCAACCCAAACCCTTTATTCCATCACTGTCTTTATTAGATTGTTCCCATTTTAAAAAACAAAAGGCTACCGATGAGCAACCAGATTGTTTAGTGGATAGAATGTTTGGCCTGGAGTCAGGATGACCCAAGTTCAAATCCAGCCTCAGACTCTTACTACTAGCTGTGTGATTTTGGCCAAGTCACTTGACCCTGTTTTCCTCAGTTTCTTCATTTATAAAATGGGCTAGAGAAGGAAAGAGCAAACCACACCAGGGTCTTTGCCAAAAAAACCTCAAAAAGTGTCATAAGGGTCAGATACTGCTGAACAACAACAATCCCATCACGTCTGTCTTCAAGAATGTTCATTCTTTTGACTAATGCAAGCAGGGTTCATAAACCACTTCCTTCTGGGACTGAGAATTAGATTAATATAAGAATTCAACATAGAAAATAAAGGAAGAAGCTCACTATACTCTAGGGAATTAGTGATGATTTCAATTAAAAGAAAATAGTGAATATCTTCAAAAAGAAAGTTACCTCCAATTGTTTTGTAAAGTACCTTACAGGGTATAGAAAAGTAATTCAGTTATAGATTGATCAGGTCAAGAACATTTTCCAGTTCCTCATGGAAACTAAAATGGGAAAGGGCAATCAGATGAACCGTTCAAGGGTATTAGGTGATTGCTACTCACTGAAGCTTAAATGCATATTTCCTTGCAATGAAAAGAAATATTCTCTCCTGTGACTTATGACAAATGTAAAAGCCTTACTTCTTGGATAATGTAACTTTGGAGAGTCTGCTTGTTTTAAGTAGTGTAGTTTATTTAAGTAATAAACAAAAAAAATCATTAAATTATTCTAAAATCCTCACAAAATTGCAAAAGAGGTCCATAAAAAAAATTAAGAATCCATGTATTGAGCAATGGAGAGATTGGATCTGCTTTAGTAGAAAAAAATATTCCCTGCCCTGAGAAAATTGCATATTCTTCCTAACTGTGTAGAATGTTGTTTTTTTTTTCTATTTGAAGAAAAAGAACAATATTATATTTAATGAACATGAAACAATACAGCAAGGTAAGCAGAACAGGTATTATTGTTCCAATTTTGCTGATGGGAAAACTGAGTTTTCTTCACTTATTAGGCCACTAATCCTTATTCATTGCCATATATACACCACATATAAGCAGTTTTGGATCTAAAAATCTAAGCTATTGCTTTTTTCCATAATCCCATCCTAATATTTCTAGGACCTGTGATTTCTTCACTGTTGGAACTCCCTCCATCCCTTTAACAATGCAGATATCAATCAATAACCCTTAGCAACTAATTCTCAAGGACACTATAACACAATATCTTTTAATTAGAATATTGCTTGCCAGGTAGAAATAGACATTGATAATCCCTGCTATTGGGGAAGCTGAGGTTGGTACATTACATGAGTCTGGGAGTTATGAGTTATTTTAGGGCTAAAGCTAATTGCACATCTGCATGAAATCCACAATCAATATTGTGAGCCCTCCAGATATGAGGATATGAGTGTGTGCATGTAGGGAATGGTGGTAGGTGGGTGGTTCCAGGATGGCTAGGAACATGTGAACTGACCCAGGTTTGAAACAGAAACAAAGCAGGTCAAGCTGAGTCATCAATGTATATGTTACCTGAGTGAGATCCAGAGAGAGATAAAATAGAAGACATGGAAGGAACGAAGGAAGGAAGGAACAAAGGAAGGAAGGAATGAAGTACAAAGAAAAGAAAGAGAAAGAAGGAAAAGAAAAATATTCCTTACTATCAAATCTCATGATGATCCCCTGAAGAAAAAACCTTTATTCAAATACCAGAAAACCGAGTCCAAGAACCAGAACACCAAAGACGTTACAGTAACCATGAAATTGGTACAAATGGTTAATGCAGTGAACACCCACATTCCCAAGCCTTCACAACAGAAGAGGCTCTCTCAAGCAGGGATCCTCCTCCCTCACTTACAGTAGCTCCTTAACAAAAGTTCCAGTTGGTTCTCTGAAGCTCGTCAGCAGAAGTTCCCAGAGGAAATATATCCGCAAAACTCCTGCTACTGCCAGTTTGAGTTTTGCTGATTCTCAATTCTCAGTTCAGTCTTCAGTCCTGCTGTAGCAGCCCAGCCTCCAGAAACTTACTGCGAGAAGATCTGCCATTCCCAGCTGGGGCTTTTCCTTATATACTATGTAGCTCATCCCTGTAGTGCCCCTTCCTTCCCTGTTCTGCTCCTTCCTGTTACATCAGCAACTTCCTCACAAGGTGTCAACTATTTCAGTGTTAATTGAATAGCTTAAACAAGGTGTTAACTTGAAACAAGGTGCTAAGTACTTGCTTTTGCCAATATAAAGGGGCATGGAAGATCTTCAGATTCCATTAACATTAAAATACACCAGGGTGTTTTAGTGTTTTTAGAAGAGAGAAAGTGAAATATAAAAGAATGTTAATTTTCTTTTTTAAAAAAATAACTTTTGTTTAATTTTAGTTTACATCATTGATTTCCACAAAATTTTGAGTGATGAATTTTCTCCCCATCTTTCTGCAACCCACCACCCTAAAACAGCAATCTCACAGTATACCCCCTCCATAAATCTGATCTCTCCTATATTCTCCCCCATCAATTGAATTTCTGGTAGGGCAAGATGAATCTCCTTATGCTAGTGCCTGTATTTCTTATTTCCCAGCTTCATGCACATAATTGTACACACACACACACATGCATACATACATATGCATATATTTACATGTGTATATAGGTATTCATGCATATATACATATTTATCAAACATACACCTAAATACTCTCCTATATAGACATATGTATGTATACAAATATACATTATTATTCCCTTCACCTATCCTGATACTAAGAAAAGGTCCATAAGTTACAATTCTCATTTTTCCATATTGGCATGGAAATAGTTCAAATTTGATAAGTTCCATATGAACTCTTTTCCATGTTAATCTTCTCATGTTCTTGTGTTTGAATGTCAAATTTTCTATTCAGTTCTGTTTTTTCCTCAAGAATGCTTGAAAGTTGTCCACCTCCTTGAAAGACCATATTTTCACCTGAAGTATTATACTCAGTTTTGCTGGGTAAGTGATTCTTGGTTTTAATCCTAGCTCCCTTGATCTCCAGGAAATCATATTGCAGGCACTTCGATCCCTTAACATAGAAGCTGCTAGATCCTGGGTTATCTTAATTGTGTTTCCACAATATTCAAATTGTTTCTTCATGGCAGCTTATAATATTTTCTTCTTGATCTGGGAACTCCAGAACCTGGCTATAACATTCATAAGACT
>CM053601.1:55566671-55586722 GCA_028646575.1 Pseudocheirus occidentalis
ACATGGAATTCATTATTGTCATTCCATAGGTGACTCCATGTCAAAATATCCATCCTCAGTCCATTTCTTAACTCCAGTTTCTTGTTATCAACTACCAAACTGAGAATACCCACAGTCATGTCAATCTCAACATTTTTAAAACAATACTTTTCTTATATTCATAATGTCATTTCATATAATATCATAATTTCAAATAAACAAAATTTCCAATGCCCTTAAGTGCAATAGAAAAATGTATGCTAGGTAAAGGTAGGGTATAACATAATACCAACCTTATTTAGTACACAGGAAATAAGGAAGGGAAACTGATTTGGAGTGGTATGAGTAGGATGAATAGAGAATCTGGTTCAAATAAGCAATCTGTTCTGCTTTGATCAAGATATGATCTGACCAGGAAGCAATTCAACTATAATTATTACTAAGCACCTACCAGAAACAAGGGGCTAGTTTGTTGGTAACAGTGGGTAGAGTTATAGGCTTGGACTGAAGAAGTGGAGATATGGGGAGTGAAATGACAGATATTCTGGAGACAGAATCAGTAAGACTTGAAAACTGATTGGATATGTTGGGAGAGGGGAGGTAAAGAACAGAGAAATGAGACATAGATTGTAAACCTGATTGATGAGAAAGAAGTGATGCTCTTGACAGGAATGGGAAAATTTGGTGCCATTTTTCAGAGGGGGAAAAAAGAAACTAGAGTTAAGAAATGGACTCAGGATGGATATTTTGACATGGGAGTCACCTATGGAAAAACAGTAATCCATTGCATGTGAGTTTTGTGGTTACTGAGATAAAGTATGAAGAAAGAAGAGAAGAGAGAAGAGAGATCGGGACAGTGTCTTAGATTACACCCATAGTAAGGATAGAGTCTTTGCCTTTACTCCATCATCTTGACTCCAATCCTCACCATGATTTTTTTTAACTGAGTATATGGAGATTCTCTATCTTTGGTTGTTTTTCAAGACTATGTATATGTATAATCTATATGAAATTGCTTGCCTTCTCAGTGAAGGGGGAGAGGAAAGATGGAAGGAAAGAATTTGAAATAAAAATGTAATAAAATATGTTAAATATTTTTTTACATTCACTTGGAAAAAGAAATAATGTTTAAAAATACCTTGGCCTTATTGTGGCTTAGATCATGAGTTTCTTGCTATGAAATTCTGGCTTAAATTGAAGAAACTGTGAAAAACTATCAAACAATATAGGTATGATTATGAAGTACAAGTGATGGATAGATTTAAACTATTAAACTATGTGGTAGATAGAATTCCTGAAGAACTATGGATAGTGGTTGACAGCCTTGTAAATGCAACAACAAAATACATCAAAACAAAATAAAAAGAAGAGGAAAAAAACCAAAATGACTGAAAAGTGATGTCCCTGTGTGGAATCACCTTTTGGGTGGTTGAAAAAGATTTTGCTATGACCAGCAACTTATTTAACAAAATTGTATTAATTTATACCATTCTTCATTTTGTATTCCAAAGCCAAACATCCCCCATTCCAATCCTCTATGATGACTGTGACATAATTTTTTTTTCTCCCATGGGATGTTATTTCTAGAATATTTTGTAGGTCTTCATAGGATAAATTTTAGCCTGTTTAATAGTAGTGGTTGGAGTATAGACTTATATTACTGTGATTCTGAATAGTTTTTCTTGGATTCTAACAGATATTTCTGTCTTTTTTATATTACACCTAAGTACTGCCTTTTTTTAACCTTTTATTGACTATGATGGCTGTTTCATGTCTTCTAAAGAAGCATAAGTAGTGATCATTTGAATTAAATTCACCCATTTGCATCCATTTAAGTTCACTAACTCCTAAGATGCTGATGTTTAATAATTCAGTCTCTTAATTGGCCACATCCAGCTTACCCTGGTTCATAGTGCATACATTTGGGATTTCAATGCAATACTGATCTTTACAGCATAAGTTATTCCTTGTTTTTCACCAGACACAACTACAGTTAGGCTTCCTTTTGGTTTTAGCCCAGTTGTTTCATTTGTAAGGATGCTACTTGTAGTTGTGCTCCTCTCTTCTCTAGTAGCATGCTAGATACCTTTATACTGAAGGAGTTATCATCTGGTGTCCTGTATTTTATACTTGTAACAGCATCAGTAGGGTTTCCTTTCCAAAGGTACTAAAGTGGTTTGCCATTTCTTTCTCCACTGTTTCTCCTTTTCTTCAGAAATCTTTGCTATGACCTGTCTTTCTTGGATAGCCCTGCAGGACATAGCTCATTGACTCATTGAGCTATGCAGGTCTTTCTCTTATAACAAGGCAGTGATAGGGTAGAGGGACATTTATATGGTTTTAGTAAATGGGAGGGAATATTATGGACAAGGGAATGTACTTTATGGATGTGTGGAGGTGGGAGACAGTATGACAAGATTAGGGAGCAGCAAGGTTCAAGTTGGTTAGCATATAGAGTATGTAAAGGGGAGTAAGGTAAAATTAAATTGGCAGAATTATTTGAGGGCATTTATGTTATATTGTATAGGTAGTAGGAAACCATTGATGAATTTTGAGCAGGGGAGTCATTTCCATAATCTTTGGATTTCTAATATCTTTTTAAAATATTGTATTTCTCAGTAACATATAACGACAATTTTAACATTAAAAAAAATTGTGTTCCAAATTCTCTTCCTCCCACCTTCCCAGTCCTTGAAGAAGCAAGTAACTTGATATATGTTGTATATATACAATTATATAAAGTGTATATACACATTGGCCATTTTGTGAGAGAAAACACAGACCAAAAAAATAAAATAAAATAAAAGTTAAGAAAGACTTGTCAGAGATACGTGTACATTTACCCCCTTTTCTGCTTTCCTTTTAAGCTTGATTGCATTGTTTTTTTTGTGAAAAACTTGTTCAATTTAATGTGATCAAAATTATATACTTTGATATACTTGATTTTATATTTATATTAATATTATAATATAATATTTATATTATATTATATATATGTATATATGTTATATACTTGATTTTCCCTATCTCTTGTTTGGTCATAAATTCTTCCCTTATCCATAAATATGATAGGTAAACACCTCCATACTCCCCTAATTTGCTTGTGATATCAACCTTTATGTCTAAATCAGGTACTAGTTTTGGCCTTATCTTGTTCTATAATATGAAATGGCAGTCCATACCTAGTTTCAGCCAAAATGTGTTTGAGGTTCTCCATCAGTTTTTGACAAATGGTGAGCTTTTATTTAAAAAGTTTGGATATTTCATTTTGTCAAATACTACACTACTATGGTCATTTGCTACTACATATAGTTCTGTTCTCCTCATCCACTACTCCATGTTTCAGTCAGAAAACTTTTTTTTCTAATTACCACTTTATAGAACATTGTTGAGAACTGTAATGTCTGGGCCACACTCATTCCTATTTTTCCCATGATATCATTGATCTTTTGCTCTTCCAGATGAATTTTGTTATTATTTTTTCAAATATGTTAAATACTTTTGGTAGTTTTATTGATATAGCATCTAATAAGTAAGTTGATTTAAGCAAAATTGTCACTTTTCTTATATCAGTTCAGCATACCAATGAGCAATTAACTTTTTTTATGATTTTATAGATCTGACTTTATTTCATTAAAAAGTATTTTGTAATTCTGTTTATATAATTTCTCAGTTTGTCTTTGGATATTGACTCCAATGTATATCATGTTATCTACATTCATTTTAAATGAATTTTTCCCCTTTCTAACTCTTAATGCTGGTCTTTACTGTTAACTTATAGAAATGTTAATGGTTTATGTGAATTTGTTTTGTATCCAGAAGCTTCATTCATTTAATTATCTCTATAATGCAGATATTCCCTCATGTAGGAGTCAATGTCAAGGGTTAGCTCTAAGGGGTTGCCATTGGTATGAATCCAGGCCAAGGGCCCCCTTGAGCCTGTTTCCACCTACCTAGACTCAGTCTCTCAGAATGTTGACTCACCACCCTCTGTTTATCCTCCCTCTGTCCAAGGGAAGCTCGGTATATTCTGATCATTCCTGAAACCCCGGCCACTTAAGCAATATAGATAAAGTAGTGACACATGAGATTAGTAAGCAGGGAAGTGTCTCAAGGGAATGGCCTCCTAAAGGTTGCAAGCTAGATACCTCATATAATAAATAATGCAAAGTTTGCCATGAAAAATTATGATGTAAATGCATTAGCTATAACATGTAAACCTGAATCTTCAGATGCTTAACTGAGATTTGACTGGTGTCCATGCAATAAATGTATGAATGATTCAAATTTCCGGATGGTCCATGTTTATGCATGCTCCCACTTTTCTGTCAGTGCTGGGAGCCCAGGAAGCACCCTCAAATGATAGAAATAAAAATCATCATGTCTTCTTATGCCATGGAGTTTTTTTTTCAAAGAACTCCATAAATCCTCCAAATGGGAAATCATCCTAAGTTCTGTGTATAACCACCAGGAAATCCTGAAATGGCAGTGGAGAAGGTGAAGATGAGAAATCATTCTTTGTTTTTTACTATTTGAAAGGGATAAAGTGATATTTTTTGAAGCAATATGAAGGATAATTGTAGAAGGTGAGGTAAAAAAAAGACAGCAAGGTCAGTTATAGGACTATTATAACAGTGAAGGCAAAAGGTGATGAGAAACTAACATAGATTTATATCAGTATGAAGAGAGGGCAGAAGTGAGAGTTTTTAAATGGCAAATGAATTTCCTGATATTCTAGATGATTAGAGGAACAGAGAAAAGGTAGGATCAAAGATAGCTCTGACTTTTTGAATATGAATGAATTAAATTGAATAGGGGATTTGGTAGTAGGTAGGCAGTTTTAGAATGAAAATTGCTTAGTTCAGTTTTGGACATTTTGAGTTTGCCAGTGGTGCAACATCATGGAGATATTAAATGGGAATTAAAACATACTGAATTAGATCAGAGGAGAAAGACTGGAATAAAAGATGTACACTTGTGATTTTTGTGCATAAATATATTCACTAAAACTATGAGACAGTACTCAGATCATCAAAGGAGGAATATTAAAAAAAAGGTAAGATCTAGTTCAGAGTCTTTGAGGAAATAGAAACCTCAGTGACTGAATTAGTGAAAGAAACTGTGTAGCCATAGAGATGTGACAAGAATCAAAAGACAACAGTGTTCTTGCATTGGGAAGGGGAGAACATAACCTATAGAAGAGAGATTTTATAAAAAGTGTTAAATATTAGAGAAAGTTGAGGGATTATGAGGATAGATTTGTGATTCTGGAGAGATCAGTTATAACAGAGTGATGTAGTTGGAATTTAAGTTGCAGCATGTTGAGATAATCAACGATATGGCAGTGGACTCAAGAGTACAGAGTCCTTTTTCTTCCTGGAAATTTACTTCAGAAGAGAATGAGAGTGATAGGGTAATGGCTTTAAGGAATGGAAGAATCAAAGGAAGTTATTTTTAGAACAAGGTAAGAACTGATCCAGTTTCCAAACAGTTGAGAAAGAAAAAGTCACATGTGTGTGTGCACACACGTGCGTGCACACACACACACACACACACAAGAAGAGAGAGAAAGGGAGGGAGGGAGAGAGAGACAAAGAGAGGGAGACACAGATAGGGAAACAGACACAGAGAGAGACAGAGACAGAGAAAGAGATAGAGATGGAGAGAACGAGAGAGAGACAGAGACAGAAGCAGAGAGACAGAGTGACAGAGTTAGAGAGAAACAGAGAAAGAGACAGAGAAAATTATCAGTAGAGAGACAGAGAGACAGAGGCACACAGAGAAAGAAAGAGATGATAAAGCAAGTTTTTGGATGACAGGAAAACATAGCACCAAGGGCACAAATAGATTAATTATTTTTTTTCAAGGTGTAGAGCCTCCTCTCCCTCTAATAATGGAAAAAATAGAGGATACATGAAAATGTTATAGGACTTTTAGATATAAAGACAAAGAAATGCATAAGCCACAAAATAACTCAAGCCTCTCAGAACAGTAGAAGGTGAGGTTTTTTGATGAGAGAGAATGGAATGTGGCAAGCAAGGGATTGGGGAAAGAAGAGGCAGTTTGGAACAGTTACTTTGAAGAATGTTTAAACAATTAAACAGATGAATTAAAGAAATATATATCTATGAAGGCTTACTTGTAATAAACTGGCAAGAAATTCAATTGGATCTCTATTAAGGTTCTAATTATTATAAATTAATTGTGATTTTATCATATTACTATTGTAATAGCTTCACCCCATGAAGAAGCAACAATTTGGCACAATTGATGTTTCTAATGTTTTTCCTCTCCTTTCAGTCACTTAATGGTAGGTTCTGTCTATAAATAATTCTCACCCCCAATCAACGATGGATCTTTGCCAAAATATAACCTGTCTAGACTGTTATCTCCTAGATTCTAGGAGAATCTCGCTGCACCTTGATGATGAGAAAGAACATTTTCACTTCTGAGAATATAGCAAAGAAGAAAGGAGATATAATGAGGTAGGAAAAAACTTAATTATGCACATAGGTGAGAGAAAATAATGGAATCAATTAAATTATAAAGGTGAAAAACAATGATACATGTTTTGTTTTTGAGAACTTGATTATCTATCCCAAAACACTTGTCTTGAAGCTGACAAAAGTTTGGGAACTAGATCTGTGAATGGGCTAGGGAGTATCAATGCAAAAGGAGTGAGGAAGATGCTTGATTAGCAAGTCTTGTATTCATTTAGATGAACTAGTGAGAACTAGCAGATTAGATTCTGATGCAAGATAGACTTTCCTTTGAAATAATACAATGATCCCCTTTTCACTGTCCTGTTCCATTCCTGGATAATCATATAGCTGCTGTGCAAATACACATCAGGAATACATTTTTTTTTTTACTCTTTTATGGCTTCTGTGTAACCAAGAGCACTGAAAAGTCAGTCTTTTCTTGAGTAGATATGGAGCAAGCTTAGGCAGTGAGTTTGAACACCACTGGATGAGTAAATAAGCCTGGGGAAGGTAATCAAAAGGCTCTCTTAGTAGATCAATTAAGTCCCGTAGCAGAAGAAAAGCTTCAGGGTGACTTTAATTCTAGCAATCTGGGGAAGTGACTTTGACGTTGATTAAGTGAGAAAATGAGTTAAAAGTAAAGTTATGAAGGAAAAATTGTTGTTTCTATTTGAAATGTCATGAGAAAGGCATTTAATTGTAACCAGGCTATTATATTTAATTAACTCTCACTTTAATTTCTATTCTTATGGAAATACAGTGGATTGTATAATTTCCACTTGCTTATTTAGAAAAGAATCTCCTAACATTTCATTTTTGGATGGGGAAGTGCACTGCTCCACAACTCTTAACTGAAGCAAAACCGTGGGAAAATAGACCACATAAGGCCAAAACCAAGGTCTCCACTAAATTCTCCACTTATCTTTTATCCCAGAGCAGAATATAGGAAGAAATTAAAAGCTCCATGGGTACCAGATATACCAACTCAAATCTTTAAATGTCTTAAAATGTTATAAGTAGGGGTGGCTTAGTGGCATAGTAAATAGAGCACTGGCCCTGGAGTCAGGAGGACCTGAGTTCAAATCCAGTCTCAGACACTTAGCACAAAAACCAGACATGTGACCTTGGGCAAGTCACTTAAACCCAATTGCCCTTCCAAAAAAAGTTACAATTAAAGAATAAGGGTATTTCAAGTATGGACATATGATTCAATTAGAGTAAATTTAGATCCTTTGGATGGCTAGCACAAAGACAAATGCAGAGCTGATTTAAATTATTGACTGTAGTTCTTAAACTTATTAACCATTTTAGATGTCAAAAACCAGTAAAATATATGTAATCAAATATAAATTAAAAATATTAAAAGTACAATGAGTAATATGTGAATAAATGATCACATTTGAATTATTTTTATTTAAAGCCCTCTCAACAAGCTGATATCCAAGTTGATTCATATTATTTTGAGTTTCCAAAGTAACATTCTTTTGATTTCTTCATGTGATGCATTGCTCCCTGCTCAGTTATGGCAGATTGCAGTTGACCAATCACACTGTATTACACTGCACATCAAACTAAGTATCATCATTTCAGTCACATTACATTAAAAGATGACATATCATCCTGGCAATTTGTATTCAAGTATTTAGAAAGGTAATTTTCAAGTGGAGGATTAAAATATCCATCCTTGTCAAAAGACATTGAATGGACATTAAACATCTGCTTCCATGTTTGGCCTTTTTCCATTTCTGATGTTTTCTATTGTTTTGACATGTGTAGACAATATAAAAATAACTTAGTCTTTCAGGTAAGAACTTAAGACAATAATTTAGCCCCAAACATATGTACAGGGTGTTCCCAAAAAATCTTGGGACAGTTTTAAGCATCAAAGCTATATTTAAAAAGTATTTATTTATTTATTTACTTTTAGCTTACAACATTAATTTCCCCAAGTTTTGAGCTCCAAATTCCCCTCAACACACACACACAGATGCCTCTTCTCCCCCTTTTCTCCCTTCTCCCCCTACAGTCATTAAAGCTTTATATAAGTATGTATATACTTATGTGTATACATACATGTAAATTTGCATACCTTATATATTCACTTTGTTTCTCTGATACCATATACGCATGTATTTACACCTCTAGCATCTTCTCTTCTCATTCTTCTTCAAGAGAAACTTTATTTCTTGTCAGGAAGGGAAGCAAGGGACCATCTTCAGAGAGAGTGGGTATTAGAGTAGAATTAGCTCTCTATATTATGTTAAATATTATTAGTCTAGGGACTGTGATTTTAAAGTTCTGGTTAAACTTTTAAGTGCCATTTTTAATGAGGATCCATTGCCCCAAGTTTTATATCCAGGTCTTGAATCCTTTCCCTACAAATGCTAATTTTACAATAAAGATATTATAAAAAGCAAAAATTAGCATCTCCTTCCAAAAACAAAATCCAAATCAGTAGAAAACCATAAATCAGGAGAAACTATGCTTATGATGATATATACTGAAGAATACAGATAGGAGATCCTTGAGGAGTGAATTGATTCATCTCAACCAATGGAGAGGCCCTAATCTCACCCTTGGGAAATTTCATGAAGAAAAAGTAAATAAGTGAACAATCAAATAAATAAGTACAGAAATAAATGAATGAATAAGCAAATAAATATATTAATATGTAAATAAATAATGATGGAATAAGTAAATAGATGAATGAACAAAGAAGCAAGCAAATAAATTAATAAATGACAAACACATAGACAGAAGGTCATTTTTTTAGAGGTGGCCTGGGTGGTTCAAGGAGGGCATTATATAATGGGCGGAGATTGTGTTGGAGGAGAGAGAGAGAGAGAGACAGACAGACAGAGAAAGAGACAGAGAGACAGAGACACACACAGAGAGACAGAGACAGAGAGACAGAGAGACAGAGAGAGACAGAGAGACACAGAGAGAGACACCAAGAAAAGTTATTATTTCATGCAAATATTTTTTCTGACTTAAAGATACTTAACTATTTTGACTATTCCTGTCACAACTGGTGGTAACTGCTTGTTTAATGGTTCCAAATGCTGTCTTATGTTGAAGATGGTGCTTTTGCTGTGTTGCCCTCTTATTTTCTAAAAATTATTAGCTATATAACATATTTATGGGTATGGCCATAACAAATTTATCACAACTTTGAAAGGTTTAAAGGGAATTAATTCAATGGATATAAGGAACTCAATCAAGTAAATAAGTGTAAAAAATGAGCTATAGATTATCAAACATTTGTGATCAAAAATGGATCAGAAAGGGGAAAAGACAAAAATAATAGAAAAGACAGACATGGCAACATGGCAGCCTCTGAAAACATGATTCCTCTCTCCAGGTGGACCAGGCTACAAGATGTAGTATTGAGGTGCCATTGAATACATACATTTTCTCTCCACTTCTGTGCTGGCGTCTTGACTCTTTCATGCAGAAACTCTTACATACTATCCAAAGCATTTAGCTTAAGGATGTAAAAAACTTGATGATAGTGCCTCCAGAAGTTTCCTGACTATAACTTAGAGAGAAAAAATCCATGTGATCATGGGGAAATACCTAGAGTAAATATCAATACAGAGTAATACATGAATCTATTTTATTGTTTGAAAAAGTAAAACATTATTCAGCATTACTACAGTTAACTAAATTTGCAGAATAAGAAATTACATTACAATTAATTGTAAAATATGAAATATACCTCAGCATTTTTGATCATCTCACTGTATTATCATGAAGATTCTTTCACTATTTCTTTCACTTTTCCTGTTTTATGGTAATTGCTAGAGCACACATACTCCATTTTTCTTTTCTAACCCTTAACCTTATGGTATTTAATAGGTGTGTTTTTATATGACTTTTTCTTCATATTTGCTGTTTTCAAATGCAACTGTTGTGTTCTATTATTTTATTATTCTATTGCAATATATTTAGTATATTACAATTTATTAAACTATTCACCTATGGTGCATTTATTTCCAATTCTTTGTAGTTATATAAAATTTTGCTATGGGAATCATTGAATTCATAACTTTGTTTTCATCGGTGATTCTAGTATTTAAGGGTAAATTCCAAATGCTAAAGTTATTTCAAGAAAAATACATTCAAATAAAACATATGCCCACACTGATTATGTTCAAAATCTATGTATCATTCATTATAGTGATAATTATTTGCTGATCAAGGTGTGGTCAGTATTTTTTATCATTTGGTGCTCTGGGATCATGGTTGGCCATTGTGTTATTGATTATAATGTTCAAATTCTTCAAAGTTGTTAAGATTTAGTGATATGTTAGAAATTTTTCACTGCTCTTCCTTTATTTCTTCAATAGTTCATTCAGGTATTTCTTGGTTTTCCTGAAAATGCCCCTTTCATATTTTCTTTTTATTTTTAATTAACTTTTGTATATTTTAGTTTACATCATTTGTTTCCATGAGATTTTGAATTACAAATTTTCTCCCCATCTTTCCCCTACCCATCACCCCAAAATAGCAATACCATGTTTACCACTTCACCAATCTGCTATCTTCTACATCCTTCCCCATCACCCCTCTGGCTTTCCAGTAGAGCAAGAAGGATCTTCTTACCCTGGTGTCTGTATATTTAATTGCCAATAACATGTAAAAAATAATTATACACACACATATATGTATATATATAATTATATATGAATGTGTATATATATGTGTGTGCATGTATATGTGTATATATGTATGTGTGTGTGTACACACACACACACACACACACACACACACACACACACATGCATACACATTTGATTTTAGAACTTTAAATTCTAGATTCTTTCCCTGCCTCCCTCATCACTCACACCCACTGGAAAGACAAGCAATTCATTACAGGCTGAAAATGTGTAGTTACACAGAATATATGCACAATGGACTTATTGTGAAAGACTGACTATATTTCTCTCCTTCCTATTAGACCCCACATTTGTTCTATTCTCTACTTTGTCCCTGTCCCTTATAGAAGTGTATGCTTCTAACAACCCTCTCCCCAAACTGCCCTCCCCTCCATCACCCCTCCTCTCATCCCCGTTCCCCTTATTTTCCTGTAGGGGAAGATACCCAATATAGAATGTGTGTCATTCTTTCCCTAAGCCAAATTCAATGAGAGTAAGATTGACCCATTCCCTTTTGCCTTCCTGTTCTTCCCCTCCATTGTAACAGTTATCCCTTGCCTCTTCTATATGAGATGATTAACCCCATTCTGTCTCTCCCTGTCTCCTCTCATTCTATTCCTCTACCACCACTTAATTTCAACTCTTAAAATATCATTCCTTACTATTCAATTGATCCTCTGCCCTATCTATGTATACATATACACACACACTCATATATGTATTCATATGCATATATACCCTCTTATATAGACATATCTGCATGTATGCAAATATATGCATTTATATTCCCTTCACCTATCCTCATACTGAGAAATCTTTCATAAGTTACAATTACTTTTTTCCACATTGGCATGCAAATAGTTCAATTTTCATACATTCCTTATGAGTTATTTTCCATGTTTACCTTCTCATGCTTCTCGTGTTTGAATGTCAAATTATTTATTCAGTTCTGTTTTTTTTTCAGTAAGAATGCTTGAAAGTCTTCCAACTCATAGAATGAAAAAATTTTCCCCTCAAACACAATACTCTGTTTGGCTGGTAGGTGATTCTTGGTTTTAATTCTAGCTCCCTTGATCTCTAGAATATATCCTTGCTTATCCTGATTGTATTTCTACAGTATTCAAATTATTTCTTCTTGGCAGCTTGTAATATTTTCTCCTTCTGGAGAACTCTGGGAACTCTGGAACCTGGCTATAATATTCCTAGGATTTTCTTTCTGGGCCCTTTTCAAAGGGTTATCAGTGAATTCTTTCAAGTTCTATTTTGTCCTTTGGTTCTAAAATGTCAGGGTAATTTTCCTTTAGAATTTCTTGAAGTATGCTTTCTAAATTCTTTCTTTGGTCATGGCTTTCAGGTAGTCCAATAATTTTTAAATTGTGTCCTCTGGATCTATTTTTCAATGAAATATTTCACATTGCTATTTGTTTTTTTTATTTGTTTGAATCTGTTTAATATTATCTTGATTTCTCATAAAGTCATTTGCTTTTTTTGCTTCACTCTAATTCTGAAGGAATTGTTCTCTTCAGTAAGCTTTTGAGATTCTTTTTCCAAATGGAAAATTTTACTTTTTAAGGCATTCTTCTCCTCATTGGCTTTTTGGGCGTCTTTTGCCATTTGAATTAGACTATTTTTAAGATGTTATTTTCTTCAGTCATGTTGTTGACTCTTTTTTCATGATTTTCTTGCATTATCCTCATTTTTCTTCCCTATTTTTCCTCCACTTCTTTTATTTGGTTTTCAAAATCCTTCTTAAGCTCCTCTATTACCTGTATTCAATTTCCATTTTTCTTGGATTCTTTTGGTGTGGGAGTTCTGACTGTGTTGTTTTCCTCCCATTCCATGCTTTAGTCCTTTTGTCCCCCCAAAAAGAATCTAAAGTTGGATTGCTGTTCTTACTTTGCTTCTTTTGCTTGCGCATTTTGCCAGTGAATTTTTTGACTTTTTAGATCTGTGGAACTCTGTTTCCAGAGGGGAGAGCTTTGCCCCAAATTGCTGTTGTCTCTACAGACCCCACCAGATTTGGCTCACTGTTCATGTATCTCAGAACCACCAACCCAGACCACAATTCCTATCCAGGCACCTCAAGGTAAGAACATTTAGCCTCTGAATGATCACTTGGCCCCTCTGCAATCTGCAGGCTTAGAGCTCTGAAGCAGCCACATGGAGGTGGCTGCAGGGTGGCAACTTCTGCTGCTTTCTTACCCTCGGGGCAACTTCTGCTGCTTTCTTACCCTGGGGGCAGATTGTTGGACATTCTTTACTCCCCCACATTTAGCCAAGTTCCACTGACCTTTCACTTTGTCCTTGTTTCTTATGGGTTGATAATTCTGGAAACAGCCACAGCTGCCTGTGATCTGCTCTCCTGACAGTTCCAGCAGCCCCTTTTCCTGGCTAGCCCTTGGCCAAACTGTGGTGTCAAGTTTGCCTGCTTTCAGCTCCCAGTGAGCTGTGATGAGTCCTTCCTGTCCTGCCTGCTTAGCTTCCCTCAGTGGGAGCCTTGTTTCTCTGTACTTTTGTGGGTTCTGGAACTCTAAAATTTGTTTGGAGTCACATTTTAGAGGTATTCGAGGTGGTTATGAAGGGAGTTGAGTTTTCCTGCTTCTATGCCAGTGTATTGGCTCCACCTGCCCTTTCATCTTTAAGAACATTTATTTAATAAATATTATCGTGTTAATTACTACCAATTAATATTTTGATTCTCAATATTTCTCCAATTATTTAATTGTGTGTGTACAGAGAGAGAATCTTATAGTTTATTTCTGTAGTTACATTGTGTGCTTTTAATAGATTCTCAAGAATTTTATGCATGCTGAAGTCACATTAATTGAAACTTCTTTTTATTATCTCTTCCTGATTGTATAATATGAAGCAATGTTGTTGATTTATACAGATTTCCATTATTCCATACAACTTTCTTGAAACTATTATTTCATTTTTAAAAATTCTTCCCTTGAATATCATCATTTCATTTGTAAAATGTCAAAATGCACTTTCATTTTTGCTTATGCTTAAACTTTTCATTTCACTTTCCTGTCTTATTGTCACATTTACCATTATCATCAATAAATTAACTAGTGAGGTTATAATAGACATTTATGCTTTTCCCTTCATCGTTTTAGAAGAACTTCTAGTTTAGTGCTGGTTCTGAATATTAAATGGATTCTATTTGTTGTTTGTCCTTCCTTTTTGAACAGGAACAGTGACCTCATAGAGGATCTCTTGACTTGGAAATGAATTGCATTGAAGTGAAGCAGAGATGCACAAAGACATCAATCTGTCTCTTCCAGAGTCATTGATGTCTAGTCCAAAAAAAAAAGGCAGGATGATTGGTGAAGACCTAGTATTCAGTGGAGGATCTTGTCATCTTTTGTGTCTGAACAAGGTCTCTAAACATTCCACTGTGTCTGCTTCAGCTGCTTCATGCCTATGAGAACAAAGTTGTCTCATTAGCCCATTCTGCCAAGGGAAGACTCCACATGCTAGGCATAGACAGCCCTCTAATTCACCAAATGAGTTTAAAAACCACCATTTAGTCTAAATCTAATTCACAGATACTATTGACCATGTTCTGACTGCTCATGCTACAACTTCATAGAGGCATCAGTGAGAGATGAATGCCAGACATACACCAAAGGCAATCCCTCACACCATAAGTGCTAGTGAACGTTTTCTATACTACTTATCAAAATATGTCCATTAATTTCTATGCTTCATACTGTTTTTGTTTTCTTTAACGGAAGCAGATATTATATTTAAAAAAATATTTTTTCTAGTTTCAATATGGCTTCTATTGGTCTCCTAATTAATGTGATATATTGTGTTGATTATTTTAAAAACTCAAAATAGACTTACAAACTTTCATGTGGATTGAGTGTGAATGTATGTGTGTACATGTATATATAGAGCATATATATTATATATACATTCATACACATATAGTGTATGTGTATATGTGTGTGTGTAACTATAGAACCATTGATAAAAAGAAATAAAATTAATAGGGTATGCCAGAAAACAAGCACTAATACATGATTTCATTAAAGGTAATAGCAAGAGAAAGCCAACATTTGCAAAATTTTAGGATGTAGTCAAAGCAGTCAAGGGAAATGCACATGTGTGCATTTCTACATCTTTGCATACATATTCACACACATCTATATAGATGCATACACATACACACTTATGTGTAGATGTGTATGTGTACAATTTCTTCACCTAAAGTAAGAAGAGACTAAAGAATTGAGCATATTACAATAATAAAAAACAACAGAACTTAAAAAATAATAAAGTGAACCACCTCAAAACTAAGTTAGAGGAACTGAAAAAAAAGAAGCAATGAAGAATATAATTATTAATGATTTTGTCAAATATATTTCAATAAAGTTGTCATAAAGAAGTAATTATAGATGTAATAAAAATGAAAATGCTGAGAATTTGCAAAAATATAAAAAGCCAAAAGAAGCAGAGGAAAAGGAGAACTGAAAATGAAACTGAACAAGCCATATATTAAATAACAAAGAAAAGAACAGAAGATATAAATTTATAAATAATCCTATGAAACTTTTGAGGAAATATTAATTTCAGTTATACAAATTGTTTACAAAATCAGTAGGTGAGATGGATTTATAAGTGAATTAAATCAAATATTCAATGAAATATTGATCCCAATATTCCACACACTATTTGAAAAAAAACCCAGAAAAAGAAAGGATCTTTTCAAATTATTTCTAAACATACATATATGGTGTTGATACATAAACCAAGTAGAATCAAAATAAAGAAAAAAATACACAGATCTATATGCCTAATACATTGGATCAAATTTGTAAATCAATTATCCATAAAGAAGATAGGGATATACAAAATGAGTTAAACATAAAATTATTCTGATATACTTCATATGAAATTTATCTATAATCATATGTGTTTCTGTATTTAATGCATAAAACACACTTATATAGAATTGTTATATAATTCGCCATGTCTGATAATACAAATATTTATACATATATAAAGTTAAATAAATCTCAGACTGAAGGATGCCAGGCAGACCAGGAGGAAGTGTCTATCACAGCTTCCTGGGAGCCAAGCACTATCCCACCTGAGTCATGGTTTTAGCCCCAGGGCGTCCCCCACCAGAGACGACTAGAGCAGACTTCACTAGACTTCTCAATCTATAAATGCCCTAGACAAGGTAAAAGGTTAGTGTGGAACATTTTTGAAACAGGGGGAGGTCAGTCAGGCTGCTACCTCTGGAGCAAGAAGTGGTGGCACTGTGGCTGCAGCCACTGCCTCATGACTGCTTCTGGAGCTCCTGGTCTGCAGATTGTAGGGGGACCAAGGAACCATTTGGAGGGTAATCACTCTTGCTTTGACGTGCTTGGATCCAGATTCCAGTTTTTGATGCTGGTCCTGGGGTCTGTGACCAATGAGCAAGTGCGTGTGGGGGCTGTAGGAAGGGTGCCCATCCATTAGCTCCAGCAGCTGCAAAACCCCCAGAAATGTGGGACATAGCTCTCTCCATTCTGAAAGAAGAGCTCTATTGTGACAAAGAGTTTAAAAGTCTATTAATTGGCTGCCAATATGAGAAAGCACAGGAAGAACAAAAAGGCCATAGAATCCTGTTTTGGGGCACAAAAAGAATTAAGGGGGAAGAAGGAGGGAAGCAGGATGAAGACAGTGAAATCAGAAATCTTGCATCAAAAGTCTCAAAGAAAAATATGAGCTAGTTACAAGCCATGGAGGAGCTCAAGAAGGATTTTGAAAATCAAGTAAAAGAAGTAGAGGAAAAATTGGGCAGAAAAATGAGAATGATGCAAGAAAATCATGAAAAGCAAGTCAACAGCCTGTTTAAGGAGACACAAAAGTACACCGAATAAAATGACACCTTAAAAAATAGACTATCTCAAATGGCAAAAGAGACCCAAAAAGCCAATAAGGAGAAGAATGCCTTAAAAAGCTGAATATGCCAGATGGAAAAAGAATTTCAAAAACTCACTGATATGAAAATTAGATTGAGTAATTGGAAGCTGACTTTATAAGAAATCAAGAAACTATAAAACAGATGCAAACATATGAAAATATAGAAGGCAATGTGAAATATCTCATTGGAAAATCAAGTACCTGTGAAATAGATCTAGGAGAGATCATTTAAAAATCATTGGTCTTCCTTAAAGGCATGGAAAAAGAAAAAAAAGAGTCTAGACATCATATTTTAAGAAATTATTTTAAAAATTTCCCAGATATTCTAGAACAAGAGGGCTAAATAGAAATTGAAAGAATGCACTGATTGCCTCTTAGTAAAGATCCCAAAACAAAAACTCCTAGAGATATTATAACCAAATTCTAGACTTCCCAGGTCAAGGAGAAAATACTGGAAGCAGTCAGGAAGAAACAATTTAAGTATTGTGGAAATACAATCAGGATTACACAACAGCTAGCGGCTTCTACATTAAGGGATCATGGGACTGAGAACATGATATTCTGGAGGTCAAAGGTGCTAAGACTAAAACCAAGAATCACCTTACCGGCAAAACTGAGTGTAATGGTACAGGGTAAAATATGGTCATTCAATGAAATAGAGAATTTTTAAGCATTCTTGATGAAAAAAAAAACAGAGCTGAACAGCAAATTTGACTTTCAAATGCAAGAAGCAAGAGAAACATGAGATGGGAAATGGTAAAAAGAAAGCATAAAGAACTTATTAAAGTTGAAACTTTTACATTGCTACACGGAAAAAAGATAATTGTAACTCAGACTTTTCTCAGTATGAGGATAGATGAAGGCAATATATATGTATGCATATATGTGTATATATATAAATATATACATATATGAGAATATATGTGTAAATAACTATATATGTGAATGTGGGCATATGTATGTTCATGTATACATAGACAGAGGGCAAAGGATATGTTGCATATGAAGGGATGGTATCTAAAAAAAATAAAGAGGTGTGAGAGGAATTTATTGGGAGAAGAAGGAAGTGATAGATTAGGGTAAATTATCTCACATAAAAGAGGAAAAAGAAAACTGTTACAATGGAGGGAAAGAGGAGGAAGGTGAAAGGAAATGGGGCAAGTTGATTCTCATTGAATTTGGCCTAAGGAGGGAAAAACATACACACTCAATTGGGTATCTTACCCTACTGAAAAAAGCGGGGTAAGAGATAAGAGGAGTGATGAAAGAAGGGATGCCAGATTCAGGGAGAGGGTAGTTAGAAGTGAACATCTTTGTAAAGGAATAGAGTTAAAGGAGAAAATGGAAAAAGTGGGGGGGCGGGATAGGATGGAGGAAAATATAGTTAGTTTTTCACAATAAAACTACCATGAAAATGATTTGGGTAACTACGCATGTACAATCTATATTGAATTGATTATCTTCCCTGTGGGGGTGGCTGAGAAGGGAGGAGGCAAAAAGAATCTGGAGCTCTAAGTCTTCAAAACAGTTGTTTAAAAATGTATTTATTACATGCAACTGTAAAGTAAGATATACATGTACAGGGTATAGAAACCCATCTTGCCCTAGTGGAAAGTCAGGAGGGGGAAGACAGAGGATATAAGAGAGAACAAAGGGTTATTCAGTAGGCTTTCTATTTTGGAGCGTGGGTAGGGGAAAGACAGGAGAGAAAAACTGCAACTCAAAAT
The DNA here is from genome assembly GCA_028646575.1 of Pseudocheirus occidentalis. Classification (NCBI taxonomy): domain Eukaryota; kingdom Metazoa; phylum Chordata; class Mammalia; order Diprotodontia; family Pseudocheiridae; genus Pseudocheirus; species Pseudocheirus occidentalis. The sequence continues at coordinate 55,585,440 of CM053601.1, forward strand.
CTTGTGGAAATGAATGTAGAAAACTAAAAATAAATAAATTAAAATAAAGGAGTTTAAAAAAAGAAAAGACACTGATTTTAAAAGTCTAACAAGGAAGAATAATGGATAATTAAGGAAAGTACTACTCATAAAGCAGACAGGAGAAGCAGAGGGGAAAAAAAACAATTTTCTAACATTCATTCCTTTAAAGTTGTTTTATCCCTCTCTGCTTCCCTCTACTTTATGAGGGATACTCCAACTGCATACTGTTACAGTACAGCTGTGATGGTACCACTGCATTTGACAGAAAAATTTGCATGATAGAATATATTTAAAAATTTTTTTCCTTTAAATACATGACTTTTGGCCAATATGGTGGTATAGAAGCAACAAGGTTCCACAGCTCCCGCGTAGTCACTTCAAATACCCGTAAAATTTTACTCTAAAAAAATTTAGGGCTCCAAAACTCACACAAATATATGGAAAAACATATCTGCCGCTGAAGGCAGCTTGCCACAAAAGTCTCAGCGCGGCACTCTGGGAAACATAATTAGTCCAGCCTGAAACCACAGTTCAGCCCCCAGCTGGCCAGGATGAGATGCAGCAGGAGCCTTTAGGCAAGTGGATCAGTAGCAGCTATGGCAGTTTCCAGAATTAGCAAGCAATAAGAAACATGGACTAAGAGCAAGGTCATTGGAACTCAGGTAAATTTGGGGGAGAAAAGCCGTCCGGCCTAATTGCCTCAACTGTAAGGAAGCAGAAAAAGTGGTGGCCCTGCAGCCACCTCCACTTGGCTGCTTCAGAGCTCTTGGACTGCAGACTGCAGGGGGGCCAATGCTCATTCAGAGGCTAAGTGCTCTTTCGTTGAGCGGCCGGGATCCAGATTGTGCTCTTGGGTGGTGGTCCTGGGGTGCATTTTCAGTGAGCCAAAGCTGGTGGAGGTGGCCAAAAACAAAAACAGTGCCCTCCCAATAGCACTGGCAGCTGTGAAAACCCTGCAATTTGAGATAGAGGTTTCTGCTCTGTAAGCAGAGTTCCATAGCACTAAAAATTCAAGTAATTCACTGTCAACATGAACAGGGAAAGGATGTAAAGTAAGAACAGCAACTGTACTTTAGATTCTTTCTCATTGATTTTGGTTTAGGGAAGGAATGACACAAACACTAAACTGGGTATGATGCCACACAGGAGAGTAGGGGGGATAAGAATGAGAGGTAGGATGAAGGGGGGGGGAAATGGTAGGGAGGATGGTTGCTGGAAGAACATAATTCTGTAAAGGGACAGGGTAGAGAATAGAACATGGG
>CM053601.1:55587222-55609957 GCA_028646575.1 Pseudocheirus occidentalis
TGCCCTTCCAGTGGGGGTGGGTGACGAGGGAGGAATCAAAAGAACCTAGAATTTAAAGCTTTACAATACATGCAGCTAGGAATTAAGATATACAGGGACTGGGGCAGGGACACCCTCCCTGCCTTACCAGAAAGTTAGAGGGGTGTTGGAGGAGGGAGTAAAAGAAAGCAAATTGGGGGAGGTCTTTACAGTGGGATCACTATTTTGGAGTTGTTGGTAGGGAAAGATGGGGAGAAAATTTGCAACTCAAAAAATCTCATGGAAATGAATGCTATAAACAAGAAAATAAATTTTAAAAATTATATTAAAAAAGAGAAAACATAAAGAGGAAATCAATGAATTGGTTATTCAAATAATAAAGGTAGAAAAAAGCTAATTAAAAATCTCCAATTTAATACCAAATTTGAAATACAGAAAATCAAAGGAGAGTTTAACAAAATTAAAATCAAGAAATCTGTTGAACTAATAAATAAAACTAAGGGTTGATTTTATGGAAAACAAAAACAATAAAATGAAGAAACCTGTGGTTTGTTTGAATTAAAAATAATAGAAAGTACAATTACTGTTGTGCAGAGAATCAGAGAGAGTCTAGATCTGAGTTCAAAATAATTTGAGATGTGGATTTATTAATTAAGAATGAGACTATGGAGTGCATTCACTCAAATGAGCAGTAATTTTTGGAGTTACAAGACTGATTATAAAGGCTAAAAACACAAAAACCATGAAGAGAGAGGGGAGCTAGGTGAAGCCATGATGTACAGAAGCAGACAGCAGCCGTTGGTCGGATCTTTAGCTCAGAGCTAATTTTGAATACCATGCAAAGAGTAGAGGGGTACAAGCTTCCTGTGACTCAAGTGTTCCTCAAAAGAGCAGGGGTAGTCAGCTCTTTCCAGAACAGGGTGACAGGTCATATGGTAAAGGGGAACTGGAAAATCCCTGAACTGGCTCGAGTCATGTTCCAGGCAAAAGGTGTGGAGACCTTGCTTGGTCAGCAGAATAGGACAGGGTGGTCTCTATTACACCATACCTCTGATTTGCACTTTGTACACTCATACTGATTCAAGGAAAATATGTAGAATATAATTTTAGATAAAGGAACTTGGCCTTGGGCCTTGCCCAGGCATGTCTTAAAGCTGTTTCAAGCTATGACAAAACATAGGACAGAGACAAAGACCGAAATATAAAGGGGCTTAGTGGTGGGCCACAAATCAGGTGGTGTGCAGTGACCTGGGATTTGGGTTTAGGTACAACATTACCAGGATCAAAAATGAAAAGGATTAAGTTACCACTAATGAAAAGGAAATTAAAATGAGAATTAGGAAGAATTTTATCCAATTATATCCCTATAAATTTGACAAATTTTAGTCAAACGAAAATTTACAAAATTATAAACGGCACAGATCAACAGAAGTGGAAAGAAAATACTTAAATAACCCCATTTCAGAATACAAAATTGTACATCAATGAAGTCCTTAATAAAAAATCTTTTGGGCCAGATGGACTTACAAATGAATTTTATGTTACATTTAAAGGATGTGATAAATTCCAATGTAATATAGGCTATTTGGGGATATAGGTGAAGAAGGCTTCCTACCAACTTCTTTTATGACACAAATGTAATACATATAATTAAAGTGGGAAGAGCCTAAAGAGAAATAAAATGATAGACCAATTTTCCTAATGAATATAGATACAAAAAACTTGAATAAAATATTTGGGAAAAGAAAACAGCAACTTATACACTACGTAACAGTGTATAAGGGCTGCAGGGCTGGTTCTATATTAGTAAAACTATCAACATAATTGGCCATATCAACAACAAAAATAATATAAATCTTATGATTATCTCAATAGATTTAGAAGAAGCTTTTGAAAAAATGCAATACTGATTCCTATTAAAAACACAAGATACATAGCAATCAATGGAGTCTTGCTTAAAATGATAAGTTATTGTCTTCCTTAAACCATCAGCAAATATTATATGCCTATGGGGATAAGCTAGAGACATGTTCAATACGATCAGGTGTGAAACAGTTATGTCCTTTATCATCACTGTTATTCAATATGATATTAGAAATGTTAGCTTTAGTAATAAGAGAAGAAAAAGAAATAAAAGGAATTAGAATAGGCAAAGAACTAAAGCTATCATGCTCTGCAGAAGATATGATGATATATTTAGAGAATCCTGTAGAGTCAAGTAAAAAAAAGCTATTTGAAATAATAAACACCTTTAGTAAGGTTACAATATATAAAATAAACCCACAGAAACCATTGACATTTCTGTATATTATTAACAAAAGCCAAAGCAAGAGATAGAAGGAATATTTGTAATTATATTCATATGTAGATGTATATATTCACATTCACGCACATTCACGATCATAATATACTTATTTATCCTCTGTTTTTTGAGGGTGGGTAACCTCTTCCTTCATAAGTTTCAGTTTTTCAATAGTTTTCTAAGTTCAGAAACTTAATTTCCAACACTGCAGCAATACACCATCCTTATACTGTCTAAATATTTTAAGTAGTCTAAACCAATTTTGATTAATGTGGCTGGCATATAGTGTAGTTTTTCCTATTTTTCCTCTTATGATTACACCTATTTTAGCTTATCTTTCTTTGAGGCCATGATTATTGTCCCTGATTTTTCTCCCCTAATAAGTTCCATGCCTCATCACTATATTATGTTTATGTGTATTCCTTATTTCCTATCCCTCCTGACTCCACTACTTTACTTCTGCCTGCTACCCTCCCCACCAAGGATTCTTTATTTATCCTCCCATTTCCATTAATCTACACATCCTTCTTTTAGCCCCTCTTATGCTAGTCTTTCACCTCCCCTCTAGAATTACCTCCATTAACTTCTGCCCACTCACTATCTCTTTTATTGCTCTCTGAATTTATAAGACTTTGCAGTGCCATCCACAAGCAGCTTCCCAACAGAATGCTACTCTGAACAGATTATAAGTTCTGATTATAGAGTATAGTGAACACTCTAGTTATTTAATAAGAAAACAAGGCAAACCGTCACAAGAAATAAAAATGCAATGTATACAGCATTACATCTGATCACAGAAAATCACAATATAGTGTTCACAACAGCTTATCATTAAAATAGCCACATTTTTTTTCACCAAAGTGGTCACAGTATTTAGAAAAAATAACAAAAGAACAATCATCTATTATCCACAAGGAGATTTGCTTCCTTACTCAGTCATTCAGTCATCTCAAAACACAATAGTCACTCTTCCACTCATGGGGCAATTATAGGTTAACTTAATCAGTCACTTATCTAGCAATTAGTCACTAAATATCATTAATCACTAAATACAATCACAAAATATAATCATTAGAAAATTACACAAACCCTCCACCAGTGAACTTAATCAATCCCTTATTCAGATTTGCAATTACTAAATATCATTAATTACTAAGTGCAATCATTAGAAAATTGCACAAACCCTCCACTCCTCAGTCTCTAGTAAACTTCAATTTCATCACTATATGCAATATCCAAGGGGAGGCCTTTTCTTCATCTTAACTTGGGGTGGTCTCTCACATTCCCTGGATCCCCTTCCATGGTCCCATCTCCTACCAGAATTCACCAAACAGTCCCGTCCAGTCCTCCAGGCAGGGCCTACTACATGCTGAAGTTCACAGGGTCCAGCACATCTCAAAACCTTCACCACTTCTGTTGCCAGGAACTCAAGGATAAACCAAACCACAAAAAAACAAAGTGTTAGCATCCCAGTCATGCTTCTTCAGTCCTCCAGCAGTTCGGCTGGCCCTAGGACCCAGAAGAAATTTCAGCATTCCACTAGTAATAACTTCCGCCTTCCAGGTAGCCTTCTCAGCAGCAATTTCAGCCTTCACCAGATTCTGGTCTCAGGGAAATACTCTCTCACTTCTCAGTCAGCTTCCAGATGTTCACTGAGAGAAATTCTCTCTCTCTCTCTCTCTCTCTCTCTCTCTCTCTCTCTCTCTCTCTCTCTCTCTCTCTCTCTCTCTCTCTCTCTCTCTCTCGGTCTCTCTCGGTCTCTCTCTCTCTGTCTGTGTCTCTCTCTGTCTCTCTGTCTCTCTGTCTGTCTGTCCGTCTGTCTGTCTGTCTGTCTGTCTGTCTCTCTCTCTCTGGGTCTCTCAGTCTCTCTCGGTCTCTCTCTCTGTCTGTCTGTCTCTCTGTCTGTCTCTCTCTCTCTCTCTGTCTTTCTCTTTCTCTCACTCCTAAGCAGAACAGTTTCTTTCACCAGTAGCTTTTCAGAAGAAAATTCTGCTTCTTCCACCAGGAGAACATTTCTAATTCTGACTGTCTCTCTCTGGGGCTCTTCTTATATAAACACAAAGAATTGGCTTCCCCTTTCAGGCAAACCCTTCCTGTTATGTCAGCAACAAGAGACAGAGTTCACACTCTCTGACTATTAGCCACAAAAGTTTGATTACTTACTAAGGGCTAGGTACCTGCTTACTTGACATAACAAAACAGGGTCTTCAAATATAGATTAATTACCATTACAGACTTTTATACCCTTCTGCTCTCTTAAACCCATTCCCCAATGAAAGTAGGGTTCCAGAACTAACATCCCTCCTCCATCATCTAATTCTACAGTGTCATTTCTTCCTCTCACACCTCATTTGTATAAAATAATTATTTTTACCTCTTCCTAAGCAGTTTTACCTTTTAGAATCGTATTATACTCAGGTTCACTTAATCTTTTTATGAATACCTAATTACTAAAAAGTATCTTAGATATATGTTTTACATTTCTCATATAAAAGGTAAATAGCATGTCCTTATTGAGTACCTAGTATTAGTCTTTTATATGTCTTAAATTTCTCTTGGATTTTGGATGCCAAATCTACTATTAAGTATGTTTTTTTTTACAAAATCCTGAAAGTCTGACAATTCATTAATTATCCATTTTATTTTTATTCAGCATTATACATAACTTTGCTGCTTATGATATTTTTGGCTACAACTCCACTTCTTATGCTCTTCAATATACAATGTTCTTAGACCTGCAGTCTTTTAGTGTCACCACTGCTAGGTCTTCCATGATTCTAATTGTTGCACCACCATCTTAAATGTTTTGTTGTTGTTGTTGATCCTAATATTTTTTTCCACGAGCTGGGGGTTTTGCAAATTTACTATTATGTTCCTGTAGATCAGCAATTCTCAACCTGTGAGTTATGTTCAATTTGTAACAATGAAAATACATCTTGCATATCATATAGATTCATAACAGTAGCAGCAGTTATGAAGTAGCAAGAGAAATAATTTGATGGTTCCGGGTCACCACAACATGAGGAACTGGATTAAACTGTTGTGGGATTAGGAAGGTTGAAAACCATTGCTGTAGATTTTCCTTGTAGTATCTTTTTCAAATGGTGATTGATGGATTTTTTCTATTTCTACTTTGTCCTCTTGTTCTACTGCATCAGGACAATTTTCTTTTAATATTTCTTATTTTATTGTAGCAAGATTTTACTTACTTATATTCTGGTTACTCATGTTTTCTTTTCTTTCTCTGTTCCTCATACAAGTTGTTTTTGTTTTTTCACAATTTCTTTATTTTTTTTTGTTCTTTATATTTTGTTTTATTATCTTGGTCTCATATAATTTTGTTGATGTCCATCAATTGGGAATCGCTAAACAAGTTGTGGTATATGAATGTAATGGAATACTATTGTGCTATAGTTATAAGAAATGGGGAGGAAATGGACTTCATATTTACCTGGAGAGGCTTATACAAACTGATGCTAAGTGAGAAGAACAGAACCAGGAAAAAAATTGTACACAATCATAGACATATCATATATGTTATTACCAGCTTTGTTAAAGTGTACTCTTCTCAGCAATGCAGAGTTATAAGACAACTCCACAACAGATTCCAAAAAAACCTTTTAAAAATGCCTAACTCCTTCCTATTAAAAACTGTAAAGCATAGGTATAAATGAAGATTTCTTTTAAATGATGAGCATTATGTATATAAAATCATCAGGGAGCATTATCTAAAATGGGGATAAACTTTTCTCATAACATCAAGGATGAAATAATGATACTTATTATCACCACAGTTATAAAAATTATGCTAGAAATTCATGTTCTGGCAATATGAGAAGAAAAACAAAAGAAAGTAGAATAGACAATGAGAAAGCAAAGCTATCACTCTGTAGATGATATAATGATATACTTAGACAATTCTAGAAATTCAACTAAAAAAACTAGTTGAAATAATTAACCACTTTAGCAAAGTTTCAAGACATAAAATAAACACACATTTATCATCAGCATATATGAACATTATGAACAAAGCCCTACTGCAAGAAATACATATTACATTTAAAGTAATTGTAGTCCACATAAAATACATAACAGTCTACCTGTCAAGACAAAATCAGAATCTATATTAACATAATTACAAAACACCTTTTGCAGAAAAAATATAGATCCATACATTTTTAGAAATATTTATTGTTTGAGGGTTGGCTTTACCAAAGAAATAAAAATAACACCTTTAACTAAATTAATTTATTTACTACATAGTAATCAAACTATCAGAATTTTATTTTATAGAACTAGATAAAATAAAAATAAAAATCCTCTAAAGAACAAAAAGTCAAGAATATACAGGGAATTAATTAAAAAATGAAATAAAGTAGCCTAGCAGTGCTGATCTCTAACTATGTTACAAAACCAAAATCATCACAGCAATCTGGTACTGGCAAAGAAATAAGAGTGGCAGAACAAAGGAATAGATTATCTACTCAATACATTGTAGTAAATGACTGTAGTAGTCTAGTGTTAGACCAAGAAATATATATGTATATATATATATGTGTATGTATGTATATATATGCACATATACATGTGTGTATGTGTGTTTGTGTGTGTGTGTATACACACACCTACAAGTCTCTCTCTCCATACACAGGTGTACGAACACACACATATATATGCATACTTGTTAATTTAAAAACACATATAGGCATCTATGTGTAAGTATGTAAACAGACATATACATATAAGGGTATGCATTTTATGTAATGACTCAAAATTTCCAAAATATGTCATGTTTCCTTTTTTCTAGTTTAAGTACTGTAGTAGCATAAAAACATTTAGTTTAGCACCTGGTTAGCAAAAATAATTAAGTAGAATAGGTAATTATCAGATTGTTCATATCATTAATACATATATTCTGTGATAGTAAATAATTCTGCAGCTCAACAAAATTTTGTTCCAATTATTTCTAAGATTATTATTATATAATAAATTACAGAAATGGTTTAAAGGCAACTTTCACAATTTTTGCTTTGAGATATTGCTTGCCATGAGTTTCCAGAAAAGTCAATTATAGTCCCTTAGGTGAAATTAGAAGAGGTTAAAATAGGAAAATCAAATCATATAAATGAGAGAATCTGTTGTATGCTTTTATATATTTGAGCTATCATTACAAGGAAGTTGACACAGGAGGCAGAAGTTATCTAGCTCAGAAACTTGGAAGAAATTCTAGAATACAGCTTGGAGAGGAAAGATTTGAAAGTCCCGTCTATCTAGATCTATATATCTATTCTTTGTTTGTATGTGTGTACATACACATATAAATTTGTGCATATGCACAAAATATTTAAAGAAGCCATTTGTAGCAAAGAACTGAAAACTAAGCAGGTGCCTACCAATTGGGGAATAATTGAACAAATCATGACATATGGTTATAATAGAATATATTGTGATCTAAGAAGCAACAAAAAGGTTGGTTCCAGAGAAACCATAGGAAATCTTATAGCAACTGATTTAGAGTAAATGCAACAGGAAAAAAAAAATAAGCAAAAACAAAACACAAAAAGTTTAAAAAATTCATACAAGAACAATATTGCAAAGAGTACAAACTTTGAATCACTTAAGAACTCATATCAATGCAATATTGAATCATGATTCCAAGAAATATATGTAAAATTCTATGTTGGGGTCACAGCTGGATATACTTCATGAGTACAAATTACCAAGGAATTCTATAATTTTCTACTTAGAGTCATTTTGTTTAACCATCAAATATTATAACTAAATGTTTTCTCCAGCATCCATGTAATAGGAAGAAGCTATAGCATTATTTGGTTTCATTATAGCAACTCCCTTGAAAGCACAATTGAGGTTTGAGGACAGACAGATGGCATATAACTAGCACCCACTTCAATTTAAAAACAAAACATCATTCAGCTTTCCATGTCTAACATTCTCTCTTCCCTGAAACCAGGAAGACAATTTTTAGCATTTTTTAATGTTTCCTCAAATCTATATATTTTTCAATGTTATGACTATATGAGCTCCACAATGGGGAAAAAAAGTGCTTGCCATTCTTTTTAAAAATGTACTGCATTCACCACTTCAACTACTAAGTAAATTACCTTTTGCAGTGGTCAAAGTGTCCCTAACTACTATAGTATTTACTTATTTGTTTATTAAGTATGTGAGTGATTACTAAGTCTGAAGCATTAGGTAGAACTCTGTTGTGTCTTTAAACCAGAAATCCCTGAAATCTGGAATGGATAGACTTTTCTATTAATCAGTTTCTCTCCTATACCTTTTATCGACTTTTAAATGAATTTTTACTGAAGGTTCATTTAGGGTTGGTATTGAATGAAAGCCTATGGAAGCCTAAAGAAAACAACAACAAGATATACAGGATGACCTATACTTGGACTCCACTATCACAGGGATTTAATGCAAGGAAAACCTTATGTGGCAGAAAGCAAGTAATGGTCAGAGGGCCTTTGGAACACTGGACAGCAACAGGAAAGGACCAACTGAGCAGAGTAGCCTAAGAAGACATTACAAAACAAAACTAATGGCTCACAAAAACATATTGTGATACCCAACACTCAGGGGAAGAAGCATTGTGGTTTGTTGATATATAGTTATGCACAAAGTAAAAATGAGAAATAATTCTCTTTCTCTTTCTATTGCTCGTACAAGAGTATTCATCCTTATAATCACCTAGCTGTATAATAACAAAAATCTGCTAACAAGTCTTCTTCATTCAATTTATTCTTCTACTCATCCACAGAACTATGGCCAGACTAACATTTCTATTTAATCAACACCAACTCTAAATGAACTTTCAGTAAAAAAAATAATTTAAAAATCTATAAAAGGTATAGAAGAGAAATTGATTAATAGAATTATTTCCAGTTTACCCTATTTATAGCTTGTGTCATGGTTGTTTTCAAGTTGTGTCCTCCATTACATTATAAGCTCTTTGAGACTGGAGATCATTTTTTTTCTTTCTATCTACAGAGCACAGTAGATGCTTACTAAATGTTTATTGATTAATTGATTTTGCACACACCATTCATTTATGAAACTCTGTTTTTAAACTCTATAGTGGTAATTAAAATAAAACTTATGTATAAGATCTCTAAAATCTGACACCACTCTACTTTTCTATCTCTTGTAATTTCCCTGCCAAAATGAATAACTCTCTACACAAGAAACTCTCGTTCTCTTTTCATTCTTCTATGAATTTATTCAGAATGTTTCTGCGCCTGAAATAATCCCTTTCTTTTTGTCTGTTGAAGTACTATTTGCCTTTTAATTCACAACTTTAATTCCATTTTCTCCTAGCATCTTCCCAGATTCTCAAAGTGGATGATGACATTGTCAGTTTGAAGTCTGAGTTTCAGACAGTTCTATCTTAACATGTTACTGACCATCACATGTCTCTTTCTTGGTCTCATTCCACTAGAACGCAAAAAGTCTCCTGAAAATAAGGAATGAAATTTTAGTTAAGCTTTTTAGCTCCTTTGGAACCAGCAAAATGCTCTGAACATAGTAGGTGATTAATAAGCATTTATTGTACTTTTAGAAACAAAATTTGATCTTTTGATTTACTGATTTATGAATTTTATAGAATTTGAGGGGGGTAATTTATAAGATTGAATTAATTTAACTAAATTGCATTTTTCTTTATTCAATTTCAAATAAAATTTGTATGTATGGACAATTTTCTTGAAAATACTAGGACAACTGATTAATATGTAGATCAAACTTGGACCTTTTCACTTTAAGTACACCATTGGCAAGGAATAAAATTATTAAAACACACAGTTCAAACTGTAAATATATATACATAAATAAATAAAAGTAATCATGTATCATAATTCTAGCCTTCTCAATGGGAGTGATGGGAGGGAAAGATAATTTGGAACTAAAATGTAAAAATAACTACAATAATACATTTATATTATTCTTTTATAATTATTACTATGCTTTATTGAATTTTAATAATGCTTTATTTCAATTAACAGTGTTTATCTTAATGACCTTGTAGAGTTCATAGTTTAGATCAATAATGATGACAACAGCAATAACTAGCATTTAATTCTCACAACAACCTTATTAAGAAGTTGCAATTGTTATCATCATTTTATGATAAAGAAACTGAGGCAGAAAGAGGTTAAGAGACTTAGACTGGTCCATTCAGCTAAGTATATGAGACATGATTTCAACTCTTCTTCCAGATACAAAATCCAACATTCAAAGTGCACCCACCTACTTGCTCTGGCTGACCCAATTTTCCGGATAAGGAAAATGAAGTTCATACTTTATGCAATATCACAAAACTATTCATTGGATTTGCTATTGGAAGTGCTCTTAGATATGTATACATCACATTATAGAACTCTTTCTTCTTCACCTGCTACTTTATGGATGCAGAAAAATTGGAGTCTTAGAAACTAAAGCAGCAAGACGTAGAAGAGCTAGGATTAGAGTTTAAATTTACTCCATATTTATTGCTTTCATTAACACACTATGGTGGAGCTATGAACTAGTTCAATCATTCTGTAAAGAAATTTTAAAGTGTTCTCTGAATGTTACAAAGTTGTGCATCACCTTTGGCATCCTTCCCATTTCTTTTGCCACAATGGAAGAAGGAAAAAATGGAAAAGGAAATCCTCATAATAAATATGAGTGTTGTATCAAAACAAATCCCTACCTTGGCTATAACAGCAACAACAAAAATATGAATATCTCATCCTGTGCTTTAAGTCCCTTATATCTGGACCAGGGGATGGGTAATAACCTGCTTCAAATTCAGTCATCTGAAATTTGACCTATCTCTTTCCAAAGAGGTTATGTTTTTCACCCTTGTGAGGAATCATGGCTAGGTATTTACTCCTTCCTTCCAATTTTCCTCTAAAAGGGATATTGGGATAGAATTGCATATATCTAACATTGATATTGATAGTCTAAGGGCACAATATTTTTGGTGTCCTAAGATGAAAATTCCTTTCCCTGATTGCCCTCAAGGGAAGGTTAGTACTGTCCACCACCTTAGATCCTTCTTAATCAAATGCTTTTTGCACAAGTAACCACCAAGAATAGTAAAACTTTTTATCAGTGTAAACAGTAAATATAAACAAGAGTATTTACATTAGAATGGACCAAAGTATAAACAGGAGCAAAAGGGCTTTCCAGTTGAAAGGAAGATAAGATCCCTCCATCACCAATACCTAGGGTTATTAGCCTGGAAATTGAAGGGTATAGTGTGAACCTAGCTTTCTTTACATGTCTGAAGCTCTGAGAGCTTTCATTAGTCATTCAAAAATTAAAACTTGCTTCTTGTGGCTGTCTTTCTCAAAAATCCTTCTCCTTAGTATTTACCTCTTACATAGATATGGAGACTCATCTCAGGTCTATCAACCAATTACATCTTTCATCTCACCTGCAACAGGCAACATCATAGTGGTGTCCCTCAGAAAACCTTCTTGGACAGGAGAGAATGTTACTGTCCTCCCATGAAGGAAATCTCTTTTTACTCCCTTTCAAAAATTATCCAAGATAAGTTTTAAATATGCATGTGTAAAGTAAAAATACAATCATTAGTGCTTTAAAATAACCAGGGTGATTTTCCTGCAATTCCCAGTAACCATCCGATGGTACTGTCGAACAAAAGACAATAAATGCAAATCAATAGCATATGCAATAGAAATGGCATAATTTGGAAGGATACTTCTCTGACATGTCCAAGTACATGTAGGACATAGTACCTACAGATCTCCAGAGTAAATGCACAGCCACAAAAACTCATCATAAAAAACAAATTCTATACAGTATACACTAAGCTAATAGATTGTAACAGCCTCATTTTATTACCCTTTTGGTAGGGTTTAAACTCAAGAAATTGTGGAAGCAGTAATGATAGACTCACAGGAGTTAATAATACAAGCCAAGATCAGGAACATTTCATTCAACTGGCAATTGGAGGTCTCTAGATGCTATGCTACCTTTAGAAGTCTAGCTTTCTCACTTTACATTCCCAGACATGTAAACATGATCCTTGGTATTCTCTAACTCCTTAAGTCTCTGATATTTGCTTCTAACAGTCTTTTCAACCTTTCAATATACACCACTAGAAACTAACCTGGGAGTAATGAGAGTTTACATGTTTTGTCCATAGTCCCATAGGTGGTATGTATCAGAGAAGGGATTTGAACCCAGGTGGTTCTGAATTTAAAATCATCCCTTGACATTATATGGTACTCTCTCTCACTGTTTACCATATTGTAAACTCTTAATAAATTCTTCTGTATTTATTATACTATGGATGAATAACATGATAATATATAAAAATAAAAATGCAAACATTTTGAAGCATTTTAAAATATTTAAAGTAGTATCTATGGAACATTTTTTTTTGTTGATTTTGCTTTGACTTTTTTTTCTTTAAGACATTAATGGGCAACCTACATGTACAGAAATATTTGTAGCAGCACTTTTTGTGGTGGCCAAGAACTAGAAATAGAGGAGGTACCCAACATTTGGGGAATGGCTGAACAAGTTGTAGTATATGAATGAAATGAAATACTATTGTGCAATCAGAAATGATGAACAAGAAGACTTCAGAAAAACCTGGAAAGACTTATACAAACTGATTTTGAGAGAAATGAGTAGAACCAGAACATTATACACAGTAATAGCTGCAGTGTGAGAGAACTGATTTTTGATAAATTTAGCCCTTTTAGGCAAGCATGGATCTAAGTCATTTCCAAAGGACTCAAATTGAAAATTCTATCCACTTCCAGAGAAAGAACTATTGAGTTGGGATGCAGAGTGAAGCACACTCTTTTCTTTTTTTATTTTGTTATGTTATATTTTATTTTCTTTCCCACAGTTTCTTCTATTCATTAAAATTCTGCTATGCAACATGAATAATGTGAAAATGTGTTTAATAAGAATGTATGTGAGAACCCATGTCAGATTGCAAGCCTCTCAGGGAGGGTTGAGGAAAGGAAGGAGGAAAAAAAAATTTAAATGTATGGAAGTGAATGTTGAAAACTGAAAATAAATAAATTAACAAATTTCAAAAGAGAATGAATTAGAAAAAATAAAAAAACATATTAATGTGCAGACATTTGTTAATGAAGGAATTGAATTACTCTATTTCTCAGGATCCAATTTCATCTGAAGAGTCAATGATCATTAAAGTTCTATAAGTGAGAAACCACTTTCCTTTTTCTTTACAACATGTTCGTTTTTACTTTGCACTTAGAGGATATTTTCACTTGTGTGAACTATTTTGAAAATTGTGAGTTTGATGCTATAGTTATGAATTTTTACATTCTTTCCATTCCTCAATAATCAATGTGAGAAAAATCATTCCTACACAAACACAAAGTAAAAAGAGTAGCAACACCATTCTTTCGGCACAGAAAAGGGGAGGGAATTAAAACTTTTCTTGGTGAAGAAGAAAGCATCATTGGAGCTGAGGGAAACCTTACCTAAAAGTCTAGTGAAGGCTGGAGAAAAGGTAAATGCTTGTTTCTACAGAAAAATTTAAGAAATTTCCTTCTGAGAAGGCATTCTTGTATATAGTTTAATAAACACTACAAATGTGTAAAACCTTAAGGTACAGGTGTATCTAGTAATCACTTGTAAAATAGTACTACAAATGAAATCATTGGTCATATGTTTTAAAAATGATGAAAAATGATATTTAAACAGAATGAGAGTGTTTATATGTTATTAAATAAAGATGAAAAGTCTGATTGATACATTTATTTATTGATCAATTCTCAATTAATGTTAAGAAATACTGAGAACCAGGGGGTAAAGCAAATGGAAAATTTATTCTGAAGGAAGGAAAGGAGAAAAAAGCTCTGAGGAAAATCATATTTATGATTGAGGCTAGAATCCATTATCTTTGAATGTTGTCTGTTCCAGTACTTCTGGGAGGCATTATGACAGAATAAGTTGTAAATTGTTATTACTCTCCCAGATTCACCTCCAGAAAACTATAAAAAGCTCCCCCAAACAAATCCTAGAACAGCAGAACCATCAAGAAGAAGGGGTAATTTTTTTTTGTTTTAATCCCAAGGATCTTGGAAGATTGACAAGAAAGATCTGTCTCATTCACATAAAAGGGGAGTGAGGTCTAGGACAAGAAGCATCACAGAAGCCAGCTGCAAGCCCCACCCCAGTGGATCAGCAGTAGATCCTTAGCCCACTACACTGAAGCAGACAAATGCCAACATCACATAACTTCCAATAGCCAAAAGAATAGGCAAACTACAGCCAAGAACCAGCAAGTGCTTCAGCATACCTCTAGGAAAACAGACAGCCTCCAGCGTTAGACTTCCACATACTTCAGTGTAGCCTGAGGCAAAAACGGCAACCTCCAGTGGTCAGACCTACTTGTGATTCAGCATAGTCAAAGGTGAACAGATCCAGGTGCCTAAGCAAACACATACTAGCAAGTTGCAGGGGCTCCTCTACCACCTACTTCAATGTAGCCTCAAGGAAATGCAGAAACACCCCACTGACTTTAGCAGACACCAGACACCACCACTCTTACTGCAGTTCTGCAACAGGTAAACTTGAAGATCCCTTTGGCCTCCAGCAGCTCAAGTCACCCCTCACCCCAGGCACTCAGCACAAAACCAGAAACAGAGTCCCTGCAGGCCCCAGAGCAACATCAGTGCAAGACCAGGTAAACAGCAAGGGACTGCACCCATTAGCAGCAGAAGCCTTAGACAGTACCCCCTCTACCCTGGAACAGAGATTAAAGTGAAAAGAAAGTTAAAAGACTAAAAGTGATGAAGAAAAAAAGAGTAATATTTCCATAGAAAGTCATTAGGGTGACAGGAAAGATAAAAATACAAACTCAAAAGAGGATAACAAGGACAAAACAAACCATTGGCAAAACCCCTAAGAAAAAATGGGCAGTGGTGTCAAATCCAGAATGAACTCATCAAAGAGCTCAAAAATGAAATTAAAAATCATGTAAGAGAAGTAGAAGAAAATTTGGGAAATGAAAGGAGAGTGATGCAAGAGAATTACAAAAAAAAAGAATCAGCATCTTGGAAAAAGAAAACAACCAATTGAAAAATATATTTGACCAAATGTTCTAGAAATCTGTATATCTTCCCTGCCCCTGGGACCTTTGATAGGCTTAAGTGGCTCTGATAACCTTCCATGATTTGAAAGTATACTCTGCCCCCCTAATAGGCTGAATGTGGTTATGTGGAGCCTGTGGCAGGAGGCTTGTTTTTCCGGAATGCCTGTTCCTTGTTGATTTGTGACTGGGCAGTGTGTCAAGAGGGCTGTGACATTCTCCAATCCAGGAGAAGGCTATACATCCTGATGTGAGGTTTTGCTTTGGGGCTCACTTTGAGAAGAGTTGTATGATTTGACCAGATGAGACTCTGGGAAGACGTTGAGCCCCCTTGCTTTGAAAAACCCAGATGTTGATGCTTCCCTCTCTGGTAACTGATTAGGTATGGATGTAACGGTCAGATGGTTGGAAGCCTGTCTGCTGATCGGTTTCTTGATCTGTTTGTAACTTGTGCTTGTAACTTGTGTTTGTATACTCTGAATTTCAGGGTGCTGACTTTTTCCTCTGAACTAGGTAAATGATACATGTTTGTTTGATTGATTAAAGTAAATTTCTTAGCACATTTTGAGTTGCTTTCCTTTAGAAAAGTAGATCTAAGAATCTGTGCTAGCAGCCATCCTGGATATGCTAGGGTGCATGCTGATACACCAAATGAAAAAAGAGATAAAAATCTAATGAAGAAAACATCTTCTTAAAAAGTACAGTTTTGCACATGTGTTTGTATGCTAGCTGCCAGGATGTACCCAGTCACATATCCTCAGGAGGCTGGTTTTGGCAGGCATGAGAAATTCAAATTCAAACTTTGGTGGATTCTGGAAGTGACATCATGGGGACAGGAGGAGGGGCCCAGACTTTGCCCAAGTGGGTGTTAGATGCCCTTGCCATATGTAGCCATGACTGCTGCTTAACTTACTCTGTGAATTTTTAGAGGTTTTGAGGTTGCTCTTGCAGTTGCATTTGTTTGCAGGCTGCCAAGACACCCAGTTCCATGATCTTAGGAAGCTGGTTTTTGTAGATGTGGGAAATTCAATTTCAAATTTTTGGTGAATTTTAGAAATGACATCATGGGTCCAGGAGGAGAGATCAAGGCTTTGCCCTGGTATATGTTAGATGCCATATGGCAAATAGAAAAGGAAATAAAAACTAAGTGAGGAAAATAACCACTTAAGAATTACAATTGTGCAAGTGGATACTAACAACTCTAGGAGACATCAAGAATTAGTGTATGCAAAGCCAAGAATGAGCAGCTTTCCAGAGGACTGCTGTTGGGAACAGCTTGAAAGTTCTGATTACATAATATAGTGGACTCTCTATTCAGCAACATATTAAAGTAAAATATTCACAGAAACCAAAGTGCACCATTCACAATGTTATAACTTAACAACTTATCACTAAAATTGCCACTTACTTTTCAACAAAGTGATCACATAGATTTTAAACAATAGATAGCATTCAATAAGCCCTTAACCCAATTATCCTTAAGGAAAAAGCCTCCTTTAGGGACATAAAGTACAAAGGTCAAATTTCTTAAACCCCAGGCCACAATAAATCATGATCTTTTCAGTCAGCATCAAGAGAGGGGGCAGAGCCAAGATGGCAGCATAGAAGCAGCAAGATTTTGCACCTCCTACATAGCCACTACAAATACCCAAAAACATGACTATAAACAAATTTTAGGGCTCCAAACTCAAAAAAATACAGAAAAACACATTTCTTGCTGAAGGTAACTTGGCAAGAAGGGCTTATCACAGGATGCTGGAAGCCAAAACCCTCCCAGTCTGAAACCATGGCTTGGCCCCAAGACAGCCAAGATAAGCCTCAGCTGGAACCTTCAGGAGAGTGGATTAGTGGCAGCTGTGGCAGTTTCTGTAATTATCAAGCCAAAAGAAACATGGACAAAGTGAAAGGTCATTGGAACTCAGCTAAATTTGAGGTACAAAATTAGTCTGGCCAAACTGCCTCCAGGACAAGGAAGTGGCAGAAGCAGCAGCACTGCAGCCGCTTCCATGTGGCTGCTTCAGAGCTCCTGGCCTGCAGACTGCAGGGGGATGAAGCATTCGTTCAGAGGCTAAGTGTTCTTGTGTTGGGCCACCTGGATCTGGACTGTAGTCTTGGGTAGTGGTACTGGGGTGCATTTTCAGTGAGCCAAAGCTGGTGGGGGCCACAAAAATAGGTGGCCTCCTAATAGCTCTGGAAGCTGTGAAAACCCAAGCAATTTGAGACAAAGCTTTCCCCTCTGGAAGCAGAGTTCCACAGAGCAAAAAAATCAAGTAATTGACTGGCAACATGAGTAGGCAAAATAATGAAACCAGGCTCAGCAATTGAACTTTAGATTTCTTTTTTGGGGACAAAAAGTTTCAAAGGAAGGAGAGGGAGGAAGACAATACAGTCAGAACTACCATATCAAAAGCTTCCAATAAAAATATGAATTGGTTACAGGTCATAGAGGAGCTTAAGAAAGATTTTGAAAACCAAGTAAGAGAAGTGAAGGAAAAATTGGGAAGATAAATGAGAGTGATGCAAGAAAATAATGAAAAGACACTCAACAGCCTGACTGAAGAAAATGATACCTTAAAAAACTAGATTAACTCAAAAGACAGAAGAGGCACAAAAAGCCAATGAAAAGAAGACTGACTGAAAAAGTCGAATTTGCCAGATGCAAAAAGAATCTCAGTAGCATTTTGAAGGGAATAATTTCTTCAGAATTAGAATGGAGCAAATGAAAGCAAATGACTTTATGATAAATCAAGATACTATTAAACAGGTCCAAAACATGAAAAAATAGAAGACAAAGTGAAATATCTCCTTGAAAAAAAAAACACTGACCTGGAAAATAGATCCAGGAGAGATAATTTAAAAATTATTGGACTACCTAAAGCCATGATCAAAAAAAAAGAACTTAGAAAGCATTATTCAAGAAATTCTCAAGGAAAATTGCCCTGATATTTTAGAACCAGAGGGCAAAGTAGAATTTGAAAGAATTCAATGATTACCTCTTGAAAAAGTTTCCCAAAAGAAAACTCCTAGGATTGTTATCCCCAGATTCTGGAGTCCCCAGATCAAGGAGAAAATATTACAAGCTGCCAAGAAGAAACAATTTGAATACTGTGGAAACACAATTAGGATAACTCACGATCTAGAAGCTTCTACGTTAAGGGACTGAAGGGCCTGTAATATGATATTCTGGAAATCAAGGGAGCTAGGGTTAAAACCAAAGAATTACCCACTCAGCAAAACTGAGTATAATCTTCCATGGAAAATATAGTCATTCAGTGAGGCGGAGGACTTTCAAACATTCTTGCTGAACAAAAAAAAAAGAACTGAAAAGAAAATTTGACACCCAAATAAAAGAAGCATGAGAAAGTAAACATGGAAAAGAAATCATAGGGATCTTATCATAGTTGAACTATTTACATGCCAACATGGAAAAATGATAATTGTAACTTATGATACTTTGCTCAGTATCAGGATAGTTGAAGGGAATACATATTCATACACATATGTCTATATAGGAGGAATTTTACATGCGTATGAACACACATATCAGTATGTGTATTTGTGTGTACATAGAGGGCACAAGATCAGGTGAATAAAAAGGAATGATATTCTAAAAGGTGTAATTCTTAAGTGGGAGAGGATTAGAAAAGAGGAGACTGGGATAGACAGAATGGAGTTGATCATCTCATATAGAAGAGGCAAGTGATGACTGTTATAATGGAGGGGAAGAACAGGAAGGCAGAAGGGAAAAGGGTCAACCTTACTCTCATTGAATGTGGCTTGGGGAAGGAATGACATAAACACTAATTGGGTATTTTGCCACACAGAAGAGTAGGGGGTATGGGGATGAGAGGTGGAATGATGGAGGGGAGGACAGGGTTGGGGGTATATAAGCAGGCAACAAGGAAATCCTCTTTCAGGGCTTCCAGTAAGATCCGAGGGCTTCTCTACAAAGTATCAGAAACAAATATCATACAGGAAGAACGAACAGAGTACCTGGCCACCACAAATTTCCCTTTCTCAATTCTGCCGCCACAAGTGTTCTCTTCTCAGTTCTGCTTTTTCCCAGATTGAGCTTCCCCTTATATATGTTTATTAGCTCCTCCCTGTTCCTCCCTTTCCTGTTGCATCAGCAACAGGGGTTCACAATCTCTGGGGTTCACAAGTTGTGGGTTCACAATATCTGTTTCTTAACAAAGACTTGATATAACTATGTGCAAGGCTTAAAAGAAATTTGTACTGAAACCAGGTGCTAAATCATTAAATAGCTGAAACAAGGCACTAAGTACTTATTTACTTGTTATTACAATCAAACAAATTCAAAATAATTTTTAAAAAGAGGAAAATGAAAAATACCTAATTGTAAAAAAAGACTGATTGGTAAAATAGATCTAGGAAAGACAATGTCAGAATCATTGGACTGCCTGAAAGCCATGATCAAAAGAAGAAGTCCCATTAGCATTGGCCCAAAGAGATACTAGTATACCCAAAAAATGGAATATAGGCATCTCCCTTACCCAATATGAAAGTAAGTGAGGAGGAGAATAAGTAAAGGCAAGGGAGAGGTTATGGGATGACTAACAGAAGAGAGGGAAGAACAGGGGAGATGGTAAATACTGGTGAGGAGGGAAAGTGTGAAAAGTGAGGGTAAACAAGAGGGAAAATAGGATAAAGGGAAATACATACTGAGTAAACATAACTGTGAAGGTGAATGAGATGAACTCTCCCTTAAAATGGAAGCACATATCAGAATGAATAGAAAAAAAAACCCAGAATCCCACAATAAGTTGTTTACAAGAAACCTACTTGAAGCAGAGACACACACACAAAAAAAGGTAAGGGGATGGAGCTGAATCTCTTATGCTTTAGCCGAAGTGAAAAACAACAACAACAACAACAACAACAACATCAACAGAATTACCAATCCTGATTTCAGGAAATGAAAAAAACAGAACTAGTTAAAGAAATAAGGAATGAAACTTAACCTTTCTCAATGGTATCACAGACAATGAAGTACTATCAGTATTAAACACATATGCACTAAGGCTGTATGTTGGTCTCAAAGAAATGATAAACAGACAGATTTGAGAACAAACTGGAATGACTTGTATGAATTAATACAAAATGAAATGACCAGAACCAATAAAACACTGTGCACAGAATCAACAACATCATGTGATGATCTACCATGTATGCCTCACCTCTTCTCAGTAATACAATGATCCATATAAGATAAGTACAAAGGATTCTCTAAGGAAAATGATCTCCAAATCCAGAGAAAGAATTGATGGACTTTGCATGCACTATGACGCATGTTTTAGTTACACTTACTTTATTCTTTTTTTCATGTTTGTGAAGAAACAGAGGAACTAAGAGAACAAGCTACTAACATTCACTGCATTATGGAAAAAAAAACAAGGAGGATCCAAGAAAGGTCTCCTTTTGCTTCCTTTACTTTATTAAAGCCTTTGTGTGGCTCACAGCAAGTTGTGTAAGTCTTCAAAGATGTGGGAGTATGAGATCATCTTACTTGTCTCCTGAGGACCTATATGTGGATCAAGAAGCAACTGTTAGAACTGAACATGGAACAAATGATCAATTTAAGAGTGGAAAAGGAGCATGACAAGGTAGTAAATTGTCACATTGCTTATTTAATTTATGAGCAGAGAACATCATGACAAATGCCAAGCTGGATGAATCAAAAGGTGGAAATAATGATGTCAAGAGAAACATCAACAGTCTCAGATATTTAAACAATACCACTCTAATGGGAAAAACTGAAGAATCAAGAAATTACTTGATAAAGATGAAAGAGAAGAATTTAAAACCTGGCTTGAAGATTAGTATTAAAAAAAACCCCTGCAGCCTAAGATTTTAGCAACTGGTCCCATGATTTCCCAGGCATATAGAGGGAGAAAAGATGGAAATCATGTCAGATTTTACATTCTTGGGCTCAAAGATAGCAGTATACGGCAATTGCATCCATTAAAATAAGACATTTGCCCCTAGAAAGGAAAGTTATGGAAAATCTGGACAGCATCACAAAAATTAGAGATATGACTTTGCTAACAAAGGTCCATATAGTCAAAAGTATGCTTTTTTTCTTCCTAACATCAATGCGACTATGAGAATTGGATTATAAAGAAACCTGACTAATACAGAATGGATGCTTTGGAATTGTGGTGCTGGAGAAGATTTTTATTGTCCCTTGGACTTCAAAAAGATAAAAACAATCAATTCTTAAAGTAATTAATTCAGAATAATTATTGGAAGGACAAATATAGAAACTGAAGCTAAAACATTTTGGCCACATTATAAGAAGCCAGAATTCATGGGAAAAGATTCTGATGTTGGGAAGGATTGAAAACAAAATGAGAAGGGGGTGGTAGAAGACAAGATGGAAACAATGAGCATGACATTTAACAGATTTTGGAGATAGGGAAGGTTAGAGGGGCTTAGCATGTTATTGTCTGTGGGGACACAAATAGTCAGACAAGACTGAATGAAACCAAAAACAAAAAATAGATCATAAAACTACAGATGATAGAATATAGGATCACAATTCTAGAAGTAGAAGGGACCTATTTGAGAAGTCACTAGTAAAACTTGCTCCTTTACCCTTGTGAAAACTAAGACCAAGGGAAATTAAATGATTTGCCTAAAGTCCCAAAGGCAGTAAAACTCTAATTGAGTCCTATTGTCTAATCCAAAACAAAAAGAAACAATTTATGATGAAAAATGCTTCCCACTTCCATGGAAAGAACTGGTGTATTTTTAATAAAGATAAAAACATACTTTTAAAACTTTATTTTTCTGATTTTTTTTCTTATTTTGTTCTTAATTTTTTTCTCAACTTGTCTAAAAGGGATTTTTTGGTAATTGGCTGATATGGATTTTTGTGATTGCAAATGTATAATCTAAATAAATTGATTGCCTTCTCAAAGAGGGTAAGGGGAATGAAGAGAGGGAGGGAATTAAAACTTATTTTTTAATGTTAAAATTGTTTTTACATGCAATTGTTGTAAGTATAAAATTTAAAACAAAAATTTAAATAAAAATATAGACAGTATGTAAAAATAAAAATGCAGTAAAATATTTTAAGGAGTGTTGTTGTATTTAATTGGAGCACATTGACTAGAAAATATCTGGAATAATATTTTCAGATCTAAGTGTTCATGGTATAGGGTTAGGACACTGTTCTATGCAAGATATGATTAAAGAAGCTATTGATTCACAAGTTGGAGAAAAGAGGACTTAGTGAATCAAAAATAGCAATCTTACTATATGTGGAGAGTTGTTATTTGGAGGAAGCATTAACTTTGCTTTCGTTTCATCCAGAAGTCAAATGA
>CM053601.1:55610457-55635540 GCA_028646575.1 Pseudocheirus occidentalis
CAAAGAATCACCTACCCATCAAAACTGAGTATAACGTTCCAGGGGAAAATATGGTCATTCAGTGAGGTGGAGGACTTTCAAGCATTCTTGCTGAAAAACCAGAACTCAACAGAAAATTTGACATTCAAACACAAGAAGCATGAGAATGTAAACATGGGAAAGAAATCATAAGGAACTTAACAAAGTTGAACTATTTACATGCCAATATGGAAAAACGATAATAGTAACTTATGAAACTTTTCTTAGTATGAGGATAGGTGAAGGGAATACAAATGGATATATATGTATACTTACACATATATTTGTGTATGAGTACATACCTGAGCATGCCTGTATATGCGTACATAGAGGGTATAGAATCAATTGAATAGGAAGGGATGATACTTTAAAAGTTGAAATTCTGAGGTGGGAGAGGACTTGAATGAGAGGAGACAGGGAGAGACAAAATGGGGTTAATCATCCCATATAGAAGTGGCAAGGGATAACTGTAACAACTTTACTTTCATTTACTCTCATTGAATTTGGTTTAGGGAAGGAACAATGGAAAGTCTAAACTGGGTATCTTGCCACACAGGAGATTAGGGGGGATGGGGATAAGAGGGGGGATGATGGAGGGAAGGGCAGGGTCGGGGGAGGGTTGCTGGAAGCACACAGGTCAGTAAAGGGACTGAGACAGGTTAGAGAACAAAACTAGGGTGGGTGTGATAGGAAGGAGGGACATATAATCAGTGTCTCACAATGTGTCCTCTGTGGAAATGTCCTGTGTTATTACACATGGACAGCATGAATTGAATTGCCAGTCCTTCCAGGGGGGTGGGTGACAAGGGAATAACTGAAAGAATCTAGAACTTAAAACTCTACAATCAAATGTTAAAATACAAATAAACAAACATATGTGTATATATATATGTATATATATATGTGTGTATGTGTGTGTGTATAATTATAATAATAATAATTATTATTATTATTAACTACATGCAACTGGGAGGTGAGACATACAGGGACTGGGGTACAGAGACCCTCCCTGCCCTGCCAGAAAGTTAGAGGGGTGTAGGAGGAGGATGTAAAAGAGAACAGATTGGGGGAGGGGCTTTACAGTGGCATCATGGTTTTGGGGTTGAGGGTGGGGGAAAGAAGGGGAGAAAATGTGTAACTCAAAATCTTGTGGAAATGAATGACGTAAACAAGAACATTTTTTTAAAAGAAAAAAGAAAAAGTAAAGAGAGAATGGCAATAATAAGACAATATATAGAAACTTGTGAGATATAGCCAAAGCAATTCTTGAAGGAAATTTCATATTTTTATGTCCTTAAGTGAATAAAACAGAAAAAAAGAAGAGGTCAATTAAGGGGTAATTCAACTAAAAGAGCTAGAAAAAGAACAAATTAAAATCCTCAATTAAATACCAGATTAAAAATTCTTAAAATCAAAGGATAAATTAATCAATTAAAAGTGAAAAAGTACACATGGGGGCAGAGCTAACATTGTGGCATAGAAGCAACAAGGTTTTGCAGCTTGCACAGTCACCTCAAATACCCATAAAATATGACTCTAAACAAGTTTTAGGGCCCCCAAACTCACAGGAAAATACAGAAAAAAACACATCTCCTGCTGGAGACAGCTTTGTGTGAAGGACTCATCACAGCAGGATGGGAGCAGAAACCAGGCCAGGCTGAAACTACAGCTTGGGTCCAGGGTGGGGAGGACAATTGGCAGCTGGAGCCTTCAGTAGAGTGGATCAGTGGTAGCTGTGGCAGTCTCGAGAATTATCAATACATAAGAAACAAGGACTAAGTGAAAGGTCAGTGGAACTCAGCTAATGATGGGGAAGAAAAGCAGTCCTGCCAAACATCCTCCAGGGCAGGGAAGTGGCAGAAGCAGCAGCCCTGCTGCTTGAGAGTTCCTGGCCAAGCAATCTTTCAGAGGCTAAGTACTCTTGTGTTGAGCAGCCTGGATCTGGATCGCTGTCTTAGGTGGTGGTCCTGGGGTGTGTTTTCAGTGAACCTAACCTGGTGGGGGACACACAAAAAATGGCTCACTCCCAATATCTCTGGCAACCGTGAAAACCCCAGTGATTTGGGACAGGGCTTTCCCCCCTGGAAACAAGACCACAGGGCTAAAAAGGCAAGTAATTCACTGGCAACATGAGCAGGCAAAGGAAGCAAAGTAAGAACAGCAACCTAACTGTAGAATACCTTTTTGGGGACAAAGAGAATGAAACCATGGAACCAGGGTAAGACAACGCAGTTAGAACGCCCATACCAAAAGCTTCCAAGAAAAAGGTAGACTGGAAACAAGACATACTGCAGCTTAAGAAGGATTTTGAAAACCAAATGAGAGAAGTGGAGGAAAAATTGGGAAGAGAAATGAGAATGATGCAAGAAAATCATGAAAAGAGAGTCCCCAACCTGACTGAAAAATAACACCTTAAAAAAAGATTGATTCAAGGGACAAAAGAGGCCAAAAAGCCAATGAAGAGAAGAATGCTTTAAAAAGTCCAATTAGCCAGATGAGAAAAGAATCTGAAAAGCTTTCTGAAGAGATTAATTCCTTTCAGAATTAGAGTGGAGCAAATGGAAGCAAATGCTTTCATGAGAAATCAAGAGAGTATTAAAAAGATCCAAACAAATGAAAAAATAGAAGGCAATATGAAAAAACCACTGACCTGGAAAATAGATCCAGAAGAAACAACTTAAAAATTATTGAACTGTGTGAAAGCCATGATCAGAAAAAGAACTTTGAAAGCATCCTTCAAGAAGTTCTCAAGGAAAATTGCCCTGATATTTTAGAACCAGAGGGCAAAGTAGAACTTGAAAGAATTCATTCATCAGCTTTTGAAAAAGATCCCCAAAAGGAATATCCTAGGAATGTTATAGCCAGTTTGGGAATTCCAAGATTAAGGAGAAAATATTACAGTCTGCCAAGAGGAAGTAGTGTGGAAACACAATTAGGATAACCCAGGATCTGGCAGCTTCTACACTGAGGGATCAAAGGGCCTGGAATATGACATTCCAGAGATCAAGGGAGCTAGGATTAAAACCAAGAATCACCTACCCAGAAAACGTGAGTATAATGTTCCAGGGGAAAATATTGTCATTCTGTGAAGTAGAGTTCTTTCAAACATTCTCACTGAAACAACCAGAACTGAAAAGAAAATTTGACACGCAAATACAAGAAGCATGAGTAGGTAAACATGGAAAAGAAATCCTAAGGAACTTACAAAGTTAAACTAATTATATGCCAACATGTAAAACCATAATTGTAACTTATGAAACTTTTCTCAGTATGAAGATGAGTAAAGAGAATACAAAAGCATATATGCGTGTACATACACATATGTCTATGTAGGAGAGTTTCTATATGTGTATAAACACATATCTGAGTATGTGTATATTATGTGTATATAGAGGGCACAGGATCAATTGCATAGGAAGGGACGACACTTTAAAAGGTGAAATCCTGAGGTGGGATAGGATTAGAATGAGAGGAGACAAGGAGAGACAGAATACAGTTAATCATCTCATATAGAAGAGTCTACAGATAATTGTGACAATGGAAGGGAAGAACAGGAATACAAAGGGGAAAGGGTCAACCTCACTCTCATTGCATTTGGATTAAGGAAGGAATGACATAAATTGTAAACTGGGTATCTTGCCACACAAGAGAGTAGGGGGGATGGGGATGAGAGGAGGGATGATGGAGGGGAGGGTGGGGGGGGTGAAGTTTGCTGGACTTACACACTTCAGTAAAGTGACAGGGACAGGGTAAAGAATAAAACAAGGCGGGGGGCAGGATAGGAAGGAGGGACATATAATCAGTCTCTCACAGTATGTCCACTGTGGAGATGTTCTGCATAATTACACATATGCAGCCTGTATTGAATTACTTGTCCTTCCAATGGGGGTGGGTAACAAGAGAGGAAGGGAAAGAATCTAGAATTTCAAGTTCTATAATCAAATGTTAATATATATGTATATATTTATAATAATAATAATTATTATTAACTACATGCAACTGAGAATTAATATATACAGGCGCTGGTGTAGGGAAACCCATCCTGCCCTACCAGAAAGTCAGAGGGCACTGGGGGAGGACATAAGAGAGAGCGGATTGGGGGAAGACCTATATAGTGGAACTGCTGTTTTGGGGTGGTGGGTAGGGGAAAGATGGGGAGAAAATTTGTAAACTAAAATCCATGGAAATAAGTGATGTAAACAAGAAAATATGTAAATTAATTTAAATTTTAAAAAAGTGAGAAAGCTATTGAATGAATAAATAAAACTAAGAACTGGTTTTATATAAAAGCATTAAATAGTTAAACTTTAGGTTAATTCAATTAAAAAAGAAAGAGGAAAACCAAATTATCAATATGAACAATAAAAAGATTTTTCAAAAAAAATAAAAACACACACAAAAATTAAAAGGGTGAATTTACCACGAATGAAAAGGAAATTAAAGCAATATATAGGAACTATTTTACCCAAATATATATCAATAAATCTGACAATCTTCATGAAAGGGATGAATATTTACAAAAATGTAAATTGCCAGGATTACTATAAAAGGACATAAGAGCATTAAATATCCTCATGGGGGTGTGTGGGAATGAACAAATGATTAGTGAAATTCCTAAGAAAAAAATCTCAAGGGCTAGTTGAATGGACAAGTGAATTATGTCAAACATTTAAAGAACAAATAATTTCAAAATTATGTAACATAATTGGAAAAATAGATGGAGTCCTACTGAATTCCTTTTATAACACAGACATAGTGTTAATATCTAAACCAGAAAGAGCCAAAAGAGTAAATCCAAAGTATAGAACTATTGCCTAATGAATATTGATACAAAAATATTGAATAAAATATCAGCAAAAACATTGCAAAATATTGCAAATAAAATATTGCAATAATATTACCGCAATTTATCTAGGGAATATTATACTATGACCAATGGAATTTATACCAGAAATGCAAGACTGGTTCAGTGTTAGGAAAACTGTCAGCATAACTGACCATATAAATAAAAATAATTAATGGAAACCCTATGACTACCTCAGATGATTGAAGAAGTCTTTTGACAAAATACAGAACCCATTCCCATTGAAGATACTAGAAAAGTATAGGAATAAATGGAATTTCCCTTAAAATGATGATTAGTTTCTCTACAAAACCATCAGCAATCATTATATATCATTGGAATAAGCTAGGTACATTGCTAATAAGATCACGGGTAAAACAAGCATGTCTATTATCACCATTATTATTCAGCAGTGTACTAATAATATTAACTTGAGCAATAACAGAAGTAAAATAAATAGAACAGTTTATAATGGGTAATGAAAGAGCAGAACTATCACTTTTTGCAGATGATATTGTGGTATACTTGGAAAATCAACTAAAATTACTTAATAAATAACTTCTTTAAACAAAATGATCTATTTTGATTTCTCACACAGAAGTCATGTCTGTTGTTCTGTATGGGTTTCTCAGACAGAAAGTGTGTTGTGATTATAGTGTCAACATGTGTAAGTATTGTTGTAGCACTGTTGTGCTGTTTTCCTAGAAACAAGAACTGTGAAGAGCTTGGAGTCAAATAGTTCCTGTGGTTTGAGATATAAAACTGGAAGAGAGAGCTGCCTGTGTTGAATCCAGGTAAGAAATTGGAGAGCTCTTTCCCCCAAGATGGTGCCAAAGGCAAACGCAGAAGCTGTTGTCCCCCATTGAAGGCCTAAGCCAATTCCAAGGCCTTGACAGCCAAGAAGGTGGTTCTGAAGGGTGTCAGTAGCCACAAAATGAAGAAGATCCAAACATCTCCCACCTTCCAGTGACCCAAGACTCTAAGACTTCAAAGGCAGCCCAAGTACCCTTGGAAAATTGCCCCTCAGAGAAACAGGCTTGATCACTATGCCATCGTTAAATTTCCCTTGACCACTGACTCTGCTATGAAGAAGACTGAGAACAACAAAATCCTAGTCTTCATTGTGGACATCAAGGCCAACAAGCATCAGATCAAGCAGGCCATAAAGACTCTGTATGACATTGATGTGGCCAAAGTCAACACGCTGAGCTTGCCTGATGGAGAGAAGAAGGCCTATGTCCACCTTGCTCCAGACTATGATGCATTAGATGTTGCCAACAAAATTGGAAACATCTAACTTACTGTGTCCAGCTGTGTCCCATTCCACCTACAATAAAAAAGTTTCCAGAAAAAAAAGAGGTGGGAGAGCTACCTACCTGTGAATGCAGGCAACATTTGGGTGAATCCAGGCAAGAGCTGGGAGTGTGAAAGAAGAGTCATGGGGTTGGGAAGTCAACCTACTGTTAAGATGAAAGAAGACTCTACCTGGGTACTCCATGCTGACTGATGATATTGTAACTTACTTAGACCTAGGGGTAGATGGTATTTGTACATTCTGGTACCCCTTAATGATAATTGGCTTAAGGATGTTTACCCTTTAAGGATGACTGGAAGTCAGACTTGAGTTAAAATAAAAGAAGACTTGATTTGGGCACTCTATATTGATAGAAGAAATTATGACTTACTGAATGACATGTTCTCTTTAAGATTCTGTGGCCACCTTAGTAATAAGTTGTTATGCTATATTGTTATTAATGTTGTGCTTTAGTTTCTGGAAAGGATTTCTTTAGTTTATTGCTGAATGAATAGAGAGTTCACTATACTATGCAATTAGACCCTTAAAGTTACTCACAGCAGCAGTCCTCAGGAGAATTGCCCATGATTGGCTTTACAAATTGTCTATTGTTTGATCTCCCTAATTAATGTTTCTCCACACTACCATCTATCCTTCTTCTCCCTTTAACCCGCACACAAATTCTGAAGTGATAACCAGGTCAGTCAACATCCTCTTACCTTCAAGATCAAAGATAAGATCCTTTGTTGCCAGTTTAAGATCTTCAAAATCTGGCCACTTTTTTATCTTTCCAGTTGCCTTAAACTTTGTTCTCCTTCATATATTCTATAGGGTGGATATATATTTATATGTATTTATGCATATGGGTAACATGCATATATGTATGTACAGACATAGACATATACACACATACACATGATTACCATAGCAATTTGTTAGATGCATATAACGATATGTGTCCGGCACATAGTAGGCACTTAATAAATGTGTGTATGTTTATGTGTATCAGTAAATGCATGTTCATATATTTTAAAATATATTTATGTATCAATACATGTAGACACACATATATGTATCCATTCATATATTGATACATACACACATAGGCATATGCTTGTATACATTTGCATTTATTGCCTACTTTCTGCCATGCGCATTGCTGTGTGTGTGTGTATGTGTGTGTTTCTAAAAAAGTTTTCAACAATAGTGGTCAACAATGTCTACTTTCTTAATCCCTTCTCTGAATCCTTTGAGAGGGAGGAAATTGTTTCTTAATGAATTATACAGATAATAATTTAGAATTATGCAAACAAATGAATAATGAAATTGAGTCAGATTCTCTTCTTAGCATTTCCACCAAAGACAAGAAAAGGGGAATGTATGAATAATGAAGTGTAACTTATTTTCAACAACACATCAAGAATGTGTCTCTGCCCCTGTTCCCCCCAAGGCTTCCTTTGTCCAGACCCTTCTGATTATTCAATAAAATGGATTTCCTGGGGGGGGGGGGTGGAGGGCGGTACAAGACATCAAGAGGCAGAGTTCTCTAATGGATAGAGGAGGGGCTTTGGAGACCTACAGTTTAAGTCCTATCTTTACTCTTCAAAGCTTTTTGACTCTAGAGACTGGGCATAACTTCTCCATGCTTCAGGGGATTTTCTAATTCTATATAAAATGAAGTAGAGTTGCTGATCTGCATCTGTAAAAAGACTTACTACACCTGGAGTTCACAAGGGAGATGAAGTCATTGGTGTGCCCTTTCCTCATGTTAATTTTTTGAGACAAAAATGTGTTGTGGCAAGAAAGGAAGGAAGTAGATTATGCTTTGGGTAAAATCCAAGTTGAAATATAGACTGTGATTGAGAATTTCTCTTTAGTAACAAGAAAAAAAATCATTGCAATAAATTTATGGATCCAAGATTATGAAAGTAATAGATATTTTTAAAATTAACACTTTTGTTGAAAATAATTCTACTAAAATTAAAGGTAAAAATTTATTTTTTCCTATAGTCTGGTTAAAATTTCTAGCTGTTTTCAAAATTTGTATGCCCAATACTAACCTTGAATTTGATTCAACTATTTAGGTATTTAGATGAGTTGCCCTGAAAATCACTTATTGTCAAATTGATTTTCAGGTTTCCTTTAAAAACCATGCACGTGCATCTGTTTCTGGAGAATAAACCTTAGGTCAGAATAGAAGACAAAGGGTCTCCCCTCCTTCCACCAACCCCAACCACTTTAAATGAATTTCTTTATCCTTTGATTCAGAAAGGAAAGATAAATGTTATTAGGGAAATATATTTGCTTCAGTAATTCTATCAGGGTTAATAATAAGCCTAGGAACTTTGTTATGTATCCCAGTATCTGATTCCATAATTCTCTAAAATCATCCATTAATTCAGGGTTTTATGGTACTTGAAAATAAACATTTTAGTATCATAAATAAAAAAAAGAGGGCCATAGGGTTTCACTAACCCAATCACCTTGTTTTACAAGAGGGAAAGTTGAGGTCCAGAATGTTTAAGAAACTTTTTTTAATGGTCACATTAGTAATGGTCAGAAAGCTTCATGTATAAACAATTTGGCTGCTTGTTGGAAGTTTAAACCAGGAGTAATTCATTTATTGACAAGATCTTTGGATTCACTCATATTGTTTTCTTTACTCTCCGCTCTACCACTATAACATTTGTTTTCAATTTTTCATTCTAAAATATGGAAATTAGAGTAAAAAGGAAAATAGAATATACTTCAGATATTTTTTTAATGCTAACTCCTTTTATACTGTGAAATTTTTATTAATAATTGAGAATTTCCAATCCTTTGAAAAAACAAATAATCCTCCAAAGTTATACAGAAGTCAATGACAAATTAATTGAACTATGTATCTTTTAATAGTTGACCTCTTTCACTAATTCCTTCTCATCTCTTTAAAGAAATTATAAAGGTGTCAGTAGATATAGGGAAGTAAATTGGTAAAACTCACACACATGTGCAAAAAAAAATTATGTTGGCCCTATAATTCTATCAATAGGCAGAGCTGTGAAGCAATTTTTCTACAAATTCAAACAACCTGTAATTTCTCTACCATTTATAATCTTAGAAAATTCCCAGGAAGGTGTGACAGGTGAGTGACTTATCAGAGATCATAAAGTTAGTATATCTCAAATCTACGACATGACAGTAGGTCTTCTTGACTCTTAGACCAGCTCTCTCTCCAAAAGAGACAGTGTTTTCTATTGTGTGCAATATTTATTTCATATGTATGCATGTGTTCCCTATTTAATACATATATGCAATGAGGGATTATGAGCAGATTATTTATGTCAAATATTTTAAAATAATTTTAAGTTTCAGATTTTAGTATTTGATACTTCAGCTTCAGAAGGACTACATACGTATATCAACCTCAACTCACTATTTAGCTTATTGATTTTCTTTCTTTTTAATTTTTATATTTATATTGTTTTTAATTTATGGAATAAAGCAAGCATTTCCATAATATAGTATCATAAAAAGATGATTGCACATGAAACTGCAAATCTACTATGTACAACTGCTGTTCCTTTTAAATCGATAATAAAGTTATCATGTAAACTTATTTTTCCCTTTTATTACTTCTCCTAACCCCCACCAAAATGGAGCCTTACACATATTCCTTACACAAAAACTCACCTTTTGCTCTGTCCATGACAATTTGTTTGTAGTTAACACAGTTCAGAGGTTCTTGTTATTATTCATAGAAGCATAGTACTTTGCTTAGTCTTTAATTTTAAAGGCAAAGTAGAGATTTGCTCTAGTTTATTGCACAATTACTGGCAATTTACTTCAGTACTGGACATGAGAAAAGTACTAGAGGCTTTATTTCTTGTATATAATGTGTCATGAAAGAAACACTGGCATCTGGCTATAATAAATCAGCAATCAATCTATCAATACCCAGTTATTAAGCATATATGTGTGTATGCTTATTGTAATATAAACCTAATATAATTTAATAAGCATATTAATTATATGTCAAGAACCACACTACCCACTATGGATAGAAATTACAAGAGTGAAATAATCTCTGCTCTCAAAAAAGCTTTCATTTGGGGCCAGGCATTCACACCTATATAGAATAAATGTACATAATAATTACTAGCTAACATTTATATGGTGCTTACTAGGCACCAGTTACCATGCTATATTTTAAAATAATAATTTCATTTGATCCTCACAACAACCCTGGCAGATTGGTGTTATTATTACGCTTATCATACAGATGAAGAAATTGAGGCAAACATGAGTAAAGTTCCTTACCCATAGTCACACACCTAGTAAGTTGCTAAGTTTGGATTTGAATTCAGATCTTCCAGATTATGGACTCAGTACTCTATCCACTGCACCACTAAGTGAACCAAAATAAGTACAAGATATATAAGTGGTAAGTATGGAAGGAGAGCATTACAAGTTTCAGAGATTAGGACAGATGTCATGTAAGGATTTGTGTCTTGAAGGAAGAGAGGGACTTTATGAAATGATGAGGAGGTTAAGCATTCTACTTATGGGAGAACATCAAACAGAACAAAGAAACAGATATGGAAAATAGTATATTATAAGTAAAGAAGACATGAGAGGATTAGTCTGGATAATAAAGTATAATTAAAGAGCATACGTGATCATCCTTAAAAGATAAAGAGGTGCTCAGTAGCAAAGGGTTTTAAAAGCAAATGAGAGACTGATATTTTTCCAAGACGCAAAAAAAGGTATCTGCATAGAGTTTTCAAGTCAAAATCAGACAAAATTCTAACAGCTCTCCAAAAGAAGGAACCAGTTGCCTAGAGTTTTGAGTCATTGAATGTGTTCGATAAAAAAATGTGATGTTTAGATGCTGGGATTCTAAAGAGTAGATTTAACTACATGAGTTAGGAATTTGGAGTTGATGGCCTCTAAAGTCTCTAGAACTAATTCTATGAATGTTATCAAGATATTTCCCCCAAGCATAAGAAAAACTGGTCTAATGATATTCAACAAGGGAACAGGCTGCTTTGAAAACTCATGAGTTCTTCATTATTAGATATATTTGAACATATGTTTAAGAAGGATATGACAAGAGTGCTCTAAATGGAATTCTTGCCCTGAATTAAAGTTTGGATAACTTCTGGAAAACTTCTACAGTCCATTACAATACTAACATTCTATATTTATTTGATTATCCATTGTTTGAACTATTTCTTTTTCTTTCAGAACAAATACTGAAATTTCAGAGACAGTCGCATTATCACATACTTACCTTTTGTAATCTAGTCCTGCAAATCAGTCCCATGCAACTTGAAGACATGGAGAAGTTTGTATTATTGATTTACAAATATTTAATGAGTGGAGAGAGGAGCAGAAAATTTGCAAACAATTCAGTTGATCTGGATTAACAGCAAATACCTGGTACAAAGACAGAGGTTGCCATGGAGTCTAGACATGCACAGTGATTAATCAGCACACATCAAATCATGGCATAGAAAGTTTTTATTCCTTGTCAGTTATGAAAATGTGAGGGAATCTTGTGTTTCTTGTAATGGAAAAAGGAGCAATTATTTAAAAAAAATGTAGTGTTTTCTTGGAGAATACAAAAATAGTTGTGTCTTTTTTGTTGTTAATCTGAATTTGAAATTAATTTCATACTTGAGCTATCCTTTAATAGAATTTTATTTTAATATGCAAGAGAAACTTTGTCTCTGTGATGGTAACAATTTCTTATTAGTAATAGAATTCACTTCAATTAATGCTAGAGATATTCTTTTCTAAATGAAAAAAATACTTTGACCCTTTATAAATTTATTATTCTCCCCCTCCTACACTGTAATTCTATGAAACAAGACTACCCAAAACCCACAGACTAGGTAAAGTTAGGAAATACTGCATCTATGTGCATATGTACATCTATGTAAGCATATAGCTGGATATTAACATGCTTATGTATATGCATATACACTAACTGGAATGCAGTTTATATTTCTGTCAGTGCCCCTATTTGCCAGTGGAAAATTTACCTTCTTTTTATTGAACTACAACCTCTAACTAATATCCCGAATCTTTCAAGGTTCATAAGACATAGAAGAAAATCTTGTTCATTTTTAAGCTGATTAAAATACATTACAAATCTAATAATATCTATTTGTTTGAAGGATCATAAGATTATAAATTAATGACTGTAATGGACCCTGAATGTAATACATTCAAATGTCCTCCTTATACCAATGAGGAACCTGAGACTGGAGAGGTCAAGTGATTCACCTACTGTCCCACAGAGAGTTAAATGTCCCAAGCAGGATTCAAATCTAGGTCTTCCAATTCTAAATCTTGAGCTCTCACTACTACTTCACACTAATTCTTATATAAATATGTGAATACATGTATTATGAAATAATTGACCATATGTGAGTCCACTCACATTCAGATATATATGAAGACATATACATCTTTCTAGTTCTCTATCTAATGTTGCAATAGAAAAAAAAACTTCTCAAGGTTTCTATAACTTTTTTCTCCTTTAATGACAGCAGGCATACATTATTACACAAAGTAGAAATAGAACAAAAGGGGATAAAAAAGCATCACTGACTGAAAAAAAAGACTAGACAGATCCAAGTAAGAATCTCATCTGAAGGCACTGAATTTAGTTTTAGTGCAATACCTCATTATTACCAAAAAAGAAAGTAAAAGTGGGTGAAGATCTGACAAAGTGCCAGTTACTACTGAGTTATGTGATTTGTTTTTCTTCTTGTGTAAAATTACATGATAATAATTACACATGTATCAAGGGCATCTTTAATACAGGAATGGAAAGAGATAACAGAAACTTTTTAAATACTATAGTAGACCACATGTTCACTTAAAAAATAAATAAAGCTAATAGAAGAACCCTCAAGGTTTATCATTTACTGATCCATGGAAAGTCTTTTTTTATGAATAGGGAATGACAGAATATTAAATGCTCTCCTCTACCAAGGTAACTACTTTATATATATATATATATAAATTCAACAACCTATCTTAGCGGAGGTAATAAGAAAGTTGACATTGTTTGATGACCTTTTGAACATTAATATTAATTGAAAAGAAACATCTATTAAGAACATGCTTTATTGAAGTCATTGCTTGATATAATTTGATTATAATTTCCATAATGTTTCAATTAATTGGTTTACTTTATATTTCTAAGTATTTTAGGAATCTTAAAACATCATTTGGAGAAGCCCTCAATAAGCTTCAACAGTTTTTCAAAGGGATTCATAACATACAATAAATTAAGAAGTTATTTTTCATATTATGGATTGACAACTTTTTTATGCCAATGCAACAGTGACAGAAAGATTAAACAATTTTAGCTGTTTCTCAACAAACGTTAATAGGATGATACATTTCTTTCATTAAATAAACTTGGATATCAGGTAGGTATAGAGAAGATCAAGAAAAAGGCAGGGTTCAGCCTAGTTTAAATATTTCTTTGATCTTGTTTTGACACTCCATGAAGAAATGTGATGCCTTGGTATTTTGAATTTTATCAAAAGATGCTCCATCTTTTCCTTCCCACAATACCCACTTAGAAATTTTCATTTGCTGACCAAAAGTTAAAAGCTGCGCTTTAAATTTCTGAAACCAGAAAAATGCTTAAGGTATGGTGGGATATCTGACAGGGACTATGTTGGAGAAAATAGTTTCATTTCTCATGCATAAATTATATCAGAAGTTATGGGATATTTAATATTATCTCAGCAAAAGTCTGATGAGTCAGGAATGAAACCATTCATTGATTTAGGAAGTTGGCCTTTGTGTTTAGGGTAGCTAAATCCAAACTTTAAGACATAGAAATTGATTTTAATTTGTTATGCTTCTATCTTGCTAATTTAGACAATGGCTCTAAGCCTCTCAAAATTTAGAGGATCATATATTTAGGGTAAGTCAAAATCCTCTTAATTCAAAGAAGGATTATGTAAGTCAATAAACAGAAAGTCACTTGGTTTCTTTACACAGTCAATGGACCCCAAACCATTTATTAATTAATATATGAGGCATTTTTATGTATTTGGAAATCAACAAAATAAAAGGAAAGAAAACAAGAGGCATAAGACTGATAGGCAGACTTCTAGATCCAACTTTTCCATTAGCAAATAATGTCACTTTAGATAAGTCACTTCACTTCATTTCACAGGTTATTCTTATGACCAAGAAAGGAGTGAGACCTATAAGTCTCCTTCTAGAACTAAAATTCAGTTCTCTGATGTATGAGTTTATTCCTGACACTTGCCTATTTAAACATTGTTAATAAAAACTGAATGAGGGGATGCCAAATTAATGCCTAATGTCAGCAACAAATTTTCACCTACTGACTTTGGCAAAGTAAAATAATTTCGCTTGTGGCTGAATAGCCCAGAAAAACCCATTAGGATAAAAAAAGTCATTCTGAAGAAATAGTTACAAAAGGGTCAGGTCACAAGAGTGCTTGCATGTCAGATGAAGCAATATATCTAATTTATTTAAACTTATTTGTGAGCAAGTTCATAGGACAGAGAAAAAATATATCCACTTAATATTTTCTTTCCATTTGTATTAGCTGTGGCACCTAATGAGTCACCTCATTTTCTCTGTTAAAATAAGTTTCCAATTCTGTTTTTCTTTGAAGCTATAAAATATTGTTCTTCATAGTATATTTTTTAGTACAAAGGGACTGGCTTATTTTTAAAAGTAGAATAGGCAAAAAGGTACTGAATTACTTGTAAGATGGTGATTATGTTGTTTTCATTATCTACTATAGCAAATATGTCTTTCTGTCAGCTCAAACTAGTACTTACCCTTCATTGTCTTTTTATTTATGAAAATAAACAAGAAGCAGAAGCATAGTGTCATTCATGAAGAAGTAGCTCAATATTTTTTAATTGGTAGAATGACCTCTCTCTCTCTCTAGTCCATGAATATTAGACCAAGAAGAATTGAATTCGTCTTATGAAAGCATCTTATTTTTAAACATATAAACAGCTTTGTGAAGTAGAGTAGGTGTCTGCAATGAAAAGCAAAGCAGTACTTTACTGCTTGTTTTGATTGTGTCAAGTCTTTGTTGGAAAATACATACATTGTGTTACCCTTAATAGACCTAAGGGATTTTGGAGACCTTCTCTTCCCTTAATAGGACTAATGTCATCACATGGATCCCATGGTGAAAAGAACTTGCCAAAAGAGTGGAACAGGAAGGGTGGAAGAGGAAGGAGCAGAGCAGATAAAAACTTGAGCAGGAGCTGGAACCAAGTAAAACTAAAAGTGATAATGTTTGTTAAGTCAGCACTCTGTTTTAAATTCTCAGACATAAGTAATTGTCTCTTGGTCTATTTTGACTTCTCAGACAGACTCAGAAGTCCTATTTGTTGTCCTGTATTGGTTTTTCAGACAGAAAGTGAATTGAGATGATAATGCTGGTAATGTATGTAAATATTGTTGTAGCCCTGTTGATCTTTCTTTTCCTAGACACAGAAACTATGAAAAGCTTGGAGTGGAATAATCCCTGTGAGCTGTCATATATAGAACTGGAACAGAGTACTGCCTGCATATGAATCCAGGCAAGAACTAGGAGCAGGGAAGAGGAGCCATGGGGTCAGAAGTCAGCCCCCAGTTAAAAGATGAAAGAAGACTCTACTTGGATACTCAGTGATTACTGATAATGTTGTAACTTACTGTGACCTAGAGGTGCATGGCATTTGTACTTTCCTCTACCCCTTAAGAATAACTGGCTTAATGATGATTACTCCTTAAGGATGATTGCTTTAGGGATGATTAGAAGACAGCCTGGAGTCAAGATGAAAGAACACTTGACTTAAGTACTCTATACTGATTGAGAAGAATGTGACTTACTGAATGGTATATTTTATTTAATATTACATGGCCATGTTAATAATGAGTTCCTATGTTATATTGCTAGTAATATTGTGCTTTAGTTTCTTGAATGTTTTCTTAATATATTGCTGAATAAATAGAGAGTTCCGTATACTATGCAATTAGATCTTTAAAGTGTTTCACAGCAGCAGTCCTCAGAAGAGCTGCTTGTGATTGGCTTTATGGTACTGTAGTGCCTAGTCTTAGATTTAATTAGGAAGTACTAAGTTTGAAACTTTCCAAAGTGCCTACTTGCTATGTGCCCCTAGGCATGTCATTTAGCCTTGATTTTATCATATTTAGTATAGGAATAATAAGAGCACCTACTTCATATGGTTATTCTCAAGATCAAATGAGTTAACATCATTAAAGCATTTTGCATATCTTAAACACTATATGTGTTGATTTGTTATTAAAATATGTAAGAAAGATAAACTCTTTTCTTTCTCCTACTTTGTCTTCTGAGGTTGGTTTATATCCTCTAGAAAAGCATAATTTAAGGTGCATTTTTAAAATATCTTCAGAAATGGCATTGTTATTGAAAAATAAATGACTGTATAAGCTGGTCTGAGGAAGAAAAAAAAATGGTATAATGAAATACCTCAGAGAACATTTTTGTTGTACAACATTTGGCCTTAAATAAATGTATGGGCTTGCTACTGAAAATATATTACATATGTCAAAGGAACAGTAATTAAACTGCTTCCTCTAAGCCTTTTTGATAGGCCATTTTCAGAATGAATGGTTGAGGCTGACAAAGGGCACTTGGCATTTAAGAACCCTACCTTTAGGATATTATTCTGCTTGATTTTTCCCTTCCCATAATTTTTACTTTTTCTCCCAACTTAGAATAAAGTTAACATCTGCTATTTTAGTGAAAGATGACCTTACACACAAACATAAAATAAAAGTTGTTTATGGTGTACCTTTAATTATTTTTGTCATTGAAAAGAAATGATTAATATGCATGAACATATATAAATCTTGAAGAAGGATGACAGATTTAATAGGCTGGTCATGGAAAAATGGCAAATTTTGCAGTTTGGCATTGATGAATGAAAATGGATATAAACCACAAAGTCACTTGTAGAAAATTATTTAAAGTAATTATTACCTGTTTAAGGTTGTTTTTTGATGAATGAATATTAAAAAGAAAAATGACAGTTTCTGATCAGGACCTATAATTTCTTCCTTAAGATTAAGCTATTTCATATATAATACTAATGATGTGAATTCTTCCTAATCTCTAAGGCCTCAGATAAAAGTTTAATTAGTTTTGGTATAGGAAAAAATTAACACTATAAAAAAGTCCTTTTATTTTTTCAACTAAAGCAAGTGATTTTCTTTCTTTCTCTCACTCATATTCCAACTTATATTTGCAATTTACCACCCAAGAAGCCACTGATATGCTGGAGGGAGCTTTCTGAGCATCATGTATACCTGAAGAATCTTTTATTTCAGTCAACAGGGGACAATGTGATGAGATCTAAAGAAGGGACTTTGCAAATTTTGTTGAAAGGTCAGGTTTAATTTAGACTTCTTCCTTCTTGTGTGCTCTCTGCTATCTTTTTACCTATCATTTCCAAGTCTTTGTCTCTTTTCCCATATCCCTTTCCCTTGTTTTTACTTGTGATTTGTCATTCTTTTAAGATATCAAATTCTTAAAAATTAAATTAATACAAAATGGTTAATTTTCGTCAGAATAATGTATAAAGAAATCAATAGTCATTTATTAAGTATCTGAATAATTCTTAATTTGATGAGTTGTTGAGGGTACAAATACAAAGAATG
This sequence comes from Pseudocheirus occidentalis, assembly GCA_028646575.1. NCBI lineage: Eukaryota > Metazoa > Chordata > Mammalia > Diprotodontia > Pseudocheiridae > Pseudocheirus > Pseudocheirus occidentalis. The sequence continues at coordinate 55,628,304 of CM053601.1, forward strand.
AAGTGATTTCTACTCCCAATGAAATAACATTATAATGTGTGAGCCAGCTAGCAGGCAGGTATACAGAAATTAAAATTTGGTAAGAGTTTTGCTGCTATTATCTCTTTTATTCTTCTTAACAACTCTTCTGTCCTCCTTGGGAGATACTCTGTCTCTTGCTTCCAAGCATAGTCTCTGGCTATTCAGCATGCCTTCAGTGCTATTCCTTCTTAATACAAGCTACTACCTTCCACCTTTCCTGATTTCCTTTAATTCCTAATTGAAATCCCATCTTCTGCATGAAACCTTCCCTAATCTCCCTTAATTCTGGTGTCTTCTCTCAATTATTTTCTATTTATTCTGTCCTTAAAAGATCCATTAAAAATTTTTGTCCAGGGTGTCCACATGGTCAGACTGTAGTAGAGAGACTAGGAAGCAGGAGGAATCAATTATGATCCTATTATCAGAAATAACATCCTGGCTTCTGGAGAAGGGAGAGAGAATGAATGAGGGACAGATTGAAGAAGTAGAATCAACAGAAACATTGGTTAACTACGAAGATTGAAAGAGAAAGAAATACCAAGAATTACTCCAGTTATAAACCTACTATGATTTCTCCTGCACCTAAAGTCACTTTGCATAATTATAAAAAGAAAAAAATTCATTTTACTAAATAAATATATAAATATAGAAGTAAATGGATGGATGGATAAATAAATTAAAATTAATGGACAGATAAATAGATGGAATTACAATTACAACAAAACTAATGGAATGCTTCAAGTTTGAAAAGACTTGCACATTTAAGATATAATATAATCAAAAGAAAATTTTAAAAAAAGAAGTGATTTGTTAGAAAAATAAAATAAAAACAACATGAACAATACAAATATGCCTCCACAAACTCTTCCACTATTCTATAAGAAATTTGCACAATGATAAAATTAATTGTTTATCTATTTGTCTGATTTGGAAAACTGGATTATAATATTTATTTTGAAAAGTTTTTCATAAATCTTAAATAGTGACTTAATATAATTTTATTCTAAAAATATAATTTTAGTATATAATAATCAACTTCCTCATTATTTATTTTGGACAAGAAAATTAAATTTGTCATTTGAAACAGTGAAAATGTTATTTATTTTAACTTGAATTTCCATTTTAGGTGTTAAAAGAAAACTCCCATGTGTGGAAATTCCTTGTACTAGTTCAAATCAGGAACTGTTCTGCCCTTGTAGTTTTAGAAAATTATTTTTGGAGTAAAGGAGGAAATGAGAGGTTCAGTAACTTCACCAGAGTCACCCTTACTGTTTCAGGGTAAGAACACTGGAGGGTTAAATACTTTTTACACAATCACGTGGTTTGTATATTTCAGATGGAGGACTTGAAAACAGTTCTTCTTGACTGAGAGTAATTGATTTTTGCTAAAGGTTGTCTTTCAAATTAAGGATCAAATTTTTAAAACTGGGTTATTTCAAGAAGATGCAAATACTGTTTCTCATTGCCACTAAATCCACTTGACAAAACTTGACTTAATCTTGTCATAAATTTAAAATTAGTCAAGCATAGATGCCCACATACAGAAACTGTGTGATCCCTATATCTGACAACATTTTTTTTTCTTTTGGGAAGGGAGAAGGTAGGGCAACTAGTAGTAAGTGACTTGCCCATGGTCACAATGCAATTTGTTATGTCAAGTGTCTAAGGTCAGGCTTGAACTCAGGTCCTCCTGACTGCAGGGCTGGTGCTCTATTCATTGTGCCACTTAGCTGCCCCTTCCTGGCAACATTTTATCCCAGTATAGCACAGTAGGTTTTTCTGAATCTTTTAACCTCTACTGGAATATTTTTCTTTAACCATCATTCTAAGCTTGAACAATGAAAACAGTACATGTAGCCCCATGACTAAGCAGAATACATGAATGGTTTGTGGGTGGGGATAAGAAAGTCTTTTCAGAATAGATAAAAACTGTTTTCCAAGTTTGGATTTAATTTGCACATCCTCTATGGATGAGTAGATGAAAACCTTACAAAGGTCTATATATTTGCAAAGGTTCACAAGGAATCTTGATTTTCGACAGAGTCCTGGAGGGATTCACTAGGCACCCTATCTGCTCCTATTGTCATTACAGTAAACTTTGGCACTGAAAGAAAAAAAAGAATTTGGGTTTTCCAAATAACACTTGCCAACTGTGAAGTTTGCTTAAAATCTTAGGATTTTATGGCTTACTTTGAAAGTAAGTGATATGGCTTATGAAAATATTTCTCACATTTATATGATCTTTTTTTAACTATCTGAATGTTGTACAGAAGAAAATAACTAGCAAAATTTAATCATTTCCATATATTCCTACAAATCAGACTTAGGATACCGCAATCAAAAGACATTGGTCTTGCTGTAAAATATGTGTTATCTTGAAGGAATTTCTCCTGCAGCTTGAAATCTCATGAGTTTCAGAATCTTGGAAACTTGATGATCATAGGTGGATAAGAGATCTTGAGAAAAGGCATAGACATTAAAATTGCCACAAACTGAGCAGGTGGGAAAGAAGTAAAGACTGCTTTTTCAATTTAGGAGTAAATATCTTGAAATGATGACTTATTCTAAACTGTGAAAGCCAAGAAGACAATTTTAGATTTGATGTGAGAAGCAGGATGAAAAATCAGAAAAAAAAACCACTGTCTTTTTATTGCAGGTGTGATTTTGGATGGGTAATTCAATTTATCTGGACCTTAGTTTTCTTATATTTAACTGACAGAGCTAGACTGAATGATACCTAAGATACCTAATGAACAAAAAACAAACAAATGAAAAAAGCAAATCCTATGATTCTAAACTTTTATGTAGATGCATTACAGAATTAACCAACAAAAAAAAAACTCAGGTGAACACCATAAGGGACTTTTTTCAAAATATAATTATAGGTGTGATGGGAGAAATAATAATTTCCTAGATTATTATTTTTTCTTTCAGTGATTTATGAATATGCAAAGAATTCCTGAAATTAACTTATGCTATCTTTAAAATTTATGGGAAATCTGCTGAATGGAGGAGAAATATAATACAGTGATGCTCCCAGTCAAGTGTTAAATATTTTGCTTGGTGAAATATTGTAGATTACCTTATTGGTACATAATAATGAATTTCTTCCCCTCAAGCATGATGGCACACAACAGAAATCAGTTTTAAGAAGTCATGCAAAATGTTTCTGCTGTATGCCAGTTTTCTGATATTTCAAATATGTTGATTGCTAAATGATTTGATAAGTTTCACAAGTCCTTTACAAACTCTGAAGGACAGATTCTACCTATAACCCAGGGCATCCTAAGAATGAACTCAAATAGACTTCACTTAAACTTGGGTGGTTACCCCACAGAGTACTTTTTGACTGCTTATGTCTTATACGTAGATCCTGTCTGGGTCTACATAGATAAAAATAGGATCTCTTCCTCCTCCTATATAATGACTCAAAGTAGCAAAAAATACTGGGTCAGGACATCTTTTATTTTGCCCCAAAGAAATTGAAGGTGATTCAAATTCTTTGAAAGAACACATAAACAAAGTAAATAAAAACATAGAGAGATTCTCAATATTCTGCACATATTGAACAAAATTTCCCTGTTATGGTTGATCATAGCTTTTCACGGCATGTAGAATCCAACAAATCCATTGCTATACTATGACTTTAGTGTCCTTAGAAGTGAACTAAATTTGATTTTCTAGAGGGGAGGGAGGAAAATAAACATGATATTCCAGTGAATCTTTTTATCCTGTTAATGTGCAATAAGGTATTCTCAAGATGTGGAATGCAGGCCTGTGGTGTGTACTTCCCCTGGAAATGAAATCAGTTAGTTAATCAACCAACATTTATTAATCACCTACTACATAACAGTAACTTTGCTGGGCTTTGGAAGCATACAAATAGAATGAATGCCCTTTGAAAAGACGTTAACCACTGATGGGGAAACTTACTTTAGATCTTCTAGATGGACACTCCACCTTCCCAAACGACTTATACTATACAAATAGTTTACTTTAATGGCAAAGAATAAATCTAATACCATTTCTTTCTCCTCTTAATAGCTTTAGTTCATTAATAAAATTATTAATAAACATATGAAGGACCATATGACTACTACTACTCATTTACTTGGTGTACTACTTGAAATATATATTTTCTTAGATATGTGCACCCTGTCTAAGCTTTCTTTCCATTCTTTTCTTCGTTTGTTTGTTATTGTTTTCTTTTGTTTTTGAAGGGTTGAAGGCAAGGCAATTGGGGTTGTGACTTGCCTACGCTCACATAGCTAGTTAAGTGTCTAGTGTCAGAGGCCGGATTTGGGCTCAGGTCCTGCTGACTTCAGGGCCAGTACTCTAATCATTGTACCACCTAGTTGACCCCCACCTTTGGTTTTGGTGAGGCAGTTGGGGTTAAGTGATTTACTCAGGGTCACACAGTTACTTTGTTTCCATTCTTAAACTGGAAAAGCTTCCTCTTGTGTCCTGGCTCTGTTATAGATGCTCATAAAGTAGGAATTATTATATTATTGATGGGCAAATTAAATCCATAAGGAATTTTGAATCAATTTATTTTAAGGACTAAACACACATGTGAACAAATTCACACGTACCTGCACTTAGAAAAAATATTGAAATTTGATTACATCTTTAAACTTCATTTGAAGTTTTTGCTGTTTTCCCTTGGAGTTTATGAATATAAATTTTAAATCCGAACACTCATAACAGGGATAGAACTAAAACTTCAACTATACACTAAGAAAATAATCAGTACTTGGCAATATTGTAAATAAAATGATCTATATATAGCAAACATGCTTTTGCTATCAGTGTGTTACTCAACATTTTCTTTTAATCTACTGTGCATAGCATAGAGTAGGTTTTGTGAGCAGATTAAAAATAAAGGGTTAGACAAAAAATAATAATTTGAAGTTTTAGTTACTGATTCCCAGGAATTTTCATTCAGGTGCAGATTGTAAAGAATAAAAAATCCAAGTTGCATTGCTGACACTATTTTGCAAGTTCTTCTAAGTTCAAATTTCAAGAGACCACTTTTCTCTTACGTATTTTTCATACAATCACATAGAGGGTTCTTTGAAAATTTGACATTGTGAGTCTGACAAACTACATATTTGTTTTTTGTTTTTGTTTTTTCCATTCTGTGATCCTTTGAGATGATTTGATTCAAATCAGAATAATGAATTTCTATTCATGATCCTCTTTTTAAATAGAAAAACCAATGACTCAGTAAGGATTGTTAAATGATTACTACTTAGGAATTGACTTAGAATCTTAGGAGCTTTTTGATCTGAATAAATTGTTTAGTATTTTTTGGTCTCTAAGGTGGGTCCTGGCTCTATTTTGCTGATCCTAGACATGCTAACCTCTGGGAATAAAAGAAAAAGCCTATCCCCATGTTCAAGGAGCTTACATTTTAATGGATTAAGGAAACATATATAAATCAATATGCCAATACAATTACCAAAAATATGAGTAGGAACAAGGTAATCTTACTGAGGATACCCCAAATAGATTTGGGGGATTGTATACAGTCTCCTGGAGATTGTTGCACTTGAGGTGAGCATTAAGGGAGTCAAATATACTAACTGTTGGTTGAAATAGATTAAAATGGAAGCCATTCTTTCTAGTGGAAAAATTTAAAATAAAAGAAAATATTTTAAAAATCATTAAAATACCTAATTGCAATCAATCTATTTAAGAAATCAACTGATTTAATCTAAATAAGGAAGAAAGATTAAATTAAAAACTAGGTATAATTTAGTACCCTTCTCACTTGTCATAACTTTTATGATTCATATTTTAACCCTACTAATAGTACAGTTAACAATAATATGTCCTTGTAGCAAGCACTGTTTCTAGACAGGTTTATAGGTCTAGTGGTGTGGGTAATAGAGTAATTTACATCTGTGTTCTTTCCAATGAGTGAGACCTACTAGTCAAATACAATTGAGGAATGAAAGGGCTTTATCTTTACATTAATTAAAATATTCTTTTTTGTTTAACATGTTTTTTTATTTTGTTTTTCCTAATACTTTTTTTCTAAACTTAGAGGGGTTTTTTTGTTCTCTTTTCAGAAATAGTATAAAAATCACAATTATTTTTTTATTAACAAAAAATTGTGTTTTTCAATCAGAAGAGACCTTTTATCATCTTCAAGAAAGAAAAAAAACAGGGGGCAGAGCCAAGATGGCAGCATAGAAGCAACAAGGTTCTGCAGCTCAAACACACTCACCACAATTACCCATAAAATATGACTCTAAACAAATTTTAGGGCTCCCAAACTCACACAAAAATACAGAAAACACATCTCCCCCGAAGGCAGCTTGGCAGGAAGGGCTCATTGCAGTGTGTTGGGAATCAAAACCCTTCCAGCCTGAAACTATGGTTGGGCCCCAAGGTGGCCAGGACTATCCATAACTGGAGCCTTCAGGAGAGTGGATCAGCAGCAGCTGTGGCAGTTTCCAGAATTATCAAGCCATAAGAAACGAGGACTAAGTGAAAGGTCAGTGGAACTCAGCAAAATTTGGGGGAGAAAAGCAGTCTGGTCAAACTGCTCTCAGAGCAAGGAAGCAGCAGAAGTGGCTGCCCTGCAGCTGCCTCCAATTGGCTCCATCAGAGCTCCCAGCCTGCAGACTGCAGGGGGGCCAAGGGATCATTCAGAGGCTAAGTGCTCTTGCATTGAGCAGCCTGGATCCAGATTGTGGTGTTGGGTGGTGGTCCTGGGGTGTGTTTTCACTGAACCAAAGTAGGTGGGAGCTTCAGCAGCCTCCTAAAAGCTCTGGCTGTTGCAAAAAACCCCACAATTTGGGATGGAGCTTTCCCCTCTGAAAGCATAATTCTTTTTTTTTAATTTATTTTTTATTTGTTTTCTTGTTTACATTATTCATTTTCATTACATTTTTGGATTACAAATTTTCTCCCTGTCTTGCCCCTGCCCCAACCCCAAAACAGCAATCCCACTGTAAAGCCCCTCCCCTGCTCTGCTCTCCTATTTTTGGTAGGGTAGGAAGAGTCTCCCTAACCCGGCCCCTGTATATCTTAATTCCTAGTTTAAGGTATTACAGAGCTTTAAATTCTAGATTCTTTTGATTCCTCCCTTGTCACCCACCCACACTGGAAGGACACTCACTTCAATACAGGCTGTGGATGTATGATTATACAGGACATCTTCATAGTGGACATATTGTGACAGTGATCATCCATCTCTCCTTCCTAT
>CM053601.1:55636040-55676042 GCA_028646575.1 Pseudocheirus occidentalis
TCTGTCTCTATCTCTCTCTGTCTCTGTCTGTCTGTCTGTCTATCTCTCTCTCTCTCTCTTATATGTGTTGATAAGCTCTGGGGATTCAAAGACAAAATGAAAAATATTTTCTCCTCTTCAGGTGCTTGCAATCTACTGTGAAACCTATTTGTCAAAAACAAGACTACTGTTAAAAGCAATATCTGAGAATAGTGTGCTATGTGTTTGCATTTTCCTGATATCTGAGTGAACTGTGGGATCTAGAGGAGACCCCCCCATAGATATTTTATGTAAGTGGTAGGGTTTTTTGTTGTTTGTTTGTTTTACTGTTTTTTTAAGTTTTTAAGATCAATGGCTTTATGTAAATATTCACAACCTTTTTTGAAGACCAGAGGGAATAAGTTTGGTCACACATGTCAATCAACAAAACTTAAAGAAAAATCAATCAGCTCCAAATTCTAGCCAAAAAGAGGGTTTATTCAGGGTAATGGAAAACCACTAGAGGTCCATTAAATTCTTTTGTTCAGTGGCTGTGAAATCTAGCCCTTGTTGGTACAGATCATATGTATGTAGTTATCACAAGCAAAACCAGTTGAAAGAGTGCACATGCACGTTCCTTCACATTTAAGATAGCAAATCAATATGTCTCTATTGTTGATGGTAAATCCATAATATAATCTTCATATATGTTAACTAGCACATATTTTATTATCATAGAATTGTAGAATCACAAAACTGGAAAGGAACCCACAGGTCATTTAGCCCAATTTTTAATTCAGTCCACAATTTCCCTCTTTGTATCCCCAGAGCTTGGCACAGGGCCTGGCACAGAGTAGGTGCCTAATAAATGTTTATCAGCTACGACAATAAGCAGGGTTATTGTAGAGGAAAGTCTAATCAACCTTAAAGAGTCCCTTGTTAAATTTTTAGCTAGAGCATTTATATCCCAGAAAAACAACAGTAATCAGAGCACAGTCTATTGTATTCTTGATTGTGTGTAGTAGAGGTGTCAAAGATACAGTCTAAAACAGATTGAAATTTAATTGGGAAATATTTAAGGAAAGAAATATAAATACAATAAAGCAGATAATATTACATTTTAAAGCTGTCAATATGTGGCCTAAAAAAGATCCTTCTGCGTGGTTTAGACTAGAGGGTTCCATTTCTATTTTAATTTCACACTCCTGGTTTAGATTCCAGAAAAATGTTAAAAATGTAGATTCAATTTAAGATTAATTGTATATAGTTTTACTTTTAAGAGTCCAGTTGTTAAAATTTATCAGCATTTCCCTGTCAATAAGTGACTGTCCATAATCTATCTGAAGACTTTTAGTTATTGGGAACTTGTTTTTGAGTCTAAAACAAAGATACAAAAAGCTTTGTAATGTTCCATGTCCCACCATTGGAGACCCACTCTGGGATTGTTGACAGTCAGTGCAAGATTTGCCCTACTAATATGTGGAAACATCCCTTCTTCAAACTGTAAGGGCAAAAGGTTTGTATACAAAGGAAAATAATACAGGTAAGATTCCTGTTGTGACAGGAAAGCTTAACTACAGAGAGCTTAGATGTGACCCCCAGAACCCCATACTGTGTTCTATCACTTTGCTACATGTGTTAGTGTGAGTGCATTCCTGATGTTCTAACCCAGGTGGCAGGCAGGAGAGAGAATGTCCTGCTGGGATTGGGTTGAAACATTTCTATGAAGTCTAGACACAGTAACCACTATTTTAAGGGAAATGTGTAATGACACCGTATTGCAGGTTAATATTGCAGCATATCTGTCTGAGACAACTTTTGATGTTAAAGGTCTGGTCACTAGAGACTGAGCTGATGGCACTTTGGGGAATTATGACTGTGCTGTAAGTGGAAAGGTGGTTTAGAGAAAGGGAAGCACATGAATAAATACACTTATGCAACTTCTTTCAAATTTATTGCATTACAAAAAAGAACTGGAGTCAGAGATTTTTTTTTTTACCAACAGCAAGTAGCCTAGTTATTACTTTCTTAGGATTTCATCAGATTTTATTCTGTATCATAGCCAATATATGATTCTTCATATCTATTCCAAAAAAGAGCATTCAAACTATTGAAGAGGAGTGCTCATTTCACATGCCAACAAGGTGACAATTAAGATTTTGCAAGCTGGGTTTCCATAATATGGGATTCAAGAATTACCAGAAGTACAGGCTGCTTTTCAAAGAGGCCGGGTAACTACAGACTATTGACTAGATTTTAAAGAAAACAAGAGATTTCCAGAAAAAAATATCCACTTCTGCTTCATTGACTAAAACTTTTGATTATGTGAATCACAAAAAGAAATGTCGCAAGTTATCAGAAATGGGAGAGCATATCCCCTTGCTTGTCTCCTAAGCGACTTCTATGTGGGTCAAGAAACAACAGTTTAAAAGGAAAGCTAGGTGGCACAGTGGATAGAGCACCAGCCCTGGAGACAAGAGCACCTAAGTTTCGCTCTGGCCTGAGACCCTTGACACTTACTAGTTAGGTGACCTTGGGAAAGTCACGCAATCCTGGTTACTTTGCCAAAAAAACAAAAAGCAGAAACAAATATGGAACAAATTATTAATTCAAGATTGGGACAGGAGCATGACAAGACTGCATATTTTCACCTTATTTAACCTAAATGCAGAGCATGTCATGCAAAATGCCAGACTAGATAAATAAAAAGAAGAATTAAGATTTCTAGTAGAAACATCACCAATTTCAGACATACAGAATATATCTTTCTGATGGAAGAAAGTGAAGAAGAATTTAGAAGCCTGTTTATAAGGTTTCAAAAGAGAACAGCATAAAAGTTAGCTTGAAGCTTAACAATAACAACAACAAAAACCCTAAGATCATGACCTCTGGTCCCATTACTTCCTGGAAAATGGAGAGAGGAGAAATGAGAAGAGAATTTTTTTTATCAGAAATTATATTCTTGGGTTCAAAGAATCTCTATAGACAGTGACTACAGCCAAAAAATTAAAGGATCCTTGCTCCTTGGAAGGAAAGCTATGACAAATCTGGAAAGCATACTAAAAAGTAGATATTGCCTTGATAACAAAGGTCCACAGGGTCAAAACTATGTTTTTTTCAATACTAATGAATGGCTGTGAGAGTCTCAGAATTGATGCTTTCAAATTGTAGTACTTGAAAACGTTTTTGAAAGTCCTTTGGACAGCAAGAAGATCAAATTTATCAATAGTTTAAAGAAATTAACTTTGATTATTCATTGAAGGACAAATACTGAAATAAACATTTTGGTCACATAAGGAGAAGATAAGAGTCTTTGGAAAGGACCTTGGTATTGGTAAATATTGAATAAAAAGGGAGAAGAGGATGGCAGAGCATGAGGTGGACAGATAGTGTCATAGAAGTAATGAATGTGAGTTTGGACAGATTTTGGAATATAGTGGAGGACAAAAGGGCCTGAACTATTGTGATCCACAGAATCACAAAGAGTTGGACATGCCTGAGCAACTGAGCAAGAACAGCAATATCTCCAGCTCTTAATATGGTGCCTAAAACATAGTAGTTGAATGAATGAAAAATGTTTTGTATAGCTTTCTTCCCTTTCTAATTTTGCTGTTTGCTTGCATTGTGTAAGTGGCACATTATTGGAACAAGATGCTGTGCTACCAAATTTTCTCTGAACTCTGTAAGAAATGGGGTTGAAAGTATGAACCTGACCCTGAAATTCACCTTAGTTTGCATGACAAAATGATATTTCTTTGACTTCGTCTCAAATTATTATTATTATTATTTAGCTGTAAAATAAGGTAGCTAGGTTATAACTTAACTTCTGCACAGGTTCTGTATTTTCAGTTATAAATGGGCTGGTAATGAAACGTTAATTAGATGTTTATTGATGATGAGTCTCTTTGTTATAGAGCTCAATAGACCAGCAATACAATATGAAAAAAAAGAGCCTTTAATCTATGATGCTTCCATTTACTTGCCCTATGCAGTTCTATTACTCTGTGGTTTTCAAAGTTGTAGGATGTCTTTGTTGAAGAGTTTTCTACTATGAAATTCAGGCTCCTACAAGTAACTTATTATTCTACTTCACCTAGCCAGAAAGAGGAACTCTACATTGATTTTTCTTCTGTGCCTCTAAAAGTGTATAATCAGTGACTTTTATGGCATGATGGAAAGAACAGAGTAATACAGTTGTAGTTATTAAGTCAATAAATTAGGAAGTATATCAGGGAAGCCATATTTCTGATCTCCCAAGTAAGCTTCATATATATAGAAGTTTATGGATATTAGTCCTTGTTAAGTTCCTTTTTTAACTGAAATCTTTGAATTTGCTATTTTCTAAAGGTGTGTAAAATAAAGCATTCATGAACATGGTCACATTTTTCTTTAAAATATAACTCATTTTATTATTACTAAACATTCTAAAATTTTATAGTGAGCAAAGTAATCAGGTAGGACTGAGCCAAATTCACTTGTCTATAACAATTCAAATAATTATGAATGTTAAAAAAAAATGGACTTGTAGGTTGTCAGTCCAGTTCTCTATTGCCAAAAAAGTCCTTACATATAAAGTTAATTAAATGTGCTTCATTATTTAATAGAAGCCTTTTTAGTAACAAATTTGACCACATCAAAATAATATAACTTTAATGAATTACTTACATAGTTGAATTTTGAAATCTTAATGCTTTTATCTAAGCATAGTGCAAAACATCCTGCTGCCACCTTGATAGGATTTAATTTCCATAGCATAAGATAGTTTTCCCAATTATTCAAAATATCACCTCAAGAGCCAGGTGATTATATAGCAAGTAATTTAAACTCTGTAAGCTTTATGAAGGTTTTTGGTAATATATCCAAAGCACTAAATAAATGTTAATTGATGCCCCATTTTTGCTTTATTTTGTTTTTAAATTTTGCTTAACTATACATTTTATCATTATTATTATTATTATTATTTACCATGGAAGAGTTTAATAGTTTAATAGTGAGCATATAGAGTAAGGCAGGGAAAATTAATGCATTACAAATAGAAGACATGTGAACATTTTTTTAAAATTAAAAGTAAGCTATGATTGTTAAAATCCAGCATTAAAATGGAAGTATATAAAGAAATGTTCAGAGCAGCTCATTACAATTTCTATAGGGGAATGTCATATACTTCATACACAGGAAGTAAAAAAAGAAAGTCCCCCTACAACATGGGAAAAGCATAAAGATACTTGAAATTGTGGGAAATTATGCAGGTTCAGAGGAGAACCTGGCCTCCGAAAGCCATTTTCAAAAGCTTTTTTCCTATTACTGTAAATGTATGGTTAAGGAGAGCAAGGTTTAAAATGTCTGATAAAATAGAGATATCTTTGAGATTTCTATTAATATTTTAGTTCTAATCTTACCAAATAATTAAGTTTCAAATGAATGTCTTTCTCTTAAGTTAAAAATCTACAGATTTATGGAACATAAAGTATAATTCAGTGCTTAAGGAATGTATCATTAAAAGGGCAATTTTGGTTGTTCTTGCCATTTATTTAATCTTCTTCATAAGAATTCAGTAACTATTAATACTGCAAAAAACCTTGGAAAAAGTTCTGAGGACTTGAGCATATCCACAAAGCAGTTAAAGGTTTTTAAACTTTAAGTAGATGTTTTTTATGAAGCAGCAAAATGTGAGATGTTTGGAGAATAATTTTCTTTTCTTGGTTAGAATATCTTATGTTTTCTTTCCTCTTGGTCTTATTTGAAATTTCATCTTGGTGATTCTAAATATTTGGATATTATTAATATATATTGAGTTTTGTGATACTTTTTTGCCCCCAAAGCAGTAAAATCTGACTTAAAACTACATAAAAGTTTTTTTCTTAGAATATTTGTCACTCTGTAGAATTTTTTTAATGTTAGAACACTTTATGTAGTCTAATTTCTGATAAAATTATCTTGTATTTTTCATTTTTATATACTGAGGAAGATACTATGATTATGATAATCAACTGTTGCGAATGTTAATTCTCTTTTCATACCTCTTTATGCAGTCTTCTCTCTTTTCTTTTCAACATTATCATCATTAACTAGTTAATTTATTAATCCATTGAGTGACCACTAAGAAATAACTTTGTCACAAGTTCCCAAAAATACCAAGATCTTGGAATAATTAAAATTATAATTATACAAATGGGTCATAAAAACAATGTGTGGATGGAAGCAAGTTTTAAATGTCAGTCAGCTTTTTTTCAAGAAGTGGTATTATCAGGGACATATATAAAATGGAGGGGGTAAAAGATGGATCAGAAGAAGAGATAAATAGGAAATCTCTTAATAAGAGATGGATAGCACAAGTGGCATTCCAAAAGGAATGCTAGTGATCTTCCTGTCTCAAGGCTTTTGTCCTTCTAAGAAGATAAAGTGAGTCACCATGGGTGCAGAATGAAACATTGTCAGAAATTGCCAACATGTCAATTTATTTTATTTGTACCTTTATTTTTTAACAAGAAATTTTTCAATGGCATGCATATATGTGCATGTACATATGCATGTGCATGTGTGTGTGTTTGGTGTGGAGAGCTGTCATCAGTTAGCTAATCCTATATACTTTAAAAACTCAATAAAACATTTACTTTATTGTTTTATAGGGAAATAAATCATTAATCAATAAAAACCAACAGGATTTCATAAAGTTCAAATCATACCTGACAATAGCAACACCTTATTACAGAATACAATTTTATCTGTGATTGTGATAAGACTGATGAATTAGTGGAAGAAAGAAAAATAAAGTAGGTGGAACAAAGAGAAGGAAGACAAATGAGGAATATGAAATTGGTGAATGATGATGGCAAAAAGGGAGGAGGGAGGAGACAATGGAAGCAAGAAAGGGAAAAGAGGAATCAGACGGGAAAAAATGAAAGAAAGTAGAACTAAGTTATTCCTACTCACTACCTTCATCCATTAGTTCAATTTGACATCTGAATTCAATCTCAAATCTAGTCTCTTTTGTTTTTAAAATTCTATTCTTTGAGAATTTGTTTATGCTTATTGAGTTATATAACTTCACAAAGCCTTACTAATTGTCAATATTGAGTGGAGGGATTGAATGACAAAGTAGGGCAATGACAGAGAGCATGATATGCATTAGTCACTCTGCATACCATTGATAAAGTTACGGCAGCTGTCCAAGTCTGGCAGGAACCTTAAAGTGAATTGGACTCCAGCAATACCACTGATTATTTTGAGAATCTAGTCAGTGTAATTTAGCTATCCTAAGTTCAAAGAAGTAGATGGAATTTCACTGGATTTCAGACTATTAAACCTGTCCTGGTGGTTAATTTAACATGGAACAAAATGGAATGAGTAATAACCCTTCATGCTTCATTACCTCAGGCAGGTAAGATTCTCTGGAACTAATCAAAAATACTAGTATTCCATTTGCAAGGAATGCATTGATACAGATTGTGGTGACTTTTAGTGTGGACAAATCAGGAGTCTTCATGAAATGGACTAAATATATGAATCATTATTCATATATACCACATCATAACAATACTTTAAATATCTAAAAGGAAGAGCTTCACTCATTTTTATTTGTGGTTGTGGTTTTGGTTTTGCCTACTATACCCTTAGTTATAAATTTCACAACAAAGTGCTGTAGATCAGTGAAGGCATTATAAGAAATAACTTCATCAATAACGCAAGAAAAGTAAATGTTTAAGAGCAACAACTTATGTATGGAGACAAAAATGGCAAAAAAAACCCTAAAATAATTCAAAATCTTCACATCACAAAATCCAGAAATTCTACCCCAATAATGATTGTGAATGATAAATATAATGTCAGTGTCTCAAATAATTTTAAAGAGAATATTGTCACACAGTTCAGAATCTTTTAAAAATCATTTTCTGAACTCAAAAGCATGAATCAAGCTAGTAGTCCAACTACATCAAAATAAATAATTTAATTGTATTGTATAGCATAATAATTGAATCTATTATTCCAAGTTGTTTAATAGAACATGTAAAAATCTGGGCACATTAGTATATGCTGCAACCATTGTCATGATAAAGAATTAGGAGCATAGATGAAGCTATCTAAATACATTCCTAAAGATTATAATCATTATCAGAAGTGAAAATAATTTGACATTTTCATTTTACAGTCTAAATTAATGTATATATCATGTCTCATTTGCTATTAATGACAACTTCATGAGATAGGGATTGGAAATGTCATGATCCTCATTTTACAGAAGAAGAAACAGACTAAGAAAGGTGACCTGATGAGTTCATACATCTTTTAGGGTCATAGGTATTCTTTCATTTGGATGGTGGTACTGAATGTTATAGAGAGGTAAGAAGAGAAGAAAATAGAAGGGAAAGGAAAGGAAGGACAAAGGGAAGTAGTGTTTTTAAATACCTACTATGTGGCAAGCACTGTAATAAGTAGTAGTAGTAACAGTAGTAGTAGTAGTAGTAGTAGTAGTAGTAGTAGTAGTAGTAGTAGTAGTAGTAGTAATAGTAGTAGTAGTAGTAGTAGTAGTAGTAGTAGCTGTTGTTGTTGTTGAGTCATTTCTGCCATGACCTCATTTGGGGTTATCTTGGCAAAGATACAGAAGTGGTTTGCTATTTCCTTCTTCAGCATATGTTACAGATGAGGAAACTGGGGCAAACTGAAGTGACTTGCTTAGGGTAATGCAACTAGTAAGTATCTGAAGATTCATTTGAACTCAGGAAGACAAGTCTTCCTGACTCCATATAAAGCCACACATGAGCAGCTTTCCAGAAGAATGTTACTGTGAACAGCTTTTAAGGTTCTGATTACATAGTATAGTGAACACTCTATTCCATAACAAATCAAAGCAAAACATTCACAGTAAATCAAAGTACAGCATTCACAATGTTACAATGTATCACAGAAAATAAAAATATAGTATTCACAACAACTTATTACAGAAAATGGCCACATAATTTTCACCACAGTGGTCACAAAGTTTTCAAGAAAGAACAATCATTTAGTAACTCAATCATTCAATCATCCTTAAGGAGGTTTGCCTCCTTAAGGAACACAAAGTACAATAGTCAAAGTTCTGCACTCATGGGGCACACTTAGTTAACTCAATCAGTCACTTATTCAGTCATCAATCACTAAGTACAATCATTTAGTCAATCAATCATTCAATCAACTCAATCATTCAATCATCTTTCATCATTCACTATTCAGTCATCAGAAAATACACAGACCTTCCACCCCTAGGTCACTAGTAAATTTAAAATTGCTCAGTCAGTACACAGTATCCAAGTAAAGTCTTCTTTCCTTTTGTCTCACGGTAGTTTCTCAGATTGCCTGGATCCCCTTCCATGGTCCCAGATCTTACCTGGATTCACCAAACTGTCACTTGTGTTCAAAGGCAGACAGCTCCCAGGTCCTTATCCAGCTTTCTGTGCAGTTCCTGATCTACACTGGACACTCTCACAGTGTCCAGTCTTTCTCAAATACTTCATAGTCTCTGTTCCTGGGAAGACAGGAGTCAATAAAGCCACAAATAGGTTCATAAAAGTACCAGCATCACAATCATGCTTCCTCAGTCTTTGGCAGCTCCAGCTGGCCCTTGGACTCAGCAGAAGTTTCAGCTGGATCCCAGAATTAAAATCACTTCATCCAGGTTCTCTAAATCAAAATCATTCCCTTCATCTGGGGTGAGGGAAGGGGAGTGGGTGGGTGGGGGAGGTTCCTCTTCTGCCTCCATGAAGCTTGCTCCAAGATCTGTCTCTCCCTCTCTGGGTCTTTTCTTTATATACACACAATACCAGCTCCCTGTTTCAGCCAACGCCTTCCTATTATGTCAGCAACAGTGATTCAAATCTCCTGCTTCTTTAACAGAGTCTTGATTAATTACTAAATGTTAAGTATCTGTTATCTTTGCCAATAGAAAGGATTCTTCAAATTCAAATTATATTACTATTATACTGCAGGTCTGGCACTCTATCCATTGTGCCATCTAGCTGCCTTACTATACTAAGTGCTTTACCAATATTATCTCACTTGCTCTTCCCAACAGCCCTGTGAAGTAGGTGTTTTTTTTTTAACTTCTTACAATTATTGTTATTTTTTTACAATTGAGGGAACTGAGGCAGACAAAGGTTAAATGATTTGCCAAGTGTCACAGAGTGTTAGAGACCAGATTTGAATTCCAGTCTTCTTTACCCTATACCCAGTGCTTTCTCCACTACACCACCTAGCATTGTAGACTAAGGAATGAAAAGATTATTTCACAGTTAGAAGATCAGTAGTAACGTTAAAGCGATCATTTTCATTGGAGTGAAGGCCAAATGCCAGTGTTGGAAAGTGGTTAATATGTGATTAGGGAATGGAGACAATGAATGTGGATTATTTGGAAAAGTTTGGCAGTGAATGGAAGACAGTATTGTAATTCTAGGAGGGAGTAAGTTAAAGTGAAAGTATTTTGTTTGGTGTTTTATTTTAAATAGAATCAACTTCTTATTGGTAGAGTATTGGTAGAAACCAACTGAAACAGAAAAAGAGACATAGACAAAGGGATAGAAGATGAAAGTCAGGGATGTGAATGAAAGGAATTCCTATAGAGTGCTAGAGAAAAGATGGGATTAAGACCACATATTGTAAGGTAGGAAGAAAGGGGCATGAGGTGGGTCAGGAATGTTAAAGTATAACTGTGAATACAAAAGTATCATGAACTATAGATATCACCAAATGGAGGATAGTGGAAAAGGGAAATTGTTTTTACACAATTACAAGGATTCTGATAAGAAATAGGCTATCTGTTCCTGAAGAGGGTATAAAATTTGATAAGAGTAAGAAAGATATATGAAAAAAAGCTGTTGTGAATGTTTAAAAAAAACAAATTACTGTTATTTGATCAGAAATCAGCTAAAGTTTGTTTTTATGAATTTGTAGTTGACTTAGAGGAAATTAGATGACTCAGGGGATGGAGTTCTGGACCTGGTCTCAGAAAAACCTGAGTTCAAATTTTAACCCAAACATTTACTAGCTGTGTGATCCTGAGAAAGTCATTTAACCTCAGTTTGCATTAATCCAATAGAGAAGGAAATGTCAAATCAATTCAGTTTCCTTTGCCAAGAAATCCCCATGGACAGTACTAGATTGCTATGGACCATAGAGTCACAAAGAATTAGATCCAACTGAATAGCTGTACAATAAAAAGTTAACTTAGAAAGGAACATTTTGGGGCGGCTAGGTGGCCCAGTGAATAGAGCACCGGCCCTGAAGTCAGGAGTACCTGAGTTCAAATCCGGCCTCAGACACTTAACACAAAAAAAACTAGCCATGTGACCTTGGGCAAGTCACTTAACCCCAACTGCCCTCCAAAAACCAAAAAAAAAAGAAAGGAACATTTTGAACAAGAATGAGATACAAAAACAAAAAACAAAACCCAGAACTCTTCATTTTTTGCTTCCAATTACTTCTCTTTTTTATTTATAGAATGAAACTCCTTTGGTTGATTTTGTTTTGGTCTGTTTCACAGATATATACTGCTGTCTTTGACTGCTTATACATGCTAAGTCTTTATTGGGAAAAATTTTCTGCTTGTTCTACATTCCAGTAAAATCTTAGCAAAGCTAAGATAAACCATGTTCCTAAAATAAGGTCTCCCAAAATAAATCTTCCATTTTTGGTGCTCTTATCTTCTAACCAGGGCCTAGGGTCACCAAGATGTAAAATATACTCAATTATAATGGTGTAAAATATCATTAAATTTAGCATCACTTAAGTTTCCTATGATTCTAAAGTGCTCTTCCTTCCTTTCTTCTTTCCTCCCTCCCTTCTTTCCTCCCTCCCTTCTTTCCTTCCTTCCTTCCTTCCTTCCTTCCTTCCTTTCTTTCTTTCTTTCTTTCTTCCTTTCTTTCTTTCTTTCTTTTTTTCTTTCTTTCTTTCTTTCTAAAACATTTCCTAAGACTAAGAATTGTATTTCACCTTTTCTTTCAAACTATGCTTGGGAAATATCATTTATTTTTATTTAATTCTAAGCATATTTAATAAGACATAAGTAGCATTAATATTTAAATTCACTTATAAAATTTTTCTTTTATACTATTTGTTTAGTTTTATGTCTCAACTCAAGCTCAACGCATTAGCATTTCAGGGAGAGAGGTTGAGTTAAGAACTCTTATCTGTCAGTGTAAATGGAGTTCATTTAGACTCATGTTCCATGCAAAAATGTCCCCAAAGATGCTAAAGAAAATATCAGAAACCAGGCCTGTGATGGGGAAAGCATAATGAAAAAAGGCATTGTGAATAGGATGCAAAATTATTACTTAGGACGGATGATTTTGTGCATTCAAATTTGCTTTGCACGAGATTGACCTAAACTATTGTTAGCAGGGAATAAATGAGCCCAAATGTACAACATTTTTTCACAACCTCTTCTGAGAAATATATTGCAGGACAAAAATATAAACATATATCCTTAAAGATGTATGCCATAGTTTATATGCCCATTCAGGGTTTATTATTTTTTCCTCCCTAAGATATGTGTCTTGGCATTTGCTTTGGGGGAAACTGGAAGCTATTTGTATTAGTAATGTCTTTTTCATTCTGTGGCAACTAAAAGATTATCTGTGCTTCAAACATAACTGAGAAAAGGCCTTCATTTAGGAACAGGGTGCTCTTTTTGGTGTGGCCTGATGACTACCAATAGGAAGAGTTCCAGTTGGCAAATAAGACCCAGCTTTTTCAAGAACAAACATATTTGAAAAGGAATTATCTTCAGATGAATCAGTCTTTTGGCTTGTGGCTGTAGCTTAAGTGGTATGGTGAATTCCCAGTGGTGAAAATACTTCTGTTCCAGTCTAGATTTGCAATTCACATGTAAAATTTTAGCCTCATATCAAGATTCCTTAACATGTGGGGCATTTTGTTTTTTGTTGTTAAATGTTTTGATAAATGGTTTTGAAATAACTATTTTGCTTTGAAATTCTATTTTATTTCAGGCATTTAAAAGCATTTTTTGAGGAGGATGGAGAATTCACCAGACTGCTACAATGTTTATGACACAAAAGGAGGTTAAGAGCCCCTAATGAAAAGAATAATTTGTAGTGAGTTTCCTAGGATCTCATAACTAGGAAGTTTCAGAGGCAGAACTTGAACTCAGGACATTATAGCACCAATATAGACTATTCAACTGTGCTACTTCCCTGTAAATTGAAAAAAAAATGGAGAGGGCAGCTAAGTGAAATATTTAATAGAACAATCACTCCTAGTATCAGGAGGGCATGGGTTCAAATGTAGCCTGAATCACTTACTAGCCTTGTGACCCTGGACTTAACCCCTATTGACTGTTCTCCAACAAAACAACAGAATATTAATTAATTTAAAAAAAGAAAGATAGAGAGACTAATATGAAATAACCCTGCCCTCAAGGGGCTTTAATTCTATGAGACTCAATTATATGGTAGGGATGATTATAGCAATAAATTTCTAGGCTCTATTCTGACCTATTATTAATTCATCTTCTTTAGTGAGCTAGAAATTTGAACACTAGAGTCAAAATAGCCATTCATCTTCTGAAAATTATCGGGTTGTATTTTATGCCCTGAGAAAATATAGAGTCAGTGACGTGGCTAAATGAGAATACCAGTCAACAAGAGATTACCAATTGAAAGCACAAAGTAGTCCATTATAATCCCTCATTGATTTCTTTTGTAAATGTGTTGAGGTTTGTTTTGTTGTTCTTGTTTATTTGTTTTCAGTCATTTCCAGCCCTTTGTGACTCCATTTGGGCTTATCTTGGCAAAGAAGCTAGAAAAATTTCCTTCTGCAGCCCATTTTACAGATGACAACCTGAGGTGAACAAGGTTAAGTGACTTGCCCAGGATCACATAACTAATACGTTTCTGAAGGGAGTTTTGAGCTCAGGAAAATTTTTCTTCCTGACTTCAGGCCAGGCATTCTACCCACTGCACTCGCTAGCTGCTCCAGTGCAAGGTTTATTTCAATCTTGATCTTATGTTTTGTTTGTTATGGCTTATTTTTCCCCAAATACCCAGTTCTTACTTTCTCTAGATTCTAGATTTCTCAAGAACTGGAAACTATTAATTTGACACCAGTATTGGGGCTCAACATTGGAAGTACAAGTGTCTAGAGAAATGTTCTGGTTCTTCTCCCAGAATCAGACAGCTAGGTACATCAGGGGACCTAAATGACCCACAGGATATCATTCTTCTTTAAAGATATTGATTTGAGTCCTCTTATGTTTCCTCCATTCTTAGGGGCTTTGGCTTTGGCCCAAGTTACCTATATCTATTTAACATCCTTTAGATTTTACAAAAGGAACCTTATTTCAAATATACTGAAAGAAAAATTATATGGATATCCCCTGGTAACTTGGGGGTCATATTCTTCCTAAACACCTTGCTCTGTGGGATAATAGACCTAAAACTTCATTCAGTTTCTACATAGCATCGCCTCATATGAAGTGCATGTATAGATATGATGTTACTGCTTGATAAACATTTCCATTGTACTGACGTCCCAAAGATCGTTTTGGATGGCTAGTCTTAGCCTCAGAGCATCAGTTCTGCTTTAGTTCTGGATTATAGATTCTGGAAGACCAATATACCAGGGGTGATTTCCTAAGGAACTTTTAAACACACCAGGTCTCAAGCCTTGAACCCTTTCCCTAGATCTAAAAAGAACAAATGGAAAACACCAGTATCAACACATATTTCTCACACCACGTGACTTGAGAGAATAGAATGTCCTAAATTCTTATCCCTTATTATGTCCCCAGACACTGTGAGTGAAAAACTTACCAAGATTCTTTAAGAGCAACTCAGGCAAAAGAGACTGTAGTAAGACTTAATAGACCTTTCCAATTGCTTCCACAATCTATCAAACAACAACAACAACAACAATAATAAGAACAACAACAACAACTATCTTATACATGTGGCTAGCCAACCAGAATTGGCGATAGAATGTCTATGTGCATTCCCCATTCTCCCCTATTCACTTCCCTGAAACATCATCACACCTCTCCAAGAAGCAAACTCCTAGCATTCTTCACGTTCTACAGGAGAGACATTTTGTCAAAGCACCAGACACACATTGCACAAGTCAATCTTAAATTTGGTCACTAGAATTTAGAAATCACTTTGCCATCAAGTGATAGATAGAGGAGAGATAGACTGTTTTCCACATAGATCCACATATATAATATCTATATCTATCTATGAATATAGAAATATATCACTATCAATATATCTCCTCATATCTATATAAATTTATAGATATAGATATAAAGATATTAATCATAATATTGATATAAATATCTATATATCAACATAAGCATAGATTTAGATGTAGATCTATCTACATCCTCTGTATATCATATGCCTAGGTTAGATTTAGACCTAGCACACAAAGTTGAAGATGACAAATGGAGAATCAAAAATATTTCTTTATACTAGGTGCAAGCTAAAATGACTTCTAAATCCTAAGAATACAGGGGTGTAACAGATGGAGAGGCCTAAATATCCTTGGAATACATTAGATGGTTGTATCTCCATGACTGAGGTTCTCAAAGTATAGTGGCAAGGGAGATGATCAAGGACAGTGGGCCAGAGGATGGATTGACCTTAAATAATCATAGATGAATGGGCATTACATATGACTAATCATTGGGCAAATGCTAAGGCCTATTGGTGCTCCACCTAAAAGCAATATGGAAAACGTGGCCTTCTATCAGAAAAAGAAGGCTTAGAGCCTATCATATTTAGAAATTAGGGAACACAGACAGTTAGACTGCAGTAAAGATGGAGATTAGCATTCAGACAGGAAGGTAAATTGGGAAATGAACATTGCCAAGGTGGTTATAGGAGAAGAGCTTCCTCTCTGTGGCTCTTGCTCTATTGGAACTGAGTCAGAGAAGCAGGCTAGAGCAAGGCAAGACACCTCACCTCCACAATCTACCCGACTACACCTTGCTTCTTGCCAGACCATCCAGTCCGCTTATATTTTTAGAAGAAATAAAGTCAAAAACAGATATTCACATGGAAAGGTTGGCATTGTAATGATCTTTCCATTGAATATTTGAGTACAACTCATGTTGTTAAGTGTATACACTATTTAAGCTTTGCACTCTTTGACAATAAAGTATTTGACAATAATATTATTAATAGCAATGATGATGATGATGATGACGATGATGATGATGATAACCTCATAGCACAGAGGATAGAAAATTCAGCTCAGTGTCATAAAGACCTCAGTTGAAGTTCTACTTCTGACATACTGGATTTGTGAGAATGGGCAAATCTTTAACCTCTCAACTTTCCCATGGAACTCTCTGAGATTATATAAACTGTGGAAAAGGTCCTAAAAAAGTTCCATTAGTCATGTGGATTAATAGACAAAGAATTTCTTACTGCCATGAAATCCCAGGTCTAATGACATTAAAATAACAAAAGCATACATTTATAAAATGTATAAAGGTTCACAATCCCACAAAGTAGACAGTATGTATGTTATTATTCCTCCTTTACAGGAGGGAAAACTGAATAGGAGAAAGTGGCTATTCTAGAGTCATACAAATAATAAATGTCTGATACTGGAATTGAACTCAAGTCTTTCAACTCTAAAAATTAGTCTCGGTACCATTCCATTTTGCTTTTCAACTGCTATACACACACACACACATTCACACTGACATACACTCACATTGTTTATGCTAATTTCAGGGTTATGACACAGAAGCTATGCATAATTCTGTGGTTAGAATAAAGGCAGTGAAGGAAAGATTGTAGTCAACCATTATTCCTTTATATTTAAAACTTAATGATTTGCACTAAAGTCCCATGGTCATGCTACACCATGATATCTAGGTGACCTAGGGTACAAACTTTTGCATGTCTTAACAGAGAGGAAAAGACCTAATCATATGCACATCAAGAAGGTCTGATTTCAATTCCATCTTCAGATGCTACTGTGATCCCAAAAATAATTTAACTTCCCTCAGTCTCAGTTTCCTCACCTATAAAGTGGGGAAATAATAGTGCCTACCTCTCAGTTCTGTTCTGAAGATTGAAGGAGATAATACATGTAGTGTTCTGTAAACCTTAAAGCACTACTTAAATGTAGCTAATATTATTAATACAAATAAACACAAAGAGGTTCATAAAATGGTACACCATGAGATCTGTGTGTTCGTGTGTGTGTGTGTGTGTGTGTGTGTTTTCCTAGGTGTAGGAATCAATCAATGAAGACAAATCCATGAATAATGTACACAACAAAGAAATCACAATATATGTATTTATTAAACCACAAGTAAGGCATCAAGTTGGTAACATTTTGATACAAGAAGGAAACAGAATGCTTGGCATGCAGCTTGGGCAGAAATAAATAAAGCATTCACAGTTCTAATCATACTACCGTAGATGTGAGCAGCTTTCAGATTTCTGTGTCAACTTCAGGCTTCACCTGTGAATTTCTTGCTATCCCAGGATGGCAATTTAGCTAACTTTATTTTACTGTGACAAAAATGTCATATTGAATGATCTATTATCTTTAAGACACTAAAGAAGGCATCTCCAAGTTGTTCACATACTATCACACACACATGCACACACATACACATGTATATGTGTATATCTATGTATTTATATATGTATGTATGTATATATATGCACATACATATATACAATTAATTTCCAGTTTTTTAAACTTCAAGTATTGAAAGGTACTCCAAATGGCTAAAAAAAAAAATCCTTCACTTTCTATATGAGATGATTGAAGTCTCCAAACCTGTTCAAATGGCTTATACAACTCTCTAGTGTTAGTTTCTCTATCCCTTCAAGATTTAATGTGTGTTCCTCTCCTACCATGGTAACCTTTGCTCCTACTGATTTCTGGAAGTGGAATGCATATAATTACAGCTGCCTCTTATGCAAAAAAATGTCATTTCAACAAAAAGAATCATCCTCCCCAGATCTTTGAGAGGTGTATAAGAAAATCATGGATTACCTCGGCAATCTGTGAGTACAAACAGCACCAGCACTTATCTCACAGCACAGGCAAGATTCAATCTCATTTTGTAACATCTATCCTCATTGATTTTTATTAACCAGAGGAAAGCTGGCACTATATAAGGTAAGTGACTATATAACCTTCAATGGAAAAGACTTACTTATTGGTTATATATGGGTCTGGGATGCCAGAAGTTTGAGAGTTGTTTTGTCTTTCAGGATCAAATTGGGCAAGGTGGCACAGCTCTATAATCCCTCCTGCATGGGTAGACTGATGTTGGTGGATCATTTGAACTTGGATTGCCCAGATTTTAGCAATGTCTGCTAACAACATGGTGAAACATCCAAATGGGTAAGGACACCAGGCTGCATGAGCAAGAGCAAATTGTTACATGTCTAAAACAGAGCAGACCAATGCTTCCATGCTAATCAGCATTAAGATTGAACTACTGAGTGTGAAATCAATCTATCAATCAATAAGTACCATAAAAACACAGGCTATATTTTCTGATCTTATGTAATTGTCAACTCCATCTTTATGTGTATCCATCCATCATGGTGGTGAGTCAAATTCTTTGGAAGTAAATAAAATAAATTATTGAAAGATACTTCAAATCACTCAAAAAACACTTTATTTTTCATGTGATATCACTGAAGTCTTTAAATTGTTCAAGTGCCTTCTACAGCTTTTTAGCACCAGTTTCTTTCTTCCAGAATTATTGTGTGTTGCTTTCCTATCTTTTATCTCTCTCATTCTTGCTACATGGCCAGTTCATGGAATTGAGGAACTGAAACAAAATTAGTGACTTGCTCAGGTTCATACAGCTTTCAAGTGTCTGAGGTAAGATTTGAACTCCTGGTATTGATTATTCCTCAATTCAGTGCCCACACTCTATTCACTGCACCACCTAACAGCCTCATATACGTATATACATACACTATAGAACGAGATATAGATATACTTGCTGATGATTTTTAAGTCATTTCTTGAACTCAGGACAACATTAGTAATACGTTGGAATCTGCTTACTCTTAGCCACAAAACTTTTCATGGCTCTTTAGATAATGAAAATTCTGATTTTCCTGTGATCTCAAGCTCCCATGACTTCAATTTCATTGGGTCAGGAGGAAAATAACAATTTATGCTGCATATGCAAGTGGTAGAAAAACAAAACAGAATTTAAAATTTTATTGTGATACTTTCTCTATATGCCATACATCATTTTAAGAATCACAGCACCTACAAGAAAATTAAAGGATACTTTCATATGGCAAACTTATTCTGTAACTATCTGGTAAAGAAACTCAAACTGGAATTTTGTCCAAGTGAATATAATTGAAACTATCAGATCATTTTTTCATATTTTAATCCTATAGATGAACAGAAAGATAATTTATTGGATGAATTTTAAGGCCCTCTAAAGATTTTTGAGGGTTGTATAAGTTCAGTCTTTGTGATAAGGATATAAAAGTCCTTGCCTTTTAAAAGACATCATTTAATTGCTAATTTAATAATTATCAAAATGCCATTTCTCAGTCATTTCCCCAATACAAAACCAGCTAGAAAATATAAAAACATTTCTCAAAAGTACTCAACTATCACAAAGAACAAAACGTCAAAACACTATTACAAAGGGGAATTCATACCCAACAATTTTGGCGTAGCAACCTCAAACTAACCAAATTGACAGAAATAAAACTTATATACCAAGCACTAAAGGAAGGTCAAATGACTAATTATGTAGGCTACTAATGTATTAATATTAGTATTATATTATAATATATTATACACTAATATATGCTTTTATATTATCTACAAAGCCATAGACAGGGCATGTAGGCATACTGATGGAGGAAACTCCTATCTAGAGAATTCCCCATGCTGACAAAATCACAGATGTTTCCCATATTTGCACATTCATATATTGAGCAAAATGCCTTTTTAACTTCTTTCATTAAAACTTCTTCCCATCTGAGGAGCAGTATTATTTCACAACATCGATTTAAGGTGTGATTTGTGTCAAGTGCCTCCTTGTTCCTTATTGTTTATTATAAACAAGGAAAACTCCTATAATTTTATATAGTTTAGCATTTATGAATACTGAATATGCAGAATGCAAAGCTGGCAATGGTGATGCAATTTAATTCATATTTTAGTCATATAACAAACTTAATGTACTTTAACTGTTACCATTGGTGAAATCTGGTGCTTGGATGAAAGAAAAAATGAAGGAAGGAAGGAAAGAAGGAAGAGAAAAACAGAGGGAGGGGGGGAGAGAGAGGGAGGGAGGGAGGGAGGAAGGAAGGAAGGAAGGAAGGAAGGAAGGAAGGGAAAGAAAGTTCACTTTATGTGAGGCACAAAATTAAAAGTAAAGACATCTCTAGAAATTAAACTATTAAACAATAAAAATGAAGGTCAGCATAAAATGATGAGATATAGGGTTAGGGGTGCTTGAGACCCCAAAATACCAACATGCCTGGTCCTGCCAAATGAATTCACCTCAAGCCTTCTCTCAGCCAAAGAAAAGCAAAGTTTATTTTAAAAATTTGCCATAATGGGTAGATTCTTAAGGAGCCTCTGTATCTGTGACTCTTGCAGAATATGTACATTTGTGTATTTCCTGTCAAGGAACAAATTACAAAGCCATGTAAATAATTTAGAAAAATACTTGATCTCTTTAAACAGCAAGGGGAAAAAAAGAATGAAAAAAAATCAATTTGGAGGTTTGAATCAGATTTCATTTCCAAAAGCAGATTCAAATATATCTGTACTCCTATAAAGTTGCTCACTACAACATTTCTCATTTTCACAGCATTTGAAGGCCACAGATGTCAAATTTACCTACAATCTCAGGAAATATTTGAACAGCATTGGGGATAAAGTAAGAATACATCGTGTGAAGATCTTTTTATGAGCTATTTTTCCTAAAGTCACTGGGGTAGCAAGGCATCTCCATCACTGCTCATTGGAGTCTATTCAATAATTGCTCCATTTCAGTAGCCCTGATTTCTATTTTTAGTTCTTTTATTAAGGTTTATTGGAAGTTGTCTAGTTCTATCACACTGGGTTTCCCAACATGAAGTCAAACAAATAGCCCGTGCTTCTTCTTCTGTTGTTA
This sequence comes from Pseudocheirus occidentalis, assembly GCA_028646575.1. Taxonomy (NCBI): domain Eukaryota; kingdom Metazoa; phylum Chordata; class Mammalia; order Diprotodontia; family Pseudocheiridae; genus Pseudocheirus; species Pseudocheirus occidentalis. The sequence continues at coordinate 55,657,126 of CM053601.1, forward strand.
TTCCTTTGTTCTTTTTACTGATTCAGAGCACAAAATGTCTGAGATTACCTCTAGTCTATGTCAAAATGATCAGGTAATTTGGAAAGGAAAAACAATCACCCAGCCAGATGATGAATCCAAATTGATAGAAATGGTAGACCTATAGAAACTCAACTAGAAGTAATTTTCATTTTAGAGTAAAACAGACCAAGTCTATATTGCTTTTGGCTTTTTTGGGGAAAAAAAACCAGTTAAACCTACACATTAGCCTTCAGTTTCCTCAACTAAAACAATTCTGAATTAATATCAACCTTCAGTCTGGGATATATAAATGTTAAAATGATGTTAAAAGCATGAAGCTTAAGTACTGTACTTGAAAAAATAGTATGTTATGTTTTTATTTTTGTTTTTGTTTTTTAGCACAGGAGTTATTATTAACCTAATATTGACAAATTTTGTTTTTCTTTAATTTTAATTGAGAAAAGTGTTTCAATGTAATGGTGTCCCTTTGTAATCTTAGGTATTTTATGTTATATATTTAAAAACATAATTCTAATAATTTGTCTGTGGGTTTTACCACACTAAGTCACTGATGCACAAACATAAACATACACACATAGACACACACACAAATAAAAAAAACTCTTGGTTTAGCAATAATGTGCTAAATGGTTTTTAAAAGGACTTTCCTATTTGAGCCAGTTAATTGTCAAATTCATTATCTCATTATCAAGATGTTGTGTGGGGCATCTAGGTGGCTCGATGGATAGAGCACTGGCCCTGGAAACAGAATGACCTGAGTTCAAATCCAACCTCAGACACTTAACACTTACCAGCTGTGTGACCTTGGGCAAATCACTTACCCCTAATTGTCTTGCCTTTCTCCCTCAAAAAAAAAAGTTTGTATTCAGGTATGTTTTATCTCTGAAACCTACTGATTGATTACATAATTACCTGGGCAAATTACATTGCCATTGTCTTTAAAAAAAGTTAAAAGCATAAAATAACAATAAAAAATAATATTAAAAATCTAAAGTGTATTGCCTTAATTGTTTTCTATTTTTTTCTCCTTTTGATTTATTTTTTCTATAGATATTAACTGAGGGAAGAGGAAAGGACTCTGAATTTGTAAGAGTAGCTGAATGACAGAATATATCCTAATGAAAATTAACAAATGAATATATTTAACAAATTGGTCTTTCTGAATTTACAATAACCCAAACTTATGACTAAAAATATTGCCAAGTTGAAGTCTTTTGAGATGTATTAATAACTAGATATGTATAATTTGAAATCCTATAATTGTTCTTTTTGTTAAAAGTACATTGCTAAAGTGGTTGAAAATAAATAGTTTCCTAAAGTGAATTTTATTTTCCAAGAAGGGGAGCTACATGGAGTGATGGATAGGGCAATGGGTTTGGAATCAAGAAGACTCATCTTCCTGAGTTTGAATCTGGCCCCAGACACTCACTATCTGTGTGATCCTGAGCAAACCACTTAACACTCTTTGCCTCAGTTTCCTTATCTGCAAAATGAGTTGGAGAAGAAAATATCTAACCACTCTAGTTTCTTTTCCAAAGGAAACAAAAAAGTAAAAGAGAAAAAAAAACACAACCCTCAATGGGGTCAACAGAAAATTAGACATGACTGAAAAATGGCTGAACATCACATCATTTCTTCCACATCCTATTTTTTATGTGCAATGGAAAATTACATTTCAACATCAAATTATCACAAATGTCACAGCAGTGGATACTGAATAAATGGGTTTTTATGAAACTAATTTTTCCTACATAAATTTTCAAATTGTTGGAGTTTAGCATTTCTTGGTGAAGAGAATATTAGTACTGACAGATATATAGAGAATGGAAAGAAAAGCTGTATTTAGGTAGTTTAAGTTTAAAAATATAATTTAATTTTTTTCTGGTGATAGCAGGACAACCACATTGAATATGTCTTACAGGACAGTTGACACTTTGGGCACTGAAAACTTAGCAATGACTGAACAGAGATTTAAAAATTGTTAACCTGGAGTAGATGAATACACCCAGAATGACCTGAGTCTTAAAGAACTTCTCACAGCCAATAGAAAGAGGCAGAAGACAGAGGAAAATAAGAAAAAAGTAATCAAAGAAGAAAGGAAATCAAAGTTAGTGTAGTAGCAAGGAAACAATATAGGAGGTTTCAAAAAAAGAGACTGATGAATGATATCAAATGCTGCAGCAAAATAAAAGAGAATGAAGTTAGTGAAGAGGCCATTGAATTTGTCAGGAAGGTCATTAATGACTTTCACAGGAGCAATTTTGGTAGATGGATACCCAACTTCAACGTTTATACAGGGAAATGAAGAGTGAACATACAAATATAATAGGATTGGTAATCAGTAAAAACTGAGTTCATTTTATTCATTCAACATTTGCATGTCATCTGACTCTGGGAAAATTGGTTAAACTCTCAACCTCATTTTTCTCACTTTTGAAATGGGGACAATAATAATACCTATCCCCTTGGGATTTTGTGAAGCTCAATGGAGAATCCAAGAATAGGGCTTGATATATTTTAAAATTGCATATATATTTTATGTGCTGTTATTATTGTAGTTGTTGTTTTATTACACTCCTCTTACCTATTTGATATAAAATGAAGAAAACAGGTTTAAATGTTTTTCTCTGTCACAGTGAAGTCTATAAACCCTTTCATAAAAAAATTTATAGATGAATAAGAAAAATAACTACAATAAAAATAAACTATTTATATTAAAATTTTATTTTCTACATATGTGTATATATGTATGTGTACACACATCTATATGTATATGTAATATATAATATGTATTATATTGCATGTATAATACATATTATATATTATATATTTATATGTGTGTGTGTGTATTCACAAATTTCAAGTTAAGAACCCCTGTCCTAGAGGGAATATGTGATATGAAATGAAATATCTTTTGGAACCATATATTAGGCTATTAGCTAAAGATTATTTAGAGTTTGAATATTATGAGACTTAGCAAGTGTGTGTAAAAATCAGGTCTACTTTATTTTTTTCAACCCCTTCATTGCATTTTTTTGTATAAAATAAAGCAATTCATTGACATTTCTCAAAGTTCGAAAAAATGCATGAAATATCACATTAGAATTAAACAGAATGAGGAACATTGAAATGCAATAGTTGTCAGTTGCCAAGAAAGGTAGTGAGAAATGTTGTGGAGAGGAAAAATTGAACCAAGTGCTGAAGTCAGCTAAGCAGATGAAAAATTGACAGGGGTGGTGATAACCTTAAGGGGGCTCTGCCAAGGAAGGAAAGTAATGAGATATCCGGGCAAGTAGTAGATAAAAGGAGGAAAGTGATTTTTAAAGAAACCATTTCCAGTTCCCAATTTTGTCTGTAGCTGACCGTAAAGGCAGATGACTCAGGTACCAAACTGAAAACATTTTTCTAATACAATTCATTCAATATTTTTTCAGTTATTGGAATTTGTAGCATTCCAGCATAAATACCACTGCACTCCCTCCTCTCCCTGTTTCCATCATATACGGTGGGGGGAGGGGGCATTGAGTTAACTATACCAAGGGTCTAATATAACATCATAGCATAGCATAGCATAGCATAGCATAACATAGCATAATATCTATTTCTTTTAGAGATCCATAACAAGATAATAATGTGTACTTTTATTGTTGAGAATCAGAACTTTGTTGCTCTATATCAGCTCTTGTCAAATCGCATCAGAAGCACCTTATTCAATCTTTGAGGTCACATGTTAGGAATGTCAGATATTAGACGAAGTATCTGGAAGAGGATAACCAAAATCACGAAGGGACCATTATATCAGAATAACATCTTTGACACTTAGGTGTAATCTATGTATCTCTTCAAGGAAAAATATTTTTAAACACATCAGATAAAAATCCTAAAATTATGAAAAAACTAAAGTTTAATAAAAACAATGATACTTTCCTCCCCTCCATCCAAGGTCATGTGGCCAATGAAATCTATCCCTGTACTCAGTTCATGAACTACAGCATAAGGAACTCCAAATAAATGTATTAACATGCCTGTGAAGTTAGAATTGTTTGTTGGACACTAAATATCAGACAGCGTTAGTCCTCAAAGCTGTAGAGAGTTAGCTTGACGTAAAGAAAATCTTCGTAAAACATTTTTGTTAGAAACTGTGTTCCTTTTCACTAGATATCTTCAAACAAGTGTCAATGAGAATATTATATTCAGTTTTCTTTTTCTTTTTTGTGTTTGGAGTTGTTTTCTGAGGTCTCTTCCAACTCCAAGATTCTGGGACTCTGAAACTTCTAGGTTCAGTTATGGAAGAATTGTCACAGTCTCACTGTTACTATTTTACCTGCCTTTTCCAAATTGTATACTTTAATTTCATCCTCTGCACAAAGTGGTCTTAATAAATTCTTCCTGATACCTCTAGGTATATATTGAGTTACATTTCTGGTGGTTCTCTGTAATCAAAACAGAAGTAGGAAGGGTACCCCAATAGAATGGCAAAACATCTGTACATTGGCAGGTGGTAATTTATGCCATCAAAAGAGACTTCCAATTATCAATTATGTGCCTTTTCAAAAGGCTACTTTCCAAAGGTATGGAACAGAACAGGATTGAATGGCTTTTTCATTCCATGATAATTCTAATTCTTTTTTAGTAAGTATTTTGCATTTTCTTTCAAGTCTAGGCAATTGTGTTAATAGTATATAATTTTTTGTTCAGTGATTTCTCATCACCCAATTAAATTCAGCTGGGCCTCTTGCCTTGTAAATCACCAGGGCTGTGATTATCTTATGATAACCAGACACCCTGTTTTGCGCTCTTGCTTAATTGGCAATATACATAAGAAATGTTTGTGTTGGTTCTGTAAGATTAACATCTAATTTATGGAACAACAAAAATGCTTTGATTTTGCATTTGTGCCAATATTAAAATATCTCTTCATCCCAAATGGTACTTGAAAACATTGATTTCTTAGAGATATGTCTGAAAGAAAATAATTGGTTATGATATTGCCTGCTTGCATATCAGTGAAAGAAAGCAAGATGAGTGTTAGTAATGCTGGCTTTTAGAGAGGTGTAGGGAATTAGATTTAATTGTGTCACAAGCTGAGTGTCACTCCCAAACAATAAAAATATGAACTTTTCCTTGAGTGGCTGTGAACAGAGAGAGTAAATTTTCTTCAGGGTAGCAGTGGTGAATTCTTTTGAATATATGATTTACATCCTGACAGTTTGAAAAGAAGATTTGGGTTTAAACGAGCTTTCAAAACAGAAAATTTTAAGCAATAATAGCTAAAGAAAGTTTAGTCTAAATTTTAGGTGGTATAAATGTTAGGTCCATTAACATTTTTCTAGAACCTAATAGGAGATTGGTAAATAAACTCATTTGACATATACACATATGTAGCAATCGGGTATATTACACATACATGCACATAAAATATTATTTATGTAGGATATTTACAGAGGATATATTTATAAAGGATATTTATATTAGTATAGGATTTGTAAGGGACAATTTACATTTATAAAGGATAAGTTTTGTGTTATGCCATGTTGCCACACAATCTGTGTTTATATTGTTGCTTTATCTATGCTACACATAGAATATATATAGTACTTACTTCTAAATATTAACATTCAATTCACCAGATAACAAAAAGTGTTTTAAGATTCATGTGAATACTAAAAGAGATATGTATGAATACATATTTTTCATAATCCAACATATAAGGCTTTTGTTGATGGCTTACATCCTTGTGGTGACAGTGTCATTTTTAGAGAATATGAACACAATCTAATGTTATATAGATTTGAAAAAAGATATTTGTTGAAATAGTTAAATGCATCTTTCCCTCTGCTCCATCAGTCAGAAAATTCTGGTAGCCATTTTCAGCGTTTGTAACATGTTGATGTCTAGGGAACAACAGTAAAACTAAACAGATGAAATGTAGTCTTTGCTGTTCATTGTGCCTAACAGATTTTCACTGATGGACAAATGGACCAGCAGGATTTTAATGGACTTGTGGCTCTATCTCTGATCCGTGGGTGCTTTCCTTTTCTTTATTTTGCAGCATATAGATGAATGAAATAAATGGTCCTCTAACAGCACTGAATCTTTGTTAATGAAAAATACCTTGTGTAAGAAAGGCTTTTAAATAAAGTAGAAACTTATTTTTCTTGATTCACATCAATTTAATTCAACAAGCATTTTAGTTATTACTGTATGTAAGACATTCTTCTAGGTTCTGGGGATACAAGGGCACCAGAAAAAAAAGTTCTTTATCTTAAGAGAGTTACACCCCACTGGGGATAAAATATGTAAACAGATCAGTAAATACAAGAAAACTTGAAAAGTAATGAAGTATTTATATACAGAAGGATAATGGAGTAAATAAAAGGGAAAGTAACTTTGAAAGTATAGAACCCTACTCAGGTAAAGTTTTATTATACTTACTATGTTACAGCATTACCACAATTATAGTTTCCAGAGGAAAAAATAAACATGAAGAACTTTTTGCCACTTGTAATTATATCTAGAGTTTGTATTGGATATATGAAAAGGTAGTTCAAGTCTGGGTCTAGGACTAATGAATGAAAGCTACAATATTTTCTTCCTTCTCACCTTGTCTCTTGATGCACCTTGATTTTAGCTCCTGAGAGGTCTGGATTTGGATTTATGAAGAACTGGGGTCAAATATTTTATTAGACACTTACTTGTGGTCCAATCTTTTAACCTTTCTAGATGAGCTGGAGAAGGAAATGACAAACCACTCTGGTATCTTTGCCAAGAAAACCCCAAATGGGGTCTTGAAGAATCATATATGACAAAACAACTACAAAATATAGTGCATATATGTGTGAATTATATCAGGGATGGGGAATCTGTGACCTCAACATGTTACCCTCTGCTTCCTCAAATACAGCCCACTAAGTCCGAACTTCACAGAACAAATCACTTTAATAAAATAATTTGTTCTATAAAATTCAAATTCAGTCAAAAGACCATAGCCAAGCACCTAGATGGCCACATGTGGCCTTGAGGTCACAGGATACCCATCCATGTCATACATTGACTTGTGTGTATATGTGTATGTATGTATGTATGTGTGTATATCTGTGTGCATGTATATATACATGCATGCATGCATGAATGCATTCATAGACACCTATATGAGCATAATATGCTCTTCTAACATACCCTCAGTTTAATTCAATATGTATCTAGTAAACACCTACTATGTTCAAATCATTGTGCTAGACCCTAGAAATGGAGAGACATTTCTTTTAAATTTTCCTGAAGAGGTTTTCATTCTTGCATAGTCCACCTTAAAAGCTACCACACACCCTGTTCCACTTTCATGTCCATATGCATTCTTGGGAAATTAGGCAATAGAAGTCGGGATTTGAGACTGAATAACATGAATAAGCATTTATACTTCTCCACATAGGGATAGAGAATAGATTTGGGGTAGCAAAAAAGCAAAAAATCTAAGTATTTAGATTATCTTGTGAAAGCTCACAGTGAGAGAGATTTTGATGTGTGACCTAAATAACTTCTTTCATTATTTCCCAGCATTTGTTTTCCTCTATATTTTTATAGGACAGTTAGGTGGTACAATGAATAGCAGGCAATCCTTGGAGTCTGGAAGACTCATCTTCTTGAGTTCAAATCTGACCTTGACACTTACCAGTTGTGTGAACTTGGACAAGTCATGTAAACCTGTTTACCTCAGTTTCCTCATCTGTAAAATGAGCTGGAGATCTACCTGCATTTCCTTGGTGAAGGCAATGGTGTCCAAACTTTTTTGATCATACACTCCCATTAGTTAATAAGTTTAGCTACCCTTCTTAAATATGTATATTTATTACATTTCACACATGACCTAGTCTACCAATTATTATGTATAAACTTAAATTTTCCATAATTTTTAAGAGACAAAGTTGATACTATTTATGTTAGAGTCAATAGACAGGGACCTGATTCTATTAATGGGGAGTGGCATACTTAGACCTATACATTATGTAAAATCTCTTTAGCAGCTGTGTGGAGGATGTGTTAAAGAGAGGAGAGGTCTGAGGCAATGATCCTAATTAGAAGGCTATGGTAGTGGTTGAGATGATATGTGTATAGAGCCTGATATGGGGAATAGGAGTTAGCTATGTAAGCAGAGAGTTATGATGTCTTCGATATTCTAGCATATAAAATAACAAGATTGGCTAAGTCCTTTAATACTGAGGTCATGTGTTCTTTTTAAATTTATTGTGGAATATAGTGGGAGATGTTGGTCCTAGACTTAGTTTTAGACTGCTTTCCACTTTTCCCAATAGTTTTCATAAAACAGAAAATGTTTTGCTCAGGACTTCATGTCTTGGGATTTATTGATCACTGGCTTATTATTTCAGATTTTCTCTTTTCTGATTTCCATTATTTTTTATTTACTCTTTTTATTTCTCTCGTAGTGACAAAACAAGATTTGGAAAATCATTAAATGTGTGGAGTGAGGGAGAGGAAGAAGTCAAGGAAAATCAGAACATGAACCTGATTTACTGGAAGAATGATGGCAAATTTGTAAGAAAGTACAAGTAACTATGTATGTATGTATGTATGTGTGTGTGTGTGTGTAACACTGTATTTTAAGCAAAACTGTTTGAGGACACACACATACAACAAGGTTTTTAAAGAAAAGAAGACATTTAATTAGGGCATGACTAATCACTCAAGCAATAGAAAGCTAGGTATGGCATCTTTATTCTATGAGAAAATAACAAAAACACATTGTCTATTAAAATTGTAGGACCAAAAAGGAGTATCCAATTTTAACATATGTGTGGTTCAGGCCTTTTTATTTCTTCATGGGGAAAAAGAATGATCCTCTTTGGGATATAATTAAATATGGCAAAAAGAAACTTTTTTCAACATATGTTTGTCCTGTATAATTTATTTTCCTTTCTTTTGCTTTTTCCTTCCTCTCTAAACTTTTTTTAAATTTTCTCTCCTCTCCTTCTTTAATATATATTTTGGACTCTATCCTTACTTAGTCTATATCCTAGAAAAAGATACATTATAGTTATCTCCTTTCTATATCATTATAGGTTCCCTACTCTATATTCTATAAATATATCATTATAAATTTACCCTTCCTTTTTTTCCAATGACGTTTTCTTGATATACTTATTTTTGAGAGGGCATAGCCTTATTTCTCAAAGTGTCTCCATATCTTTCAGTCATCATGCAGGACAAATTATTAATCTTTCATTCTCTCATTAATGAGATGTCAGCACATAATCCTCATTGTTGAGAGGATTGTCAAGACTGATTCGATCCTTTGTGATATGACCTCCATGCCATTTAGATCTGGTCTTCAGAAATGAGTGCACATTATCTTAGGAGATTCTTTGGGAGGTTCTCAACTTAATGCCAGCCTTTCTCTACTCTAACATGAAAGTCATGTATATGCATAATTCAGAATGAAAAGCCTAGTCATGAACAGTCAGCCATACATAAAGCTGTTATTAGCTGCCATTTATTTTTAACACTTATTGTGAAAATATATGAATGTGATCTTATTGCCTTCATAAAAGTCCAGAGTGAGTTGTTGGGGCTGTTAATTTTCAGTTTCTCTGTGGTGGCAGAGTGCTAGCCTCTAGGATGTTCAAGACAGCTCTTTTTATTCTGCTTAAAACAATAATGTATCTATCACTATGGTTTTATATTCCATCGGAACTTTCTTTCCATTATTCTTATACCTCCCTCCCCTCCCAAAACTGATGAATTACTTTCCTTTTACTTCTTCATGTTTCAAATACAAAAAGTCTAAACTTGGCACTTCACTATCTTTCTTATGTCACTGAAAACAAAGAAATTGAAATAAATATATCAATGTCTAATCAATCAATCATTAAGCATTTATAAAATACCTACTATGTTCTAGGTCCTGTGCTAAGCACTGGGGATTAAAAAAAAGAGGAAAAGTCCCTAAGAAGTTGGCAATCTAATGTCAAACACACACCCATATACTGTATGCATGTGTATGTACATATACATATATGCACATATACTAATTAATATATGTCTATCTATATATACATGATATAAGATATAGATATAGAGATCTATATCTATCTATCTATCTATCTATCTATCTATCTATCTATCTATATCAGTGGTTCTCAGAAATGAGCAGAAAAATAAGTAATTCCCTTTTCTGAGAGGTTGGAAGGGGTTGGAATCTGAACATATGATTTTATAAGATTAGAGAACTTCTGATACGTCGATTTCCTATACTAATCAGCACCTGCAACTGCCTGAGAGAGATGAGCCTTTACATGCTTTATCAGTAGTCATATAACCAGGAGTAGTCTGAAATCAGATTTCAATCCAGATCATCCTTTTAAAGAATTTAGTCATCTACATTTGAAGACATTGTCAAACTATAATAACTTAAATTTGTGGCACACTTAAAAGTTTGCAAAACACGTTTGTATACATTATCTTATTTCATCCTCTCAGAATAGCAAATGATATTAGGAACTTCATTTTAAGGATGAGGAACTAGGTTTCAGAGAAATTCTATGACTTGCCAAGAATCACATAGCTGGTTATAAAAAGAAGCATTTCCACAATATAGTAGAATGGGGTGGGGAGAAATGATTATACATAAAATTGCAAATCTGTTAATTATAACTTGATATTTTTAAATACATAATAAAATTATTAGGTACATTTCTTTTTCCTCATTTTGCCCCTCCCATTCCCAATCCTAGAGATAGTTATCATTAGGCACAAATATGTGTACTTATGTAAAGCCATTCTTCATATATTTCTGTTTATCAGTTCTTTCTCTGGAAGGAGATAGTGTCTTTCTTCATATGTCTTTTGTAGTTAATTTGGGTAATTATAATAGACAAAATATCTTAGTTGCTCAAAATTGTTCTTAAAATAATATTCTTGTTACTGGTATAGAATGATCTCTTGATTCTGTTAATTTCTCTTTTAGTTATTTCATGCAAGTCTATTCATGCTTTTATAAGATCACTGAGTTCATCATGTCTTATAGCACAGTAACTTTCCATCACAATCACATAATACAACTTGATCAACTGGTGATGACTAACAAGGGATAGCAAACAGTTCTAACTCAGCACTCTATCCACTATTCTCTCTCTCAAAGCTTATCTTACAGAAAGTTTTCACTGTGGTCTCTGAAATCCTAGATAATAAATTGAATGGTATTCAGAGGTCAAATGAAGGCTAAAGTAAGAACACTAGGCTTAGGACTTTTTACAAAATAGGGTAAGGAAAGTCTAGTTCTAGCACTGATCCCTTCCCTAGAGAACCATTTATCACTCCATTTTCCCTTTTACTCTAGCAGTCCCCACTTATTTTCCCTGCAAGCTCTTTACCACTCCTCTCTCCATATCTGTTTATTTTATTTTTTTATTTTTCCCATCCCCCCAATAAAGATTGTTCATTTGTATGTACAATTTAATGACTGTTCTGTTATTGTTGTTGTTATTTAATTTCACTGTGTTTTCTAGAATGGATGGACCATTTCACACTTTGCTAATTACTTTAGCCATATCAACAGTGCCTTTTTTGTATTTTCTATCAACTATGTATATTTGTAAGACCTGAGATGAAAATTCTAAGTTGTAATTTGTATTTCTATGATTATTAGGGATTTGGCTGAAATATTTTTCACTTGATTGATTTTTTTTTCAAAAAGGAAGAAACAAAAAAAGTTGTTCACACTTCTTAAATCTCAACTATTAGAAAAGATCTTCAGGTCTTATATAATTATCTAATTAATTCCATATATAGCTGAAATATTAAATTTTTGCCAAGGATATTGGCATAATATTAATGATCTATGAACACATTCATTAAGGTTCAACATTTTTAGGCTAATGCTCATGTAATGTGTGAGTGTTTAAACAATATGTCTGAAGTCAAACAAATATGGATATTTGTCATGATAAGTCCAAGTGAATTTCCTTAAAATAAAACATTTCTGAGTTTAAAATTTCTTTGGGGGAAGGGTCTTAAACTTCTTTAATCCTCTATTGCCTGGTAGGTTGTCCTATGTCAGTCTCTAACTATTAAACAAATAATTATTAATTCTTAGATATCAGTGTAGATCTATGATATTATATGTAATGTCAAAATATAGTAAATCTCTTATCAATTCTCCTATGGATCCAAAAGATGACTCATGATCCATTCTGACACATTAAAAACTATATCAATTCTTCTAATACAAGTGTCATTAACCTGAGATCAATGATCATTTTAAAAATATATGTATTTGATAATTGCATTTCTATATAATTGGCTTCCTTGGTCATTCTATTTTATGCATTTAAATATTTTCCTCAGGAGGAATTCATAGGCTTAAGCAGTCTGTCAAATGGGTTCCATGAACCAACTAAAGATAAAAGCTAAGAATTCCTACTCTCAGACATATTACTTTTAAATTGTCTATTCTGTTTGGAATTGCTAAAAACATCACGTAATGGGACAGGTACTGAACCAGTGATTTTACTTGTATGAATAAATTCTAAATGAGGAAATTCCCTTTACTCATATATATTGGTACCATTTTTGCAACAGATAGTCCAAGAGCACAGAGTTAGTGGCTATGACTTACTCAGGTTCACTTATTTACTGTGTCACAAGTGGACTTTCAATCCATGTCTTCCTGGCTCTAATAAAAGGACTCTACCCCATTGTTCCATGCCTCATCCTGAATAGAGTTAACCTAAATATTTTTATGAGGTGCCATAAAAGTTAAATAAGAAGTAATAATTTTAATTCTGTGAATTTAAATTCAATACCTTATCAAGACTGCAGATAGAAAAATGTAGCATAAGTCACAAATAGTATGACCAGTGATATTTAAATAAGAGTTAGCCAAAGAGCAATATCTGAAATTTCCAATTGGAAAAGAATAGAGAAAAGTTCAATTTTAATATAATGAAAGAAAGCACAGTCAATAAAGGAATCTGCAATGCAGGGAAGAAATAATCACTTTAAACAAAAGAATATGACTAGTTCTAGAAGATTTTAGTAGTTGTACTAATGATGACCTTTAAAAATAGAAATTCAGAGTGAAAGGAAAAGTAGAAGAGAATGTGACTCTAAAAGAAAATATATTTCATCACACTTAGGTGAAATTAAATGAAACAGATTAGAGACAACACTTTAGGTGTATGTCTTAAAAATTTAAGAAGTGAAAGTGAAAATGTAAAAACTTAATTGGCTGTCACCAGCCATTACAGTGGGTTAAAATACAGAGTTGCACATCATTATAAAAACCTGTGCTTTGCAGAAGAGTAGGGCACTGAAACACTATGTAAGTCTGAAAAGGAAACCTCTGGGAGATGATCTAATGGTTGTAATTATACAACATGTAATAGGATAAAAGTTCAACCACATAAATATTGATGGCAATTATCTAAGAATTAAATGCATGCTTCAAAATGTGAGGGCCATAGGAGAATTAAATACTTCAGTTTGAATCTTGTTTTGAAGAGACAATGGAAGCCCTTTCCCCAAAATGGGGCAATATTGCAAATGCACGATTACTTAAGGATTTTGATGTGGGGGTAGATAATATTAGGTTACTGTCTCAAGAACTCGAAGACCCTGAAAAATAACTAATAGCTACAAAATTAGAACATTCACAATATGAGTGAATGCAAACAATGAGAAATTTCTGTACAATTAGATATACTCTGAGATACATTATGGCAAACTTTGAAATAGAAAAGGGAAATGTTTCATATATATTGATTTATCAGTTAAAAAGACACTATTAGAATGTTTTGGCTTTATAGAATTTTAGATGACTCAATTTGTTATGAATAGTAAGAGAATCTTGGCCTAATTTTATCATTAAAAGAGCGATTTTAGATTAATATATTTTGACTGTCAAACTTCAGTCAGGGATATAAACCATGATTCTACCTTATTCACATAATTTAGCTTTCAAAGTTAGTATACAAGCAAAAGGAAGGTTTATATAACCTTTTGTCAATGAAGTAGCACCCACCCCTGATAAAGGGAAAGCCCAGGGGGCAGCAAGAACCAGGTAAATCAATAAAAAATAAATATTTATTAAGCACCTACTATCTACCTGTCCTTGTATGAAATGCTGGGAATATCAATAAGAACAAGAAAGACAGCCTCCAACCTCAAGGAATTTACAATCTGATGATTGGAGATAAAATACATGAAGGTGCAACCCTACAAAGGAGCTAACAGGAAGCTAAAAGTTAAATTCTGAGACCTCTATAAAAGTGAGGCTTTCAGAGAAACTTCTTGCTCCGCTCGTCAGTCTTCCAATCAGAGGAGAGAGACAGCTAAGGGTACTGAAAAGATGTTACGTACCAAAGCTGAAGTTATTTCCAGGATGATTAGAATTTTAGGGATGATCTTATACTGAGGAAAAGCATGATGGGCAAGGAGTTCAAATCAAGTAGAGCAATTGATGGGAAATGAATAGGTTAAATAGACCATCACCAACACCTTGGCCACTATTTCCAATTTTATCCTGATCTAATTGTTTTTTCTTCATTTCCCACAGGGCTGTACTTATTTTGAACTTCTTTGACTTCTCCCTGATCCTAATGAATTCATCATTAGGAAATCTCATTATGTTGCAAGATTACATCAGCCTTATTGCATACCTCCTCAGTATCTTCCTTCCCTCTGACTGGAGGGTAGAACTATAAGCTCCTCCAGTTAAGGATGGAAACAGGACAGGTATATCTTTATCTGTCTCTTCAATTGCCACCCATTGGACTCATTTAAGAAATATTTGACTTCTTGAACATTCCCACTCACTGGGTACTGCATCTTGACCATTTCCACTCACTGGGGTCCACCTCTCCCCAACTTTCAAGTTTTCTTCCATTTGATTTCTAGTTCTTTGGGAACTGTTTTTCTTTTTGTATTCCAAGTACTTAGCACAGTGCCTAGCAAGTGGTAGGCATTGGATAAATATTTACTGACTATTCACAGTCCAAAACCCCTACCATAGAACCTTGGGAATAGCAATGCCCAATAAACCATTAGTTCTTCTTCCAGTGCAGCTGGAAGCTTCCTACAGCTGCTGGTCAAAGAAGAACACAATGTGGAGAAGAGATCCCCTGTCCTTATCACAATCACCAGTAACAAATGACCAACTGCCTCAGACAGGCAGAAGGGCTCTCACACCCTAGTAGTAAAAGCACCCATAAAATCTGCGGCCCTCCTAGTCATTATCCAGAGAGATATTGCCTATGTAGAAAAGGATAGCCATGTTCACCAAGTCCCAACCACAGGACTGGCAAGTAAGCCTAGTTAAAGAGCACTTTAAGGGATAGAAAGGAGACATTAATTGCCAAGCAAGTCAAACCACCATCTTTACCTTGACCACCATCTACCGTTAATCCCTGATAGAAGTAGCACAAATGCCTTCAGCTAAGAGCCTTGGGTCTAATACTGTTTCTGGGCCATTATCCACAGAGAGAATCCTGGAAAGCAACCAGGCAACTGTTCATAAAGGTGCTATAGTCATGACCACTAAAGATAAATAAAATAAGATTCCTGTGACCAAAGTCCTTGGCACTGTCAAATGGTTTAACTTAAGAAACAAGAGTTTATCAATAAAAATAACATTTAAAAAAGGAATTACCTTGCTGATGAGCTATTAGAATCACAAAACTTTTCCATCTTACTTGTATCTGAAATTTTCTGTATGTATTTCTCCCCCATTAGGTGATCTCCTTAAGAACAAAATTTGTCTTATGTTTTGTTTGAATCCTTAGCAATTTGAACATAACATTTTTTAAAAATATATTTATTTATCTTTAGTTTTCAGTATTCATTTTCATAAGATTTTGAGTTACAAATTTTATCCCTATCTATTACATATCCCCACCCAAAGAAGGCAAGAATACTGAATATCCCTCCTCCCAGTCTGCTCTTTCTTATACCCCCCCAATCTACCTCCTTACCTCCTTCCCTCTTCCTTTCCTATAGGGCAAGATGGATTTCTGTACCACATTGCCTGTATATCTTTTTTTCCTGTTGCATATAAAAACAAATTTTTGACATTCATTCATTTTTGAAACTTTGAGTTCCAGATTCTCTCCCTCCTTCCCTCCTTATCCACCACCAATGAGAAGACAAGCAGCTCAATATAGGTTTTGCATGTACAGTTTTGCAAAACATTTCCATAGAAATCATATTATAAAAGAATAACTATATTTCCCTCCATCCTGTCCTGCCACTCATTTATTCTATTTTCTCCTTTGATCCTCTACCTTCTCAAAAGTGTTTGCTTCTAACTCTCCTCTCCCTCAATCTGTCCTTCTATCATCCCTCCTTCTTATCCCCTTTTCTCCTACCTTCCTGTAGGATAAGATACCCAATTGAGGATGTATGTTACTGTTCAGCTCTGCTCTTATCATCAAGAATACTTGAGAGGCTTCTATTTCTTTGAATGTCCGCATTTTTCCCTGAAGTATTATAATCATATTTTCTTGGTAGGGGATTCTTGGTGTTAATTCTAGTTCCTTTAATCTCCAGAATATCATATTCCAAGCCCTTAGATCCCTTAACGAAGAAGCTGATAAATCTTGTGTAATGGTGATTATGTTTCCACAGTACTCAAATTGTTTCTTCCTGACTGCTTGTAATATTATTTTTTCTTGATGTGGGAACCCTGGAATTTGGCTATAATGTTCCTAGCAGTTTTATTTTGAGGATATTTTTCAAGAGATGATCAATGATATTTCTGTTTTACCCTTTGGTTTTCCTTGACAGTTTCTTGAAAGATGATGTCTAGGTTATTTTTTATCACGGTTTTCATGATTTCATTCAATAATTTTTATATTATCTCTCCTATGTCTATTTTCCAGGTCAGTGGTTTTTCCAATGAGATAGTTCACATTGCCTTCTATTTTTCAGTCTTTTGGATGTGTTTTATAATATCTTGATTACTCATAAAGTCATGAGTTTCCATTCACTCCATTCTAATTTTGAAGGAATTATTTTCTTCAGTGGTCTTTTGAACTTCCATTTCCATATGGCCAAATTTCGTTTTTAAGACATTCTTCTCCTCATTGACTTTTTGGACCTGGTTTGCCACTTGAGTTAGTCTATTTTTAAGGCATTATTTTCTGCAGTATTTTGGGGGGGGAGGGGAGTCACCTTTCCCAAACTGCTGACTCATTTTTCATGATTTTCTTGCAACACTCTAATTACTCTTCTTAATTTTTCCTGTACTTCTATTATTTGATTTTCAAAATCCTTCTTGGATTCCTCCATGGCTTGTAACCAGTTCATATTTTTTCTTGGAAACTTTTGATATGGGAATTTTGAGTTTGTTTTCTTCTAGTTCCATGTTTTGATGTATTTGTCACAACAAAAATGGTTCTAGAGTCTGATTTCCCTTCCTTAGTTTTTCTCATCCTGCCAGTCTGTTACTTGACATTTGAGCTCTTTGTCACAATAGAAATATGCTTCCAGAGTGGAATATCCTGTGTCCCAGATTTCTAGGTTTTTGTTCAGCTGTTGTCAGAGCTTCTTCTAGGCACCTGCCTCAGAACTGTGAAGAGGACTTCCTCTCCACTGGATCAACCAGCTCTGCCATGCCAGCACTTCTTATGTCAGGACCACCACCCCCCAAGACTGTGACCCAGATCCAAGCAGGGCAAAACAAGAGGATCCTGCTTGAACTCCAGCACAAAGATTCCTGCAATTGCCCTCTACTCAACTGCTTGGTCTCCCCACAGTCTGTGGGCCTGGAGCTTAACAAGTAGCCACCACAGCCACCTCTACTATCACAGTGGCAAGGGCCAGACTGCACTCTTCTCTCACCCAGTTCCAACAGCGTTTCTCCACTAACATTTTGCTTTCTCTTTGGCGCTTATATTTTGAGAAGTCTGGAAACCACCACAGTTGCCAGTGATTCAGTCTGCTAAGGTTTACTATGACTGGTTTGTGTTTCCAGTCTGGCCTGGGAGAGCCCAAGTGGGTCTGTTCTCTGCTCCCAGCCTGGTACTATGGACCTTTCCTTTCCTCCTACAAAGCTGCCTTCAGAGGGGTATTTGTTCTACTCTATCATTTTGTGACTTCTGCAGCACTAAAATTTTTTAAAGTCATTTTTTACAGGTATTGGTGGTTGCTGGAGCATGAGCTCAAGGACGTTCTGGCTTTAATTTGTCCATCTTGACTCCTTCCAACAAATGTTTAATAAATTCATTTTGTTTTCAGATGATGCCTTTTTATTGTGTGTGGAGGAGGGATATCTAGTCATGATTTAATTGGATATGAAGAACTCATCCAGTGTAAAGTCCCACCAATGAGAATTTCTGTAACTTAGAGGAATTGAGAGGTGTGGTAATACTAAGAGATTTTGTGACTTATACAACTGTCTACATTTTGTATATCTGAGAGAAGCTGTCTTTCTTAATCTAAGACTCTCCTACTTCATCATACTGTAGCTGGAACTATTCAGGGAATAAATCAGAATATGTCTCTTGAGTCACTTGATTTGGGGCTAAACATTATAATTATAAATAAACAATTAAATGGGACTTAAGATAAAATAAAAGTGTGTTAAGTCACTATGAAGAAATGGCAGGTTAATGATAACAGATTTCCCTAAAGAAAGAAATGCTCACCTAGCAATTACACTTGTTCCTCATTGCTGGATTAATCACTTACTATGTTTCATAACAAACACATTTTCTTTTTTTTTTTTGAGAAAGTCTCAGAGTGAACCTGCAAGAACAATGAAGTCTTTCCAACTGACCTAGAAAAAGAAGAAATAATCAACAAAGAGAAAATGTAAAAGCTCGGAGGATATAATCAAGCTCTCTCTCTCTCTCTCTCTCTCTCTCTCTCTCTCTCTCTCTCTCTCTCTC
>CM053601.1:55685186-55712151 GCA_028646575.1 Pseudocheirus occidentalis
AAAAGGGAACAGATTGTGGGAGGGGCCTTACACTGGGATCAATGTTCTGGGCTGGGGGGGTAGGGACAAAAAGGGGAGAAAATTTGTAACTCAAAACCTTGTGGAAATGAACAATGTAACCAAGAAAATAAATTAAAAATAAAATAAAATAAAAAAAAAGAAAGTGTGAAGTCCTCTTGTAAACTCAAGTACTCTTGTGAACAAATACCAACCATAGTTCTGATCATATTGTAGGCACTCATGTACTTATTGATTGATAATCCAAAAATAATTTGAATTTGACTTTGAAATGCATTATATCACTAAGTTTCTCATAGTTAAAATAATTCCAAAATTAATTTCCATTCCCTAACGATAGTACAATTGACTCCAAGGTCAAACCACCTGAAGAATATGGTTGTGGTAAGAGAAACCAATTTAATATCTAAAATTTAGTAAAAATGATCAGTAAAGGGGGTGGAGCAAGGATGGAAGATTAGAGGCAGCATTCCATCTGAACTCTCCCCACGTTCTCCTCCAAATAACTTTAAAAAAATTGCTCAAATGAAATTTTTGAGAGGTAAAGCCAACAATACATCAGACTGCGACATTTGTCCAGCCTAAGAAAACTTAGGAGGTTTACAAGAGAATTCTTTGAAATGTAGTGGAGACCTGTCCAAAGTATACACTCAAGGTAGCAGCAGAAACATCAATAACAGCTTGGTGATCTCTCAGCCCAGAGTCTGTACAACAGAGTCTGGTCAAACAACTGGTCAGAAAGAGATTACAGGGAGCTCTTTGCTGGCACTGGGTGTTGATTAACAACTTCATTACCCCTATGCAGTTCTGGATTGTGTTTCCAGGAGAGAGAGAAGTACTTGTGGTTGATTACAAGCAATCAGGAGACCTCACATGTTCACTAAGAGATATGCTAGTGCACCCAAATGCAGGGAAGCAAGATCATCTCCAAGAGAGCAGAGACGACATCTAGTCTGGAAACCAGTTTAAAACTATGCCCAATTGGTATAACATAGTGCTTACCCTTTGATGAGGCAATAAAACTATTAGGTCTTTTAGAGATAAAATTAAAAAAAAAGAATAAGGACTTGTATGCATGAAAATATTTATGTTGTTTCTTTTTGCGTTGTCAAAAGATTGGAAATATAGGGGATGCTCGTCAATTTGGGAATGGCTCAAGAAATTGTGGCATATGGTTATGATGGCACACTATTGTGCTATAAGAAATGACAAGGGGGTGATTTAAAAAAAACATGGCAAGAAATACACCAATTGATGCAAAGTGAAGTGAGAAGAACCTGTGCACGGTAACAAAACTGTTGCAATTGATGTTGAAGGACTTAATTACTCTGATCAATATAATAATAATAGACAAATTCAAAAAACTCATGATGAGAAAAAAAATGTCCCTCCAGAGAGAGAACAGACACATACACACACACACACACACACACACATATAAAATTATGATCAGTGAAACATTTCATTAAGCAGTGTATGTTATTTGATTGTGTTCATGGAAAATTCCTTTGAAAGAAATTCTTCTCCATGGGCCTTGAAATGTTTTTGACAGTTACATAGACTGAAGATAAATGCTGACCGTAATCTCTATCATCACAAGAGCTAGTACTGGATTTGGTTAAGCGGGGTTGTCCATTATTACAGCATTGTTTCTATGTAATTGTTTATTGAAAGTATTGCTGACCCATAAATATAAGAATATTTAAGAATTTATGGGTATAATTCTTATGGAAAGAACCTATTTGTCACAGATATCTAAGACTTAATGTCATTTCAGCCAATTAACATTAGTTAGCCGTATGGGCTGGATATATTAGGGTTGTCATATCCTACAATATCCACTAATACTATGTTAGCTAGGTCACACTTGAATATAGGCAATACCACTCTGACCTCTCCCACACTCCAAGATATAACATACACACATACATATGTATGCACACATATATACATATACATACATACATATATATATATATATACACACACATATACAAATATATATAAAACCAAATTGAGCTGCAAGGAATTCTATCTAGACTGCGGCAGATAGTCTCCATTTACTAAATAATTGGCTCCTTCTCTAAATTAGCTTTGCCTGTCATTATGGCCCTTCTGTTTTATTTTGTTCTGGGAAAAATTCACTGAATAATCTCTTACCTGAAAACAGAGAAACTAAATAGCTAGGCACCATATTTGATAGAGTTCTGAACTTGGGTCAGGAATGTCTAAGCTGAAATACAGTCTTATACACCTCTTAGTTGTATGACCACTCAAATATCACCTTACTCCTTTCTGTTTCCTCTTGTGTAATATGAAATTAATAATAGCACCTACCTCACAGCCTTAGTATGAGGATCAAATGGGGCAATATACATACACACACACACATATATGTATATAAAATCCTGTGCAAACTTTAAATATGTTAGGTATATTTCTCTCTTAGAAGCTGGTAAGCACTGGTAGTGCATTAGTTAGACTATTGGGCTGAAGACAGGAAGATCTGAGTTCAAATTCAGACTCAGTTGTTTATTACATATGCTACCCTGGGTCAGTCACTCCCCCTTTTTTGCTTCTTTTTGTTCAACTACAAAATGGGGATATTAATAGAATCTAATTTTCAGAGTTGTGAGGATCAAATGGGATATTTGTCAAGCACTTACCATAGTGTCTGACACATAGGAGGTTTTTTTTTTTAATAAGATGCTTATTCCCTTCCCTTATCCTCTCTTTCTCTGTCTCTGTCTCTGTGTCTCTGTCTCTCTCTGTTTCTCTCTCTCTGTCTCTCTCTCTCTGTCTCTCTCTCTCTCGCTCTCTCTCTGTCTCTCTGTCTCTCTCTCTGCCTCTCTGTCTCTTTCTCTGTCTCTCTCCCTTTTGCATTAATTGCATGTAATACCAAGCAAAGGCAGCTTCCAAGGTTCAGATTACCAGCATAGCAAACCCCATTTATTCAGCAAACATTCACAGAACAGAGAAAGTCAAAATACAGTATAATTCATTCATTTAGCAAGTATGTTCTCAATTCCATCCAGGTACTACTCCACCCCTAGATAGTACATTCATTTAGTCAGTCAAAGTCTCTTCTCAAATGGAGATTAGTTCCAATCATAAAAAAGTACATTCATTTGATCAATCACAGAGCACAAAAAGGCCAAAGGTTTCCCACCCCTAGACACAAAGTAATTACAATATCATCCATTAACAACAAACACTTTCTCAAAAGGGCAGAAGAGCACAAAAGGCCATCTACCCTTAAGCTACAACAAGATCAAAATATTGTCTCAGCTTTGAAAACCCAAGGAAAAGCCCTTCTTTCATCTTCACTCAGGCCAGCCCTCAGCAATCTCAGTTTCTGGGGAGACAAGGCTCAACAAAGCCATAGCCAGCATCTTCATCAAGTCACTCTCTGACTGTAGAACAATCCCAGAACCACTGAAAACATCAGAAAGGCCCACTTTCAGGATTTCTGTGAAGGTACCACAAGAAAACCCTCTTTCCGGCCTTCTGAACCAACTTTAGGACCTCTACGACACCAGCACTGTCCTTCCTCATCATGTGAATCTGGTAAAACAACATTAAAACAGACAGACAAAATACCAGCATTGCAGCCATGCCTCCTCAGTTCTCAGCAGCTCCAGGTGGCAGTTCTCAAACGTCCTGGGCAGCTCCAAAGGGCTCTCAGCAGTCTTTCTCTCAGCAACTCAGGCTCCATGATACTGGATACTGCTCTTCCAAAAGTCCTTCTGGCCTTCTCTGGGCTTGAACCCCTCTCCCAATTCATGGTTCCTCCCAGTTCAGACATCTCTCTTTACATCAACAAGTCTATCCCACAAACGGGATTCACAAGCTCTGGGTTTTAACACTCAACCCCCAAACTAAGCCAATTCAGGGGCATCTCCAAATTCCATTACCATTACATTGCAATATAATCATCAATTAATCAACATGCTTTTATTATGTACCTACTATTTGCCAGTCATTGGCCTGGGTCCTAGAAATTTAACGAAAATAGATGAAACAATTTTTATTAACATGGAACTTCTCAGATTACTTTCTGCTACTCAGTAAGGTTCTTCTGCCTCTAAAATACAGTTAACTTTCCCTCTTTGTCCCTTATTACAAACTTTAAACTACCAACATGCTTTTCTTATGGTATTTATTTACAAGGGACAAAGTGACAAAGCTTAGGGAAATAAATGAGTTTCTGAAAGAAATCTACCTCAAAATTGAATTGGACAGTTCCCAAGTTCCTCAACCATGCTCAGCTAACTAGCATCTCCCTGAGTTGAATCATCTGCCATAATTCCCTGTCTGACTCCAGTATACCCCTCTCCTGGTTGAGTTCTAAATATACTGGCATCTTTCTACCCAGAACAACTTCATTTTGGGGGGATGTCACTCAAAAATAAGTATATTCAACCTTCATGAAGTCCTAGGAAAAGTAGAAAGCTTTTTATTAAGCTTTTTGGTATCACACTGAAAAGTCTTTTCCATTAAAAGTATTCACTGGCTACCAAACTCCTTGGTGATGCTAGGGAGTTTATAGAAATAAGCCTATTTTTGTCTCAGAGGAGTCACATCCATCTCCTATTATACTGACTAAAGGGAAATGAAATAAAGAATCTTTAAAGTATAGAGACAACTATCTCTCCAAACACTGTTTTGCAAAGCTCCCAATCCTTAACATTATTATTATTATTTTTTGGTCATGTAGACTGCACTCAGATTTTGTCTAAGTCATATTTGTGCAGGAAAATGTGTAGTCCACATTGACACGTATATGATACTTCAAATAAGAAAATGACCTTCTTGCTTTCCCTAACACTAAAAATTTTATCTCCCATTTTCATACCTTTGCATAGATTTCTCAGAATCTTTAGTTTCATTTAAAGTTAACTCAAATACCACTTTCTATATAAGGTCTTTCCAAATAATGCATGATTCTAGTCCTACCTTTTAAAATTATATACTCATTTAGGAAAATATCTCCCATGATAGAACATAAGCTCATAGATTACATGGGCTAATTCATGTTTTGTCTTTGTGTACACCCAGTCTAGAACATTGCCTGACATATATTGTACACTTAATAAATTCTTATTGATTGGTTGGTGGGTCAATTTAAATTCTATCTGGATACTATTAAAAAAAACCAATATGATTGAAAATCTTGTTTTGGTTTCTTAAAGGTCCGGTTGTATACATGTTTAGTAAAACCAAACTGAAGGGGCTCACAATAGTATCTCTTGTGCTTAAACCTCTGGAATGCCATGCCTAAAGTCATGTTGACAAAATAATTGAATAATTGGATTTCCTTGTCAATAGAATAACTTACAGATGTTTATAGACTGAAGGTGATAACTCTGCTTGTGTATGTGTGTATGTAGGGAGGCACTAGTATGTGTAACTAATAAGCATGCAATTACTGCAGAGTTTGAGGATGTGGTCAAAGAAAAAGCAATAATATATAAGGTCAAATTAAAAGATATGCCATATAGCATCCTCAGGCTAGTTACTTCATTTCTATTGGCCTCAGTTTTTCATCTGTAAATTTAAGTCATTGTACAAGATAAATTTCGAAAGTCCTTTCCATCTGTAATCCATAATCTTATAACCCTATAAATCTGAGTCAAGCTGGGAGCAGAGGTAGTGGCTACATACAATCAAATGATGATCAAGAGCTTTTAAAGTATCTACTATGTCCCACGCACTGTTCTTCCTCTCTTAGATCTCTTTCTCTAACTTATCCTTCATCCATCTTCCAGACTGATTTTCTTAAATCACAAATCTGCCTTTGTCACTGCCATACTCAATGAACTTCAGGACCTTCAGGTCTTTGTTTGACATTTAATACCCTTTGTGACCAGGCCTGACCCTACAATCTGCTAATGTATTTAAAAAAAATAAAGCTGAGCTCCTTGCTATTCATTATTTTCCATTGCAATCCTGTTGTGCCTGTGAGACTCAAGACATGGGATGCACTCAATCTTTAACTCTAGTTTTCAGAATCACACATTCTTTTCAATACTTAACTATAGCACTACCTTTTTATATGAAGTATTTGCTATTACATTCAGCTGTTACTGTCATCTCTGCAAAAAATCACTTTTTAAAAATATACACCTTTATAGGTGTGTTGCCATTGACTATTAAGTTATATATAATTTTAGGGTAGAGGATGTTTTTACTTTGACTTTTGTATCTATAACAGTGGTTCTCAATCTGTGGGCTATGTTCAGTTTGTAACAATGAAAATGCATCCTGCATATCAGATAGATTCATAACAATAGCAAAATTACAGTTATGAAGTAGCAATGAAAATAATTTTATGATTGGGGTCACCACAACATGAGGAACTATATTAAAGGGTCATGGCAATAGGAAGGTTGAGAATCACTGATCTCTAATGTCTACCTCAGTGTCTGATAAATAGCAAGTGCTTAATAAATGCTTTCTGATGTATTGGAGATAGAAAGATTAAAAATTAAAAAAATGTTTTTGCTTACAAGGAGTTTACATTCTACTGGGACAGACAATAGGTTACATACAGACAATATAAAATGAACAAATGCAACATAAACATGAGGTAATTATGGAGGACAGAACAGTAGGGAATATTAGGCACCAGAATCAATCAATAAATATAAATTATTCCTTTTATAAGGGGCTTAGAATAAAGATTTTCAAAATCCAAAATATCAGAAAATATTTGGCTTTCAATCATGTTACACAATATTATCTAGAGTTTTATGAAATGAATGACTGTGAAAGTTAGATAGGAAAAACAAAACGCAATAGACAGGTCATGGCCAATCCCAAGATGTAAGACGGGGTAGAGTTCTGGTGTACTGACGTGGTTCAAGTAAGGCCAGAGAAAGCATTTGGAGAATACGGTGCATATCAGAAGAGTGGCAACAAAATCTATCTGAGGATCTGAATTGGATAGGAGGGTCCAGAGGAGAGCATAAAGGAAGAATTTGGATCCTAGCACAACTGTTGTGTGTGCTCAATTCTGACTTGAAGTAGTCAACTCTGCTTAATAGTTAGTAGCTGGGGATGCTTCTCAGAGCAAGATTGAAGCTGCTAGTTACTAGTGATTGCAGGGACAGATTGGTTCTCTTGAGAGCCCTCATAGCAAAAACTGAGGCTGTGACCTCACAGTGAATACTTGGTGGCATTCACCATCTGGCACATGTGCAGAGGAAAGTATGGTAGATCTGAAATCACAGAACTTGGGTTTAAATCATGTTTCTACAAGTAACACTATGTGATCTTGGGTAAATTACTTAATCACTATGACTTTCCTTATCTTCTAAATGAAGGGGTTGGACTACGTGTCTTTTAAGGGTACTTTTTATTTTTCAAATCTAACATCTGATGGAGTTTGACATTTTTGCTTTGGAATCAGTTGCCATATTGTATTTCAAGAAGACAAATCCCCAAAACCAGACTAGGTAAGTAAGTTAAGCTGTGGTTAACCAAGGAGACACATGAATGTGATTACAACAAGGGAGTTCCTACAATGTATGATATTCATGTGTCCCTGAACCACTGAAACAGAAAGGCAATACAGCAATACATAATGACTATTGCCTTTTCTGGTTCACATGTGGACCAATGAGTAGACAAAAACTGTTAAATGCAAAAGAAAAATGGGCTCTAATAATGTAGCTACAGACTAAATCTCTTTGAAACTCAGAAATACCTGACTTGATTTAATGGAATAAAGGGATAACTCATGAGGGAAACAAAAGACAATGTGTGTGGGGGAACATAGTTTCAACCTGGATATTATTACAGCTCTCACTTTTGGTATCTTAATTTTAAAATATGAAAGAGCACATTTGGCTTTTAGATATACCCACATGATTTCCCTTGAAAACAGGGAAAATTATATTAATCTCTATAAAGGCCTTTTCTTTTCTTTTTGGCACATAGAATAACTTCTCATTCTTTTCTTGTAAAGCTTTGTACATAGAATTGCTAATCTACACCTCTCTGAAATGTATTCTTCTCTACTCTTTATGAAAGTTTTCTTTCAGTAATTTTCCCATTCTTGTCCAAAGATTTTCTCAAAGTCCTTCAACTTTATGCTTTTTAAAATTTTCTTTTATTTTTATTCTAATATGCTGCTTGCTTCAAAAAACTCCATTGTGCTATTTTACCCTGATCTTATTCAACTCATTTTATAAATATTTATTAAATGCCTATTTGGTACAAGTCATTGTATCAAGTGCTGGAGATACAAAGAAAATGACCTATATACATACATACATACATGTGTGTATATGTATACACATGTGTGTATACATGTGTGTCAGGTCATACATGTGGCACTGACTTCTCTCTTGGCCAATTGTCCACTTTATATGTAGAAATCCACAAGATTTGGCATTTGATTTAATATGAGGGGTGAAGAATAATGGCAAGTTGGAAATTAAAACTTTTTTCAACTAGAAGAATAATGGTAACTTCAACCAAAATAGGAAAAAATGAAGGAGTTATAGATTTGGGGTAAAATATAATGAGTTACCTATGGCCATTTTTATTTTTGAAATGTCTGCTACATTCACATGTAGCTGTGTATTGTTACAATAATGTGATGTTACCTCTATAAACATGATAATAATGTTTATGGAAGCTTATGAGGTCACCAAGAGAAGGTACAAGGAGAGGAGAGAAGAGGGTTCATGACGTAGTGTTGGGAGGTACTAACAATTAGGAGATGACAAATGATCCAGACAAGGTGAAAGTGGACAGAAAGGATAGCCAAGAGGGATCAATATCATGTTTATCAAGATAGAAAAATAAAGATTAACAATGAAGGGTGGTTACAGTGTCAAAACTTGTCCTGAACCACACCATATTCACCATGGAATTAACCTCATTCCTTAAGTGTAGTTTCCAGAATGAAAAATACTACTCCAGGTATAATTTAACCAGGACAGAATACAATCTTACTATCACCTACCACTCTAGTCCTGGACCTATTGCTTCTCTTAATACTGGATGATAGCATTAGTTTTTTAATCTGTCATAGCGCTCTCTTGATTAAAGTTTTACTTTTGTTATACTAAAATCTCCAGGTTTTTTTGAATGTCTTAAGTACCTTTTTTTTCTCCTAAGGCAGGGTAAGATTAAGCATTCACATTTCTAATTTCAATCCTTAGCTCTGATTTTGAAATGTTAGGTCCCCAAAGATGCCCCTTTCTAACTCTTCAAAAAATATATTAATAAGATACTTAAGAGTTTCAAAATTTTATTTATTTTAGTAAATCATGTCTTTTTGATGTATTTAGGATGGTAGAAGTAATGAAGGAAGTGTCAGGGGGAAGTAAGAAGGACATTTTCATTATTTGCAAATACAGTAACCTACAGGAACACTTTGTCAAACCGCTGACCAAGCAAGTCTTTTTTCTCATCTTGGTAGATAATCTACTGATTAAAAAGAATTTCTTAGGGTAGGAAATCATTTGTATCTGTTGCCTTGGGCAAGGTCTTCCTTTCTGTTTCAAGTTTTACTTTAAACTTTCAGCCATAGATAGGCAGAACATTTCTAAATTCACTGATGTTTCCTGGTGAGAAAAAAAAAATCATCATCCTGCTATCTTTCTTGAAACTTTGCTCCAGGATTTCATAGTTTAAAGAGGCAAATTAGTCCCTCACTTAGCTGAAAAGGAGGTGCTGATCAATAAAACATTCCCTGGTGCTTACTTTAAATTTATTGTAAACACTTCTGGAAAGCTTGCTTATTATAACATTTGCAATATGTATCTTTGCTGAACATTGAAAATCTTTTACTCTGGTGACTGCTTATTTAAAGCAAATATTAGAGAGAGAGAGACAGCATCATCTAATGAATGAATGCTGCACATCTTAGCCATCATTCATCTTCTAGGTTTAGAATTGCGACGGAGTTGTTTTGTGAAGGAGAAAACTATGGAAACTAGAGGAAACAAAGAATCAGCTAATATCGCTGGATAGTATACAGTTAACTAATAAGGAAATGAATGAAGAAAAAATTGTATAGTTACTGTATGGGGAGGAGGGTCAGAGTTAATATGAAATCCATACTCTATCATTATGTGGTTGGAATGAATTGTTTTTGTTGAAAAACAAGAGTCTACAGATTAATGTAGTAAATTGATTATTGTAAATAAAAGTGATCACCATCCACTATTCACATAATACCACCATTGGTTTACAAATGTGGAATTGGAAGGGACCTTACTGATTAGTGAATGCAACCTCCTCATTTTCCAGATGAGGAAGGTGAGATCCAGAGAGGTTCAATAACCTTGACTGCTCCTGACAGGGCCCAGAGTCAAATTCAGAATGACCACGTCCAAATTTAGCATTCCATTGTACTGCAGGCTTTGTTCTATGCATTTTTACTTCCTGGGGTACAATCCTACAAATTAAGCCAACATTCTTTTGACCACTCCATGACAACACAGTGACCATACTGACTTCTTCTAAGCATAAATTGATTAAAAGAAGCATTTTCCTACAAGAAACAGTCAGGGATCATGTTTACATGGAGAAAACAGATCAACTATCTTAAAAATAACCCTTTTTTTCGAAGGATGAAGCAGAAGAATATGTGCTAATCTGTATAGGAGACCACAGTTTATAACAGAAACATGTCTGGACCTGGGCTCCAATAAATTTGATTCAGATCCCAATTTAGACAAATTGCTTAACTTTTGCAATCCTCAGTTTCCTCATCTTGGAAAAGAGGTATAATAGCATTTGTTCTAGCTATCTAATAGGGCTCTCATAAGAAAAGTACTTTGTAAACCCTTGTAGAACAATCAATAAATGTGAGTTTTGCATTAATAAATTAGATGAAAGAAAACAATAATTTTCCTACTGCAAAAAGAACCATTTGCTTTTTTCTAACCCAGCATTCCTGTAAGACACAGTAGGTGGGTATTTCATAAATATTTGTTTATGTAGAAGCTATTTTTTTCTGAATTTCTTCAGGTTTAATTAATATTTTTGTACCACATAATATGGGAAGAAAAGCTTATACAATATTTAAAATACATATTGTCATATATAGTTACTTGTTTCTTTCTTGAGAATGTAAATTTTTCAAGGTGGAAAGAAGCTATACCTTGTGTTTCCTAAGCATGCCTAACAACATTAAATGTATTCTTGGTCCAGAGGATATCTTCAGTATTTAAGTGATTCAACTTGTAGCAAACATGAGGACCAATGCCATTTTTACAGGAAAATGATCCTTTTCCCCCTCCATTTTAAGGAACTAGTAAAATACAAATAATAAAATAGGATGATAGGGGATTCTGTTAAAATCTATTTAATTTGTACATTTAATAAATTTTAAAAAATCACAAATTTCTCCCCTTTTGAGGAGAGAATGTGAAAGAAGACAGAGAGTAAGAAAACCATGTGCAACATTTCCTTTGGATAAATGGAAACAAAAGTCTAATTATTGTTAAATGTGAGCAATGCATGTTGTCCATATTGTATTTAATGGATTCATATCCATTCCTATTATTGCCACAAACAACAACAACAACAGAATGGTGTTTATTGCCCCTATTTGTAGTATTGCCAAAATATTTATAAAACAATGAATCTCTTTCTCCAAGAAAAATATTCTGATCAATCCAGTGTTTTATCACTGAAATATAACCTTACATGTTAGTGTTGTTTAATTGGAACCCCAAACAAATGTGAGATCATGAGAATATATTTCTCTTATTTTATAACACAACATCATCAAATTATGGATATAATGTTGGAAGTCACCATAAAGTTATACTGCTAAACCCTTTATTTTATCGATGAAGAAAATGAGGCCAAAAGAGGTTAAGTGACCTTCCCAAGACAATACCGGTCACAGCATCAAAGCAAGGATTTGTACCCATGTCCTACAACTACCGAGTCAAAGGTCTTTCCAATGTACTATTCCCCTTCCCCCTCCATTGAAGTTCTACTCTAACTCAGCTTGATGTATAAATAACCCCAAGTTCTCAGAGTCTATGCCACCGGAGCACAGATCTCATCAATTTGAAAACAAACAAAAAACCCGAAAAAACAAGGTTCTAATGTGCATCTAATACATAAATAATTGGGAAGCCAAATTGGTAGAGATTTATCATAAAAATTTTTGACTAAAAATGATATTATTTTTTCATCCAGAGCAATTCATTGTAACCTAGATTTGGTGTTGGAAGATACTTTTTTTTGTTAGTTTACTCCAAATTTTTAAGATTACACATGAGGAAAGCCAAATTAGGTTAATTGACCTGACCAAGATCATATTGCTAGGTAAGTGGCAGAGGTAGCAAAAGAATTCAAGAATTTTAAATACAAATCCATCATTTTTGCCACCACTCCATAATAATACTTGTAATGACATTTTTTAGGGGAAGGGTTGAGTGCATTACTATAGTGCATATGCATTTTTAATTTAAAGTGAGATATTGTCTGTACTGTATTTAAGGTTTATTTTTTCTTCTAACAGCTTTGAAATTCATGATTTACTGTAGTCTTTGAACTCCCCTTTGTCTAAGGTGGGCTTCTTCTGACCCTTGAGCCACTTAGAGCACACCAAAGGATTTCTGGGGGAAAAATGTAGAGGAAAGCATCCTTTGTATGTAGAGGAAATCCTTTGACATACCACAGGTGGTCCAGAGACTGTAAGGTTGTGCAGGCCTGGTCTAAGGAGAAATGGGGATCTATCTATCTACCTGTCTATCCATCTATGTATCTATCTATCTATGTATCTATCTATGTATCTATCTATGTATCTATCTATGTATCTATCTATCTATCTATCTATCTATCTATCTATCTATCTACATATTCATATAAATACACTGAAACATATAAAATTTCCCCAATTTCATGTTAAAACAATTTTTAACATTTTTTCAAGTTTTGAATTCGAAATTCTATCCCTCCATCTTTCCCTTCAAAAAATATAATCAGTCAAGAAAATTATTATTTTCATGAAGCTATTACACAGTGAAGAAGACCAAAATATGACACTTTAAAAAGCTAAAATTTGGGAGGAAATCTGGAGAACAGAGACAATGTAGCCTTTTTTTTACACTCTGACTTTCTCAGAAGTCTGTGAACAGGTTTTATTTTTTAAGCAGCAATTTAAAATGTTATTGTGGATATTTTGGAAACAAAAGAGTAAAGGATATTGGGAAGAAAGTTATTGACATTATGGTATTATCATTTCTAAATAGCACACAAACTGTGGAACCTAAAGTCATTTGTTGCAAATTTAAGAGCCTTTGTTGATGCAGTTATGTGTCAGGAAATAGGGGGAAGAAGTGCAAAGAAGAGAGATAATTTTTCATACCTGTTCTGACTAAATTTTTTTCCCTGGGAAAGTTTCTACTATACCATTATATCACTGCTAATATGTTAAGAGTCAGACATGTCTGACTTACTGGTTACATGCCCAATTGACCTAAATTATTTTAAGTGTGCTTTACTCTGCCTAAAATAATCTATGTGGAATCATAACCAAATAATGTAACATAATCATAGAAAGGAGAGTAGCATGGGTAGAAATGTAAAAGTGAATAAAGAAAAACTTAATTATTGACTTTATAAATGGGGCTTAAGAGAAATGTATACTATTTTTGCAATTTGCATGACATACCAAGGGATCATACCTGAATCGTTTAATGGACTGAGTTCTTCACACAGCTAATACCTGGAAAAAAAAAACAATAAGATTTTTTAGCAAGTTCCCATCTTGGTAGATATGGACCATAGCTCAATGGATACAACTGGATTCAACAAGGATGCCTTTCAAGCTTTGCTTCTGAAACACTGACTGTAGATCCCTGTAACCATTACTCAGTCTCTCAGTGACCCAGGCAGGCAGTTCTCTTAGACTCTAATTGAATAGCAATTGAGCAACTGAGTTGAAACATTTTCCTCAGTAGGAATTCTCTGTATCAATGGAATTCTACATGTAGGCCAAAAAAAATCCATTTCTGAAAGTGCCTCAAACACTAAAGTTAAGGATTCCTAACCTTTGTTGTGAGCAAACCATAAAAGTGAAGAGGTTACCCAAAGAGGGTTAGGGTTGCCTGAGACCCCAAAATACCAACATGCTGGGTCCTGCAGAAAGAATTCCACATAAATCTTCTCAGCCAAAGAAAAGTTTGTTGAAAGTTCACAAAAAGTTCACCATATGGGGAAGACTCTTAAGGAGTCAGTCTATGCTAGATCATTCTACAGCGCCCTCACAGAGCAAGTTTGTACTACGGCATTCTGTGGTGCTTTCACAGAATCTATGAATGAAGGAGTTAGACTGCATGAACTCAGAGTTTATTCCCAGTTTCAAACTCTGGAAATTATGAACTCCCATCCAGTATCAGGATCCAAGTATCCAGTCTCCATGGCTAGAGTTCTGTTTTGTTGTTGTTTGTTTTCTTTTGCTTTTGTTTCATTTTCAGTATAGCATGCAGTAAATTTTATCTAAGGTCCCTTAAAAATTCAAACCTGAGATCCTATGTTACTAGGATCCTTGCTCTTTTGAGTAAATGACACAGCAGCCTGCTTCTGTCCTCCAAATGAACTCAGTTTTTCTAAGTGAAAAAAGTACCAATTCAGCTCAAATCCAACCTTCTACAAGAGATTTATCCCTTTCCTTCTTACTGCTATTATATTTTCTTCTATCACCTCCTTATGTTTATGTGTGTATATGTATATAATATGTGTGTATATGCATCACATGTATTTGCATACACATACACGTGCACATATACATACATGAATATATTATATGTCTGTACTCCATTTGAGTCAGAAAGAGTTGCCTGGGGCACTGAAATATCAAATGACTTGCTCAGGGTCATAATCAGAATGAGTCAAAGGTAAAACTTGAAATTAAATCTCCCTGACTCTACAATCAACTCTCTAATAATTATATTATGATCACTGTCTTTTAATATGAGAACTTGTTAAATGCTAAGTTTCGTTATAGGGAAATAGACACACACATAAATACATCTGCATATTGCTGTGTGTATGTACATGCTC
The DNA here is from genome assembly GCA_028646575.1 of Pseudocheirus occidentalis. Lineage (NCBI taxonomy): Eukaryota > Metazoa > Chordata > Mammalia > Diprotodontia > Pseudocheiridae > Pseudocheirus > Pseudocheirus occidentalis. The sequence goes on from CM053601.1 coordinate 55,700,250, forward strand.
ACTATATGCATATACACACATTCACATAAGCAGTCAATATCTGAAGGAATGATACTAGGATGAGTAAACAGGAAAAGTCTCTTGGAGAAAGTGCAATTTGAACTATCTTGGCATTTTCTGGCATATTGGTGGACATGCACATATGCATATACACACTTTTTCTATTTGTGAGTAATATACATACATGTATGTATACATATTTTGTATGTATGTGTATATGTATACATTCACATATGCATACATATACATATATACACATACACGTATATAAATACATATTCAAATACGTACTTTAGGTAGACAGAAGTTTGCATGTTGTCTCTCCCATTAGCATCTGGGTACCTTGAGAATATGGATTTATTTTTTTGCTTTTATATCCCAGTTCTTAAGCACAGTACTTTACACATAGAAGGTACTTGATAAATAAATTCTTTTTGACCAATAAAAAGTCACTGGATGCTTAGAGGTCCCTAGTAACCCAAGGGATGCCTCAGTTGGAAGGCATCATTCTTCCCCCCACCTTCCCTATTATTCATTCTTCACATGAGTAGAGCAGGATCAGTGTCTCCTGCTTGGTGAAAGGGCAGAAGGTGAGATGTTATGCAAGATACCAAGGGATTCCATTATGAACTTCAGAAAGAGCCTTGATGTTTGTTTATCAGAAGCGTGGAAGCTAGTGGGAACTGGTGCTATGTGAAAATTTTAAGGATTAACATTTTTCATTGTTAATTCATAAAGATCTCTCTCTCCCCTCTCTTTCTCTCCCCCACCCCCTTGTGGATTCAACTTAATTTGGGAAACTGTTTAGTCAGTTATCTTGTTTATTCTGTGACCTGAGAGCAATCAATGAACTCTTGAAGGTTAATTTGTGGGTATATTTAGCAACAACTGAAAATAATATTTTAAAAGGGCATCAATAAAATATTTTAGACACATAGAAAACAAGAAAACCTGTAGAAAAAAATTTTTTGATATGCAGTTGATATACAAGATAATATTATTGTTACTCTATTATAGATGTCTATACGTGTAGAGTATACACATATACACACACACATATAAACCACTCATATACTTTTAAAACCCAATGTCTTAACAGAAATTAGATATCATCTTTCTTTTTTCATATACTGTACAGATGTTTGAATTAGTTGATAATTAAGTTCACAATTAAAATAACATCTCACTTAAAAGAGGATCAAACTATTAACAAGCATGTCCTAAGAGAAAACTGTATTTCAGAAATTGTCCTACATGCTGGAGATGTTAATGATGGGGTGCTTGGGTGCCTGTGCTGGGATCCTAGTTTGTAAAATCACGTCAGTTTGCAAAATCACATTTCTCCCTACCCTCAAATCTCCCTAGCCCCAAAATTCTGTCTCAGGCAGTTTCTCCCTAGCTCAAGGACAGCATGCCCTAACAAAATACTTAACTGTCCTCCTGCTACAGTGGTCAGTTGCAACCACAGACTTTAGTAGTTTGACCCAACCATGTTCTGGCTGAAGCATATATCGTAGACTCAGTCATGGGTATACTCCTTAGCTCATTATACGTATCCTGGATCCCTTGTTAGTTTGGGACATACGTATACTCTCAACATCCATCTTGTCAAACAGGACATTGATTGGTAACAAACTAGCTACTTATCAGTCAGCCCTGACTGCTAGTAGATTTAGTGATGTTTAAAGCCTAAAAACATACCTCCATTCAGCCTCCCCCTTGGGCTATTTCCCAGTGAAATATGGGCAATATGCTTGTGCAGTAGATGTAAAAGTGCATGTCCCTTTAAACACTGACAACTCTTTAACTCCTCTCCAATCCCACCCTTACTCACCTAGTTAGCATAATTGGTACAGGTTATATTATGGATTCTTCTATAAAAATATACCTATGACTCCTTTAAGTTTCCCTAAGACCTTCTGCTCACTGTAAAGGATAACAATACACTTTTACCAACTTGACTCAGAATGCTTGAGACAGAGAATTCATTCCACGCCGCTCACCAATGGACTATAGTCACTGGGATCCCTGAAACACCTATGCTTAACCCTCTTCATTTAGAAATAAAAATAGTCCCTGTCTTCAAATAATTTATAATCTAATAAGAGAGAGAATATGTAAATAATTAGGTATATATGATATATACAAAGTAAAAGGAAGGTAAACTAAAAGGGAAAAGATGTGAAAAAAGAAGCAGTTTAAGACAGTCATTCATAAGTTATTTGGCATGATGAACAGAATCATACAAAAAACTAAATTAATTGTATTTTAGCAGATACAATATAACTGATTTGGAAGGTATTACTGAAATGATTCCTGTGTAAACAGAAAACATCATATAGTTAGAATAAAGGTCAAATATCAACAAGCTCTGTTTTAAACATTTTTTTTGAGTTCTAACATCTCTCCCTTCTTCCAGTAATCTCCCTATCCACTAAGAATTGATAATTGAAAGGATAGCCATCAATGTTGAATGGCCAAACAAGTTGTGTTAAGTGATAGTGATGGAATACTACTGCATTACAAGAAACAATGAGCTGGTTAATTTTAGAGAAAAACATGCAAAGAGTTGTATGAAATAAGGGAAAATGCAATTTGCAGAACCAAGGGAACATTGTATTTAGCAACAGCAATATTGTTCAAAGAATATTTGTGAACAATCAAGTTATTCTGAGTATGATAAATGTTCAGATTGATCATAAAGAATGGTGTCCTTTTCTAGTTCAGGGTGGGGAGGGAGGATCAGGACAAATTCAGAACTTAAAATGTAACTAAAACACATTAAAATTTTTTGTTTTACAAAGGATCAGGACTAGTGCTCAAAATACAGAGTCTGGAGCCTTCTTCCTACAGATGATGATTCAATTTTTAGTAGGCGGATATTATCATCAAGTAAGATGGCATAGACAGAAAAAGAAAAAAAAGAGTCCTGGGAGACATTAACAGTGTGAATAGGTCTGAAATGAATTGACATGATATTAATGAAGTACAAATAAAGGAGTATAAGAATCAGTCAGACAGACAGGAAGAGAGCTAGAAGAGAGAAGTGTCATGAAAAACCAGACAAGAGAGAACATAGAAGAGGACAACATGATCAAAAGAGTCAAATACTGCAGACAATTAAAGAAGGATGAGGATTCAAACTCTGATGGAACATTTTTAAGCCATAAGGTATTTCCTTTCCTTTATTATGAGTGTAATAGATGTAACACTACAACTTCAAATTTTCTGGCACAATTCATAACTCAATAAAATAAAATATTATTTTTATGAGTCTTTACAAAAGAAAGGAATACATTGTCAGACCAAGGATCCTGATTTTTTGTTTGGTCAGTTCTAATTACTATAATTAAGCAAACATAACATCTTAAAATGAGCATACATTTGAACTCATTGGCACAACTATGTTCCTGAATATGCAAAATAAAAATGCTGAGCTAGCTCCTAGGGTGTGTATTAGATTATTTATCACACTCAGACAATGTTATTTAAATTCCATTGCTATTCTTAACAAAAAAACCAAAAAACTTAGATAACTGAGAAACATTTGTTAATGTGTTTGTAGTTTGCCATCAAAGATAGTGAGAAAATTAGACAATGTGTGTTTGAATCTATATATACATATATGTGTGTGTATATATATATATGTGTGTGTGTGTATACATATTTGATATGTTGGTATACGTGCATACACACATATATGCATATAAATTTTTATCACTATGCTGGCAAAACACGCAAAAGTACATATACATATGTGTAGTTATACATGCACGTACATATTGCATATATACAAATTGTATTCATTCATTTATAAATGGGTACAGTTTTAAAAAGCACAAGTAAAGAAGTCTTCTTTCCATATTTTTGCAGACAAAAATTGGTCAACATAGAAGAATGCCCCTTGGGTTCTGTTCTTTTCCCCTTTGCTCAACACTGATATTCATACTTTCAGTAAATATCAGGAAAGGCATTCTACATGTTAAGATTGATCCCTTTTTGCTGTCCATACTAATTGCTGTTTGCTGCTGTTGGCTGGATCTACAGTTCCTGTCATCTGATGTGTAGTTACATAAAGTGTGAGATGTTCTTCCTGTAGAAAATAAACATGCAACATTCCATTCTAGACTGCCCTTTCGAAAGTGCTTTCCTAATAAATCTAAAAATCTTCATCTCTAAACCAACTAATTTGCTGCAAGTGATTTTATTAATGCCCCTACTCAATTCTGTAACATATTATGATTGATAATACTGTATTTGGTTCTAATTTATTTATGTTCCTAATTGCTGGTTATGAAGTCGTTATTTATTCAGTCATTTGTTTGCTCTTCTTGGCAAACACCAAAAATGTCTTTGATGATATGTAATAAGAAACTTGGCTAAAGGAAAAAAAGTAACAATACTTGTTTTTCAGTCATTTATTCATGTATAATTAAGTCGACTTTATTAGTTCAAATGATGAATTTTAATTTTTTTAGTCAATTAATTATTATTTTAATTGATCTAACTGACCAATTATCTGGCAGCAGATAGTTACTATATGTATGTGTGTGTATGTATATATGTAGTATTTATTACTATGATAAATAAAACAACTTTATCATTAGTTTCTCTTTATCACTCCAAAGGTGCAGATGTACAACTGTCATTTGAATATCACAAAGTGAATGCTTTATGGATATCTCAAATTCAACATACCAAGAATACAACAATTATTTTATATTTTTAAAATTTGTTTTCTTTTTTCTTTCTTTAAAAAATTAACCTTCTATTTACTTATGTTTAGTTTTCAACATTCATTTCCACATGATTTTGAGTTACAAATTCTCTCCTCTTCTTCCCCCTACACGGGGGAAGATAGTGAGCAAGATAATGAGCCTACTGAGTGCCCCTTCCCCCAATCTTTACTGTCTTATATCTTCCCCTCCTAACTTTCTAGTAGGAAAAGATGGATTTCTAAACCTGAATGCCTATGTATTTTATTTCCCAGTTGCATGTAAAAATAAATTTTAACATGTTTTTAAAACTTTGATTCCCAGATTCTTTTGCTTCTTCCCTCCTCTTCCACCGCAACTGGGAAGACAAGCAATTCAATATAGGTTGAATATGGTCAACCTTACTCTCACTTAATTTGGTTTAAGGAGGGAATAACATACACACTCAATTGGGTATCTTACTCTACTGGAAAGTAGCTAGGGGAGGGGATAAGAGGAGAGATGATATAAGGGAGGGCAGATGGGGGAAAAGGTAGTTAGAAGCAAACACTTTTTAAAAGGGACAGGCTCAAAGTACAAAATAGAATAAGTGGGTGGAGTGGGATAGGATGGATGGAAATAGTCTTTCACAGTACAACTACCATTGAAACATTTTGTATAACTATACCTGTCCAAAAAGAATAGAACAAGGGGGTGGGTGGGATAGGAAGGAGGGACATATAATGGGTCTCACACAATATACCCACTGTTGAGATTACTACACATGTACAGCCTGTATTTGATTGCTTGTCCTTCCAGTAGGGGTGGGTGATGAGGGAGGAAGGGAAAGAATCCAGAATTTAAAGTTCTATAATCAAATGTTAAACAAACAAATAAATAGATAGATAAATAAATAAATATATTATGTATATTATAATTATACATATATATGTATATATATATAATTATTAACTACATCCAACTAGGAATTAAGATATATAGGCACTGGGGAAGGGAGATCCATCATGCCCTACTAGAAAGTCAGAGGGGTGAGGGAGAGGACATAGGAGAGAGCAGATCAGGGGAGAGGTTAAACAGTGGGATGGATGTTTTGAGGTGTTGGGTAGGGGAAAGATGGGAAGAACATTTGTAACTCTAAGTCTCTTGGAAATGAATGATGTAAACAAGAAAAAAATATTTATTTGTTTAAAAAATTTGTTTGGAGTCATATTTTATAGGTATTGGAGGTGGTTGGTGTGGGAACTTAAGCAAGTTCCTGCTTTTAGTCCACCATCTTGGCTCCATCCCCCACTAAGCAACAATTATTTTTTAAAAAATTAAATGTTGGTTCCTGGCTATAGAAAGCAGTTGGAAAGTCAGATTAGTTAATTAGTCTTTTCTATGTTTCTAATAGACAATAAGCTGGACTCAGAATTGAATAGGAAGATGAAAGGGGAACAGATTGTAATTTGAAAATATTGTAATACTTGGAATGATGCCAGTTTTTCCGTGAGCACAATAACCTATCTTTTAAACCTCGGTATCCTCTCTGTGATAAGATATTTAATTCATTGCAAGGTACTGAGCATTTCTCAGTTTCCTGGGTATATAATATAATTTGATACCATACAAAAAAAATAAAAAATAACCTAATTTCTGAAGAGTCAAATTTATATGTCTAAAGGACAATGACAAGGTGCTAAATAGACTGAAATGAACTGTCAATTTATATCAAGTAGTGATAAAAAATGTATCATCAAGGAGTTACATGATCTGAAAAGGAGGTGGGCTATTCATATAGCCAGAGTGATGAAAAACCAATGATGTCTACTGGTACATCCACAAGGTGTTGGTAAACCTATAGGAAAATCTTTTTCTCATTTGATTTCAGATCACTTATGGAGGATTTATAGGTGAACACAGACAAGAATGACAGATGTTAGAAGGTGTTGATGGATTTTGATATTTTATGCAGGGAGGTCATATACTCACATTGAAAAGATTGATAAATTGATTGAAAGATTGAAACAAGAGGCAGCTAGGTGGCACAATGAACAGAGCACTGGCCCTGGAGTCAGGAGGAACTGAGTTCAAATTTGACCTCAGATACTTAACATAAAAACTATCCATGTAACCTTGGGCAAGTCACTTAACCCCAATAGCCCTCTAAAAAAAAGATTGAAACAAGTGATAATAAACATCATTATTGTTGCTTTCATTTATTTTAACACTGAATTTTGTAACAGATCCATTAGACCTTAACTTATAACAATAGGCCCTTGATTAACCAAATTCTATTTTTTTAAAAAAACTGATACATAAATTTTTTATGGATACAACAATTCCTAAGAATATGATAATTTTGTAAAGGGCTGCCACATGTTTTGTCTACACGTATTATTCTATAATTAGTGGCCTTAAAATAGAATTAATTGTATTTTAATTCATTTGTCTTGAGATATTAGGTACATAATTTAGGGAATCCTTCCAGCTTTAGCAATCTCTCCACTATGACACTTAGCTGCTCCAGAATAACATATACATTTTCCATTTTGATACTCCAAAGAAGCAGAACATTAGTTTTGTACATTCCATTGCCTTTTAAAAATACCAATCTAAACCTTTATCTGTTGTATATAACAGGACCTTGTAGATAACTATAATATTCAAGTATACTCTAATGTACTAATAGATTTAGGATCCTGTCAATGTAGCTATTCATTCCAATGATACAAATCCCATTCCAATGATACTTGTCACTTTTTTGTTACTGTTGTCTGTGTCTTCTCATAAGTTCACTGGAGCAGGATCAACTCAACATGCTGGAGTGCAGGAGAGGATAAATTTCTTTCATGAGATTCTTCACACCACTTCTGCAGAGATATTCTTGGAAAGGCAGCATCATGAGAGGATCAAAAGAGGAATAGCCCATGAAGACATAGGGTTATATATTTATAATTATAAGGGACCTCAGAAGCCAACTGATTTTTTCTATTATTTTACAGCTCAAGGAGCTAAAATAACTCACTCAGGGTCACATAGATAGTAATATCAGAGGTAAGGTTTGAACTGTGCTTCTTTGTTCCAAGATCAAATCCTAGCTTTTCCACTTCCCATTTAAGGTCAATTCAATTAATAATCAGTGTAATAAGATCTAATATTTATGTACCGCTTATTTTATTTCAGATGTTGCTCTAAGTACTTACTATTACTATATCATTTTGTCTTTACAGCAACCCTGCCTGATATGTGCTGTAATAATTCCCATATTACAGATGAGAAAACTGGGGCAAGGTTGTTGTAAGGCAAAACCTTAGTGAATTTTAAAGGTAAATCATTACAATGCCTCTTCTATTCTATTCTTCATAGTGATAACATTAAACAAAGAAGTCAAGGTTGAGTAATTCACTTATTCTTAAATATCTTATATAGGAACTCATTACAAAGACTGCAAGTAATACTTAACTAGCTGATTTTTCTTTTATTTCCTTTCTGTATTAAATAATTAAATCTGGCACCAAACAATCTATGCCAATTGTTCATGACTTGGAGCCTATGTTTAAACAGTTTATGTTAAGCTGAAGCTTTTACAACTCTCAATTAATTAAATGTCATGCTTACAGTCAAAATGGATAATTTAGTTTCTTAAAAAATCAGCTTTTTTCTGAATTATCTCTTGACTGCTAAGATATTTCTTGGTTCATTATAATTCACTCTCCTCATTGCTTTAGATTATTTATGAGGCAGCTAGGTGGTACAGTGGATAAAGTGCTATATTTGGAGTCAAAATGACCCCTTAGTTTGAATTCATCTTTAGACACTTATTTACTAACCACATGACTGTGAGCAAGTCACTTGCCCTCAGTCAGTGCCAATTTCTTCATCTATAAATTGGAGGTAATATTAGCAATCTTCTTCCAGTGCTTTTGTGAGAATAAATTCAGAGAATATCCATAATACCTATTGCAAGCATTGAAGTGTTACACTAATATTAACTTTTTACATTAAATAATATTATTTTAATGTCAATAAATTAATGCCAAACTCTGTTCATTAAGGTATAGTGATAAATTTTTGTCTAAAGTTATCTCATTAATAGCTGATCTTTGCATTTAAAAAAAGAATTTAAGGACATTTTAAGGTGTGTCTTCTCTATTTTCCATATGTTATAGGTTATAAGGCAACACAGTGTGTATGTCAATCTAAAAATTTTTTTACAAAAATTCAGTTTGAACTGTTATTACTATAAAGGTTGACCTTCACGATGTTATCAGTGCCTTCAACAAGCTATTTTCAGTGACTATTAGACAGTGATTAATGGCATATGTTATTGTTGATCATTAAGGCTCTTGATTTCATCTGATTTCCTGATAGGGGAAATCTTTGCTATGAACTCTTTCTTTGAGCTAGAGAAATGGACAAAATCTGTGACTGGGATGTTTACTTTGCCTAGTAGCAGCAGATTTGTTTTTTCCAATCCAGTATTTTTTCCAGCCTGATGTTTCCAACTTGGAAACAAAAAGTTTTCCCACAGAAAAATAGTACATTATTTTCTTCAATTTAGGCATATCTATCCTGCATGGATTGATATTGCATGCTGGGAAAATAAAAACCATGTATGAATGGTGTAAATATAATATTATACATATGGGAAGGAAATAATTTACTTTTTATTTTACCTCCCTCCTCCTCCTCCTCCTCCTCCTCCTCCTCCTCCTCTCTCTCTCTCTCTCTCTCTCTCTCTCTCTCTCTCACTCACTCTCTCTCTCTCGCCCCCATGAGACATCTCACCTACTACAGTTCCAATCTGGTTCAGTTTAACCTCCTTATACAGATGACGGTACTTCCCCAATTTACTTTTAGGGATTGTCTTATTGGTTCTGGATTTAATGAGAAGCTTTAGCCCATTGGAGTTCAGAAATACTGAACTCAAGTGATTTTCCATAAGCTTCAAATTTCTCACTTGCCAGGGATTACAGATATGTTCCACCACACCTGATTTTTTTGCCTACTTTTTCAAATAGCAAAGAGAATCACATGAATTTGTTTGAAACTGCATAACAACTGAAGGCATAAATAGTTTTTAATTTTCATTGCTGATCATTTGAAATTTCAGTTTTAAAAATAAGCTAACAAGCTAAAAGGAAAAGCTATATGCTAGGTTTATGTAGACTTGTTAGCATCAGGGTCCCCCACTCAGATCTACCAGCTATACATGTCAGCACTGCCCTGCCTTCAGTGCGGGTATAATCTGAATAGTTTGGCCCAAGCCTTCTGAGGATTTCAGTATTGCTGTTTAGGGCAGAGGAGAGTAGAAATACTTCAAGACTAAAAGTAGTTATGAATGGTCCAGGATTTCTCCCTCCTCTCTTCTCAAATGTATGTGGTTCTGTACCTCTAGGAAGAGAGTCAATCAAGAGGAAGTATGATGTTTTTTAGTTTGTTGGGATTCTCTTTTCTTTCGTCGGATACTATTCTGCTTGAGAACTATGATGCAAAACATTCATCAAATGATCTGCATACTGATGTTCAAATACATTAATTTGCACTTAAAGCTTTGTTATCTGATGCTTCACAATTATAGTAATTCCTCTATTCAGTACCAAATTAATAGTGGTATTCTTTGGGACAGATGATCCCAAACAGATACATTTACATTAGCTAATGAATATATCCCTTTCCTCCTTTACTTGGAAGATTTAGTGCTGGAGGTGACTGAAATGAAAAACTAACTATGAAATGCTGGAGATTATCACCTACATCAGCAGTTCTCAACCTGTGGGTTATGTTCAATTTGCAACAATGAAAATACATCTTGCATATCAGATATTTACATTACAATTCATAACAGTAGCAAAATTACAGTTACGAAGTAGCAACAAAGATAATTTTATGGTTGGGGGTCACCACAACTTGAGGAACTATATTAAAGCGTCATGGCATTAGGAAGGTTGAGAACCACTGACCTACAAGATGATGCAAGTTCACTATCACTGTCCTAGAACAAGATTCCTTCTTGTTATTTCAGAATCTACTTTCCAGTTATGGAAAAAGACATATTGACTTGTCTTAGCCAGTGTGAAATAAAATACCCTGTGCTTTGCAACTGAACAGAAAGGAAAGGATGAATCAATGAATGAAAAAGTCTTTATTAAGCATTTACTATCTACATAGCACTGTGCTAAGTACAGTAATATTTTTTGCTAAGAGACTAAGGGGGCTAGTGTATGATTGGGTGGTCCTGTTAATAGAAGAGGAAAGCCCATTATTAAAAAGTAATCCATAGTTCAAAGTTGTGTCCCTGGTAATTTTTGGATAATACAGTGGCAGAGAGATGTTGTGACTTGAATGAAGAAATTAAGGCAGGGGAATAGAATTCTAATTGAATACATAAATACATTTTGTAGGCTTTGAGCTATTTTAGTATGGAAAGAATGAGATTTTTTCAGGAGACAGTTGAACAATGAGTTCAAGAATCAATTAACAAAGTCTGTGGGACCATAGGATTTAGCCAGACTAATTACTCTGGCTATGTAGCTTAGTGATAGATTATGGGAAGAATCAAAGTACCTGGAAAATTAGAGAAAAAAGGCAGCAGGGAAAAGATCAGAGGACTTAGGATTAATGTAATGGAGAGTCTTTAGAATGTTCAAAACAAAGTTAGTTATTATTGTTGTTGTCATCATTGTTTTTAGTTTAAGGGAAACAAATTAGCTTTTTTTGTATAGGCAACATCAATGAAAGTGTAAGGAACCAAGTCAGAGTCAGGAAATAAAATCCAGAGAGGAATGAGGTTGGAATGCTCACTTAAATATACTCACAGCAATCCCACTTTAAAGCCCCTCCCCTGCTCTGCTCTCTATCCCAGTCCCTATACATCTTAATTCCTAGTTGCATATATTGCAGAACGTTAAATTCTAGATTCTTTCGATTCCTCCCTTGTCACTCACCCCCACTGGAAGGACAATCAATTCAATACAGGACATCTTCATAGTGGACATATTGTGACAGTGATCATCTGTCTCTCCTTCCTATCCCTCCCCCTCTTGTTCTGTTCTCTACCCTGTCCCTGTCCCTTTACTGATGTGCGCTTCCAGCATCCCTCCCCCAGACCCTGCCCTCCCTTCCATCATCCCCCCTCTCATCCCCATGCCCCCTACTCTCCTGTGTGACATGATGCCCAGTTTAGAGTTTATGCCATTTCTTCC
>CM053601.1:55712651-55740172 GCA_028646575.1 Pseudocheirus occidentalis
CTGTCTTGTGGAGAGTTTTGGAGCTTGAAAATCTGTTTAGCGTCCCATTTTATGAGTTTTTTAGCGTGTTTGTGTGGGAGCTGTGGTGCTTTGCTGCTTCTAGACCGCCATCTTGGCTCCGCCCCCCGGACTTCACACTTTCTAAATGAAATTGCATCGAGTTATCCTTTATAACCTTTATTTGTGGTCTTGATAAACAGAAATAAAACATTTGATTATTTTTCTTCTTCCTGACTACATGAGTTACCCCCACCTACTTCAACCCCCAAAAGAATGTCTGTCTGTACATGCATATGCATATCTATGTGTACATATGTATTTATATGTATATATAGATATGTGTGTGGTTGTGCATATATGCAATACATATATACATGTGTGTGCATACAATGTACATGTATATATGTATGGGTATGGATTTTATATATGTGTATACACACACACATTTCCCTGCAAAATAAGGAAAATGTCAAAGATTTTAACATTGGGTCAAAGAAATCCAAAGAAATACTATGTGTGTATACATACATATATGTGTCTATATGTATACATATGCATATATATATAATACAGGTATGTATATACATATGCACACATATAAATAGATATGACTACTAGGTGAACCTATTCATATTTAATAGCTATGTTTTTTTATTATGAGCAAAATCTGTAAATTATGGGAATTCCAGAGTCTATAAAGAATGACAACAGTGATAGATATTTCAAAGGACAGTAGAAAAGATTATCTCCATTTGAGATAAGTATACACACACACACATATATACACACACACGTGCAAAAACATGTATATACATATATGTGTATATACACACATATATCATGTATATCATATATATATATATATACTTAAGTAGAATTTATGGTCAAGAGATTATGATTACATTTAAATAGTTAATTGCAGTAACAAGCCCATTAATCTATCACTGGTCTGTTATCCATGGGTATTTACCTTTTGATGTGAAAGACCTAAAATATAGCTATGCAGAAATTTATAGAAGTAGGATTGGATTAAATCATATACTCAAATGTATGTTCAGACACCATATAGAATCCTTAAGTCCGGAAGCTAGATCAGAGAATAGGCATTTGGCCTTGCCTGATCAAAACATCAATGTTCTTCTTGGAATAGTCCTAATGTTAGAAAGTTTTTCACTAGATAGAGACAGAAATCATCCTTCCACAAATTTAAAAGCAATAATAGCCCATATTTATATAATTCTTTTAGGTTTTCAAGCTCTTTACTAGCAAGGCTGTGGAGGAGGTTGCTGGGGAAAAGGGTATGAAAAGAAACATCACTGGGGATTTCCTGAAAGAGTTGTTTGAGAAAGGCAGTTCTCAATCAGGACAGTGGGGCCTCAAAGTTAAAGTTCCACTATAGTGGCAAGGCAATCAATGTGTGAAGCTGAGCAAGAGATGGATAGAGGATATGTAGTGAAGCTTCACTATGGACATTCATAGGCATCCTATTGAAAGTACAGATTGAATTTTCTGCACTATATTTGAATAGGAACCATTTTGTCATATATAGTACAATTCAGGCGAGCTCATAAAAACAAAACAAAACACAGTCTATAGGCAAGGAAATATTTTTTATTATATCTGTTGATATAAATTTGCAAAAATACAACAAAATTTGTTTCCTGTCTTATAGTTTGATTGCCATCCACATAGGAAGGATCATTGGGCTCACAGTGGACAATTAATTCGCCAAGGAAAATAGAATAGACTAAGAATAGGAGTGTGAGAATAAGAGATACCCACAATGGGGGCATGACTCGGATGAAGATACAGTAAAGGAGGAAGAGTCAGATACGTAGGATGTCAAGAGATAGTGATTTCATAGGCACCAAAGTAGAAGGGAGTATCTAAAAGGAGGGAATAGTAAAAAGGATGAAAAACCGGAAGGAGGTTAAGTAAGATTGAAGAAAAAGTGACTGAATATAGTAATAGAGAAGTCACTGGTCACCTTTGAGAAGGGATTGTTGGTTGAATAATAAATCTCAGGGGCTTGATTGGAAGGAACTGAGAAATGAGTAGGACATGAGAAAGTTGATGTAAAGAGTAAACAGAACTTTTGGTTATCACAGGAAGAAGTACAAAATTAGATATGAAGCTCTGCATTCAGAACTAGTACAGCTTTGGTTTGGTTTTTAATAGTGTTGGTGTGTTTGTTTGCTGTTGTATCAGAAAGACAGGAATGTTGATAGGTTGGGAAGAAAGAATTGGTAAAGGACTTTTCTATTTATTAAATAAAGACTGGGGTGTTGAGCCAAGATGGGAGAGTAAAAGCAGGGGTTTAATTGAAATCTCCCCCAAACTCCTCCAAATACCTGTATAAAATGACTCTAAACAAAGTGCAGAGCTGCAGAACCCACAAAATAATGAAGTGAAACAAATCTCCTGCCCAAGACAGCCTGGGAGGTCAACAGGAAGGTGCTATAATGCTGGGTTGGAAGTAGAACACAGCGTAGACATGCTGCACCAGCATAGACAGGCCAGAGCAGTCCTCAGATTACTGAATCACTGGCAGCTATGGCAGTTTCAAGACTTTTTGACCCACAGAAGCCAAATACAAAATAGAAGATCAGTGGGAAAATTCTGTGGGACCTGGGTGAGAGAGGAGTGTGGTCTGGCCCCAGTCTCAGAGCACTGCTGACCCTGACGCAGGATTCTCTTCCTTTGTCTATGTTTGGATAAGGGTTGCAGTCATGGATGGCAGTACTGAGGCACAGATGAGTGCTGGTGTGGCAGAGCTTGTGGCTGCAGTGGGGAGTGAATCCTCCTCACAGTTCCAAGGCAGAAAAGAATGTTTGTGGTTACTCACAGACCAGAGCACAAGACTGGAAAGGAATAGACACCTCTTCTTTGATCAGACCACCTCTGAAGAGCTTAAAACGTACATGTCCCTAGAAGTATCTCTGAAAACAGCTGCCCAAAACCTTGAAGCTAGGGAGAATAAACCAGATCCACCCACACACCGCACTGAAAGGAAAGTACTACCTTGAAAAAGGGAAAGTCAAATATTTGGCTGAGAAAAGGAAGACTCAGAGTACAAATATACAGACTATAGAATCTTACTTTGGTGACAATGAAGATCAAAATATACAACTGGAAGAAGACATGAAAGTCAAAGTTCCTACGTCAAGCACCTCCAAAAAAATATTAATTGGCCCCAGGTCATGGAAGGATTTTAGAGGAAAAATTTGGGGAAAAAGATTCCCCACTGTGATCATGCTTCTTAGTGTGCACCAATATATAAGGACTAGCAAATGATATGTTTTGTTTATTAAAAGAAGTTAAGTTGGAATCAAGCATCACTATATAAATCTATATGCATATGTGTATATGTTCAAACACATATGTATCTGTATACATACACACAAATATGTATGCACATATACATGTTACATAGATATACACATATGCAAACATGTATTGCATATGTGTATATATGTGTATACTGTGTTTTTACATTCCCCAATGTAACTCTTCTTCCTCTTTTCAGAGAATCATAGAATCATAATTCATAATAAAGAATAAGATGGTGGGGCAGAAGTGAAATTCAGTAAAGCTGACATTTAAACATATTGTTAGTTGAAATAAATTAGATAATTATTGTCTAGATAGGTACATTCGCTAAGGTGTTGTCATAAGAACAATATAGGTTTTGTAACAGAAACAAAGTAGGTTCAAGATTATAGTGCACATTGGGTTAAGTGGTGATCCACAGTTTCCAGTTGCTCAAAGTCCTCTTCTCCTTTTCATGGGGATCCCTGTGAAATTCCCCACAGGCAGGATATAATTTCCTTTCAGAACTCCTTATAATTTCTTGAAGCTGTTTTTGTCTTTGGGGTCCAAAGCAGACTGAGCATAAGCTTTTTTGGGGAAGCTACTAGAACTAGAATACCAATAAGAAGTCCAAAATGTTCCCATTTCTTGAATTCATAAGGTTGTCCTTTAGCCAAAGTGCGGTTTGGAAAACAATGAGACCAAAGCTGGTGTCAAGGCCTGACTTCTTCTCCTTCCTGTCAGCCCCATACCCTAAAGTGATCACTTCTGGGGAGGTGGAGGGGTGTGTGTGCTGGTATATAGCTCATGATACTCAACCCATGTGCTTTCTGACCTTAATAAAACTTAAGGCAGGGGGAGGGAAATCTTTTGTTCCAGCCAAGCCTTTTTTATTTTATTTGCTTTGATTTTCAGGGAAAGAGAGGAGGGGTATTGCCCTTTCTCTCCCCGCCACCCATGACTATTCATCTGTGAAACTGGAAATCTGATATACTCAAAAAAATTCATTATAGTTTGATGAGCTTTGGATTTCAGGATTCATTTGTGTGTAATATATTTTTTTAATTTTCTTTTCCAGATAACCCAAGTATTTTATATGCAGCATTTTTCCTTTTATTTTAATGTACAGCCAAACCTATCAGTTTTTTTAATCTGCTCTGAAAGTATATTTAAATTAGCATTTGTATTTACCAGCTCACTGTGTTGGTAATAATCAGCAGAATGAAATTGTAAATACGACGAAATGCATCTTTTATAGTTGGATAAGCCCATCAATAAGGAACAAAATGGCTCTCTTTCTTTTTTTAATAAGCTTCAAAAAGCATTTGTCTTACTGCAGACATCATACTTCACCAACCATGTAAGAATTTATTTCCATTGTCATGATTTAGTTAGTTGAAAAATGGGTTTTAAAAGTCTGAAAGTTACTTATTGTTCTCATGATAGGAGGTTATCTGTATTAGAGCCAATGGACTGAAGTGGGAACTAATTTTATATAGCAGAATTATAGCAAATAGACTTCCCTCAGTATTACTGTAGTTATTAAATAGTATCACCCTAAAACCAGAACAGAGGAATTGATAGCCTCTAAGGAGATTCACTGTGCATGCACACCAAGAAAACTCTTCAGCATTTCTGATAGAGGAAAATGTCTAGTATGTGGAGACATTCTCCACAGGGGGAAAAATCAATTAGAGAATAGAGAGGATTAACAAGTTGTGTGGAAATGAGGAAAAGTGCTGCTATTGAAAGGAGTCTCATTAAAATAGAAAAATAATCAACATATCAAGAAGTTGAAACTTCTTTATGTCAAAGAAACTCAGATTGGCAAAAGTCTTTGGAGGCCTAAAAATATTTTCTACCATATATATCACAAGTGGTCATTAGATTTTTCATGAAGTCCTCCAGTGAAAGAGAATCCACTAGCATATTGAGGTAGTTCATTCTACATTAGAATAGAACGTAATAATAATTGGGATAGAGAAAAGGATAAAAATAAGTAAAGATAGATATACACAATATAATTATGTACATGTCTATATGTAAATTTGCACATATGTATCTATAGTTATATAATCTATATCTATGTTTATTTATCTATAAACCATATATATGTGAATAATGTATGTATGTATATAGAGGTACATCATGCTAAAGTCTTCCTCTGTCATTTCTGTTCCTAGATTCTTTAGGTATCAACCCAGGGTAGATACTTCTACTGGATCTTCTTTATAATTTGCACATACATGTATGACCCTATGTACACAATATAGATTTAAGCTTAGAGCTACATATATACACATTTGTACATATACATATATATGAGTGTATATACACACACATTTATACTACACATATATGTGTGTACCTGTTCATGCATGTCCACCACTTTGTGAGCCCATTTGGGGTTTTCTTGGCAAAGAAACTAGAGTGGTTTACCATTTCTTTCTCCAGTTCATTTTACAGATGAGGAAACTGAGGCAAATGGAGTTAAGCAACTTGCACAAGTTCACACACCTACTAACTGTTTAAGGCCATATTTGAACTCACAAAGATGAGTGTTCCTGACTCAAGGACTGCACTATGCCACATAGCTGCCCTATATCAGTAAATAATTCTTATAATTTAAAATAAACACCTCGGAAATATCTTTTAGATCTTTTGGAAGTGAGGTGATATATATGAGCACAATGACAGTAGTATATACATATGTATGTGTGTATGGGGCATATGCATATCTATGCACACACATTTATATGTATGCATATGTGTTTAATAGCAACCTTCAGGATTGTTCAAAAGATCTCCTAAGCCTCAGAATCAAAGGCTGTATCACAGAGTTAACAACCTACCGGCATTTAATATAAATATTCAGGAAAACTATTTTTTCAATAAAATCTGTATTGAGTAATTACCACTAAATATCATGGGTTGAAATGGATTCCAGAGAAACCTAGGTAGGACAGAGGCTTTGCTTGACTAGATTGCAACTATATGAGAGAGATTAAACCTATACAAATAAAATAGCATAGATTTAGATCATAAATCATCTCTTCTAAATTACCTTTTTCCTCATTCATTTTACATTTCAGCAAATTATGTATTAAAAAGCTGAAGATAACACAGCTAAGATTTGAATCTAGTTTCTCTGACTCAAAATTTAGCACTCTCTTCTTGGTCTACATCATCCTGCATTCTTAAGTATTAAGCTATATGAAAGATGAGATGTGATATAATATAATTCAGTAAATGTTAAATGCATGCCATTATTTGGTTCAACAATATTTTGGTTCAATTTACTTAATGCCAATAATATATTCAAGGTACATACTTCATCTTTAAAGAAAATATAATTTAATGTGGGGAACATGTTATACCCAGAAATTATTACAACATAAGGCATATTACAATGAGGACAAATTTTAAAAGTGTTAGACAATGTTTTCTAAAATAATGTGAGGAGGGAGAGATCATTTTCAGTTAGGATAAATGCAAAATTTTTTAACATATAAGTTAAGTAGTGAAGGAAAAAAATGCCTTTTTAAATTTTAACTTTAGTATTTGATATTTCCCAGTGACACATACAAACTATTTAAACATCCATTTAAAAAAAAATGAGTTCCAGGGGTGGCTAGGTGGCGTAGTGAATAGAGCACCGGCCCTGGAGTCAGGAGTACCTGAGTTCAAAACCGGCCTCAGACACTTAACACAAAAAACTAGCCGTGTGACCTTGGGCAAGTCACTTAACCCCAACTGCCCTCCAAAAAAAATAAAATAAAATAAAAAGTAAAAAAATAAAAATAAAAAATGAGTTCCAAATGCTCCCCCCCTTATCATTTAAAAGGCAAAAATTTGGTATAGCTTATACACATGCAGTCATGTAAAACATATTTACATATTAGCCATGTTGTAAAAGGAAACACAAAAAAGAAAAAAAAGAAAAGAAAAGAAATAAAAAGGTATGCTTCACTTTGCATTCAGACTCCATAAATTCTTTCTCTGGAGATGGATAGTATTTTTCATCATGAGTCTTTCAGAGTAGTCTTGGATCATTGTATTGCCAAGAATAGCAAAATTATTCACAGTTGATCATCCAACAATATTGTTGATTCAATGTATGAGTGTATGATGGTTTGGGTTTTGGGGGGGTTTTTTTGGTTCTGCTCATTTCCCTTTTTACAGGTTTATGTAAGTTTTATCATTGTCATCTGTTTATCTTTTTTTTTGTAGGAGTGCTAATGATCTTTTATTGAGACAAGGAAATTGTCAAATGAACTGAAGAATAAGAAAACTCCATGCTGTCACAAGACTTATTTTACAGTAGGCGTATTTCAGTTTGTGATCCCAAACTTGTTTCCATTTCACCCAATACTCCCAGATTCCTCCTTAAAAAGATCAAATAACAACATATGAAAATTGTGTATTGAAAGGAAAACCCTGAAAAATAAAGTAAGAATGTGGGGGGTTGATGGGAGGAAGCTATGTAAAACACATGAGTTATTCAGCCTCCACTTTCTCTAGGTAATCCTTGACCAGCTTCATCTTCTTGTCAGTAGGGATAGTTTTCTGCTCAAAGCTTGAAATTACCCTCCAGCATGACCTTAACTCCTCCACTATATTCTTGTAGAATACAGACAGCAGTTCAAGCTCCTTGTTGGAGAGCTCAGCCTTTGGAGAGCTCAGTTGGAGAGCGGTCACCACTTTCGTGCAGGTGGCCATGTCGTCATAGTGCTGAGCTTACTTAGCCAACTAGGTCTTCTGGAAAATCTCATTCTTCTCCATAGTAGACAGGTTTTGGATGGCAGTGGAAGGAGTGGCAGTGGCAGAAGCACTACATGGCTCCAGAGAGAGAGAAGCAGTGCAGAGGGTAGGGGCAAGAGAGAATCAACCCAGATAAAGAAGAGTCCTTGAAAGCCTAAAAGGTGTAGGGGGCCATAGGAGAGAAGGAAAAGTAAAGGAGAGTGGAGAAAGGGGGAGAAGCAGGTAAGCAACTCTTTATCCTTTCTTATAGCCTAGTATTATTCCAACATAATCATATCAACAACTTGTTCAGTCATTCCCCAATGGAAGGGCATCCCTTCAATTTCCAATTCTTTACCACCCCTAAAAGAGCTACTATAAATATTTTTTGCACATATAGGTCCTTTTCCTAATTGTTTTAGTATATGGACCTGGTGTATTGTTTGGTCAAAGGGTATGCAGGGTTTGGTTGTTCTTTGGACGTAGTTCCAAATTGCTCCACAGAATGGTTGAATCAGTTCCCAACTCCCACAAAAACGCATTAGTATCTCAGTTTTCAGACTTCCCCTCTAACATCTGTCATTTTCCTTTTCTGCTGTATTAGCCAATGTGATAAGTGTGGGGTGGGGGCTCAGAGTTATTTTAATTTTCATCCCTCTAATCAATAGTGATTTAGGGCATTTTTCCACATAATTAGGGATAGCTTTGATTACTTCATCTAAAAACTGGCCATTCATGTCCTTTGATCATTTATCAGTTGGGAAATGGTTATTTTTTCCCATAAATTTGACCCAGTTTTCTATATATTTGAGAAATGAGGTTTTTATCAGAGAAACTTGCAATATTTTCCCACAGTTATGAATATATGCTTCCTTCAATTCTGTTTTTCCCATTTACCATACTCTCCTTCTCCTTTCATCCTTTCCATCTTCAAAAGAGTTTTGCTGCTCTGACTTTCACCTCCTTTAATCTTTTATCAACCTTTCCTCCCTCCTTTTATCCCCTTACCCAACTACTTTCCTAGAGGATTCCTATAACCAACTGAGTGTCAATAGTATTCCCTCTGAGTCAATTTTGACAAGAAAAAATTTCACATGCTTCCTCCCCCTGCAACTGCCCTATCTTTCCTTCTATTGTAAAAAAGTTTTTTGTGCCTCTTTTATGTCAAATAGTTTACCACATTCCCTCTCCCTTTCCCCTTTTTGTAGTGCATTCTTTCTTCTCTTAATTTCTTCCCTATTATATTCCATTCACACTATTCCTATTGTCTCTGTGCACCTCCTCAAACTATACTAGTAATGAGAATGTTTTTAGGGGTCATACATATCATTTTCCCTCATAGGAATATAAATAGTTTAATTTTATTGAACCCATGATTCTCTTTCTTTTTTTGTGCTTTGTTTACATCTTGTATTTAAAAGTCAAATTTTCTAATCAACTTTGATCTTTTCATCAGGAATCCTTGAAAATTTCATCAAATGTCCATCTACACTCCCACCACCCAACACCAAAAAGGTTATTTTCAGTTTTGCCAGGTAGGTGATTCTTGGTTATAATCCTAACCCTTTTGCCCTCCAGAATATCATACCTCAAGCCTTGAAATCCTTTAATGTAGAAGCAGCTAAGTCTTGTTATCTTGACTGTGGGTCCATAATATTTGAATTGCTTCTTTCTGTCTTCTTGCAATATTTTCTCCTTGACCTGGGAGTCCTGGATTTTCTTTTAATATTCCTGGGAGTATTCATTTGGGGATCACTTTCAGGAGATTATTGGTGAATTCTTTCAGTTTCTATTTTGCAATCTGTTCTGGGATATAATGGCACTTTCCCTTGATTATTATTTTTTTTTTGGAAAGTGATTTTCAGACTCTTTTTTTTATATCATGATGTTCTGGTAGTATAATCATTCTTAAATTAACTCTCCTGGACCTATTATTGGTCAATTTTTCCAATGAGATATTTCACATTTTCTTCTATTGTTTTCATTCTTTTCATTTTGTTTTATTGGTGTCTCATAAAGTCATTAGCTTCCACTTGTCTAATGATAATTTTTGAGGAATTATTTTCTTTCAGCAGTTTGTCTCCTCCTTTTTCATTTGACCAATTCTACTTTTTAAGAAAGTCTTCTCTTCGGTGAAGTTTTGTGCCTCTTTTCTTTTCCATTTGGCTAACTTTTCTTTCCAAGGCATTATTCTCTTCATAGGATTTTTGTGCCTCTTTTACCATTTTGCCCATTCAGCTTTTTGTTTTTACAGTTGTTATTTTCATCAGTATTTTTTGTGCCTCCTTTGCCGAGTTGTTGATCTTTTTCTCATGATTTTCTTGCATCACACTCATGTACCTTCCCAGTTTTTCCTCTGCTTCTCTTACTTGATTTTTAGAATCCTTTTTTAATTTTTCCATGGCATGAGATGAATTTATATTATTTTCTTGAAAACTTTGTATAAAGTAGTATTGACTGTTATCTTTACCTATGTTTGTGTTTTTATCAATCCCATCTTTCTAGAATCAGGATGTTTTCTGTTGTTTGCTTATTTTCCAGTCTATTTCTTGACTTTTCCCTCTATTTTAAAGTGAGTCTGTGCTTCTGGAGTGGAGGCAGCATTGTCCTATGTTTTAGTATCCATGTTCAGATGTTTCCAGAGATAATGGTTGTGACCTGTAAGGTTTTTTGTTCTTTTAAGGTGGTATAATACAAGAATTGTCTTTTTACAAGTCTGTGCTGTGGTGTGTGAATGACCACAAGCACTCTTTCCACTTTGGAAATGTGACCAGGATCCCAGCTCTTCAGTGTCAGCAAGCTCTGGTGTGCTAGTGCACCTTCTCACTCTGGGATTGAGACCCATGACTGTGACCAAGATCAAAATATGGTCAATGCGGCAAATTATTTCCCCCAGTTCCAGCAAAGGGAGTCTTGTAACCTCCTTCTAAACAATTGTGTGACTCACTCACCATTTGTGAGCTAAGAGATCCATCCATAAAGCACTAGTACTGCCACTGACTAGTCACCCTCAATGCCTACCACTGATTTGGTGAGGTTATGCCTCTGCTGTACTTCACTCTGGTTCAAAAGACCTTTCCCTGCTAATTTTCTAAGTTGTCTTGAGATAGACAATTGTTTTCCCCTGATTTTTTATGGGTTTTTTCTGATTCAGAATTAGTTTTGGGACAGATGTAAAGTTATTTGATGGGGTTTGGGGGACAGCTCAGATAGGTTGTTGCCTTTCCTCTGTCACCTTGTCTCTGTCCCTGACAGGGATTTTTTTTTCTTTTTTGAGTGGGGAAGAAAGGCCACTTGGGGTTGTGACCCAAGGTTACACGGTTAGTGTTAGGTTTCTGAGGTCAGATTTGAACTCAGGTCCTCCTGACTACAGGGCCCACATTCTATTCACTGTGCCACCTAAGTGCAGTGAATCAAATTTGTCAGGCTAGAGCTATGATCGGAGTGAATCAGAACTGCTTCTTTCAATGGGCATGAACATTTAAGGGATTTGTGCATGTGTGTGTGTGTGTGTGTGTGTGTGTGTGTGTGTGTGTATGTGAGATGGGACATGCACTCATATCACACAGGCTTCAGGATCAGTCTAACAACCTATGCTTTATTAGAAGATGTATTAATTACTATATTTAACAATTTGGGAAAGAGGGGGAAATGGCAAAGATCTGAATATAAATTGAATGTTAGTAACTATGGAATATATGTTAAAATATAATTTGCTTGACTGTGGCTATTTATCTTAGCATTTATTAATGGCATAACGGAATACCCTAATCATGGCTACTTTTTACTGACAATGATTAGAACTAATTCTATATGTATTTTTTTTTTGTTTCTCACCATTTTGCTAATTTTTTTTAATACTATGTTATAGGGGACAGTAGATCAATAGCAGCAGTGGTGGTTTCCAGAATTATCAACCCATAAATGCCCAAGACAAAGTAAAACATCAGTAGATCTCTGCTAGATGGGGGAGGAGGGGCACACAGAGTGCAGTCCAATCTCTGCCACCAGAGTGAGAAGCAGCAGAAGTGGCAGCCCTGCAGCCACATCCACATAGCTGCTTCAGAGCTCCCAGCCTGCAGAACATAGGGGGACCAAGAAACCATTCAGAGGCTAAGTGCTGTTGCCTTAAGCAGCCTGGATCTGGATGGCAGTCTTGGGTGGTGGTTGTGGGGTTTGTCACCAGTGAGCCAAAGCTGGTGAGGACTGTAGAGATGGCACCTTCCTAAGAGCTCTGGCAGCTGTGAAAACCTCAGCTATTTGGGACAAAGTTCTCCCCTCTGGAAGCAGATTTATACTGTGGCAAAGAGCTCAAAAGTCAAGTAATTGACTGGCAACATGAATTAGCAGAGGAAGCAAAGCAAGCACAGATATCTAATTTTAGATTCCGTTTGGGGGGACAAAAAAGATCAAAGCATGGAATGGGAAGAAGACAACACAGAACTTCTGCACAAAAAGCTTTCAAGAAAAATATGAGCTGCTTATGGGCCATGGAGTATTCAAGAAAGATTTTGAAAAGCAAGTAAGAGAAGAGGAGGAAAAACTGGGGAGAACAATAAGAATGATGCAAGAAAATCATGAAAAAAGAGTCAACAACCTGACTGAAAAAAATAATACCTTAAAAATAAACTAACTCAAATGGAAAAATACGTCCAAAAAGCCAATGAGGAGAATGCCTTAAATAGCTGAATTTGCCAGATGGAAAAAGAATTTCAAAAGCTCTCTGAAGAGAATAATTCCTTCAGAATTAGAGTGGAGTAGAAGGAAACAAATGACTTTATGAGAAATCAAGATACTAATAAACAGATCCAAACAAATGATCAAAAAAAGAAGAAGAAAGAAGGCAATGTGAAATATCTCATTGGAAAAACCACTGACCTGGAAAGTAGATCCAGAAATGTCAATTAGGTAATGATTTTGTTTAGAATTTTATCATTATATAATATAAGAATCAAAATAATTTTTTGGAAAATAATTTCCCCTTACACTAAATAAGATATCATTGAATTCATTTTGAAAACAGATGCCTTTATTTAAGTATCTAGAAACACACTTTGAAAACAAAATAAAATGAATATGGTTATTTCACTTATTTTTTTTTATTTCTTTACTTGCAACTTGAGAGAATCTTTTCCCTAAACTTGCACCTACCTCCTGAGTTCTTTGACTGAACTCTTGCCTATTTGGCTGATGGAAGATTATCCTAATGCCAACCTTTGTTTATCTGCTGCCTATTACTGAACATGCACCTAAGTAGACTTCCTCCTACTTCTTACCAGTGGATAATCGTTTCCTACCTTAGAAGCATCTGTTTAATGTTCACATTCCGGCCATTCCTCCTTAATCTGACCTTGTTTTTCATTATGGCACCAAGTGAAGCTAGCTTTAAGTACTACCTTGTAGTTTTTGTTTGTCTGGTTGGTTTGGTGGTTTGGTTTTTGTTTCTTAGTCTCCCAATTTTACTACTTTCTGTGCATATTTCAGTAAATATGCAAATATTCCTTATACTGTAAAACTTTGAACACCTTGGGGAATTCTTAAAATAAAAGAATTTGGGATATTTTTAAATAAGCCTTGAAAACAATAAAGAAAAAGGTAAATATTAGAAAATATTTTATTTTCCACAAAGAATGTCATCATGGATTTTAATGTGCTCTAATTTGTACAGAACAAAATGATTTGCATATAAGCACAATTATATACCAGTAGGAGGAGACAAGAATCTTTTTCCTTTTCTACAGACCATGTGCTTCAGGGAAATCACTTTATTTTTCTCTTAGGGAAAGGACAATCTTTTTTTTTTAAACCACTTAGACATTTCTTTTTCTGCATCAGACATTTATTTATATAATTGTGAGTCATTTGATAATCCCAGTAGAATGTCTCATTTTGGAAAAATCTTAGAGGAATTCAGTGAAATTAAGAAACTCCAACATAAATGCCTAGGGATTTTCATTGCTGTATCATAATAAATTAATATAGTTAATTATATTGAAATTTTAAAAACTAGGTGAGGCCTCAGAAGAATAAATTTTAAAATACATAAAATGGTTGTGCTTGATAAAACTTCTCTTTAGTGCCATGGTGGTGATGCTCAAGTCTGTGGTGTGATTTTGAACTGTGGACTTCACACTTCAATGCACTTATTAACATGACTAGTCTCCATAATGACAGGAGCCATAACAAAGCAACTGCTCTTTCAGGATTTCTTTACATGGGGTCCATGAATTCACTTTTTAAAATATTTAATAACTATCTTTCAATATAATTTCCTTCTTTGGTAATTCTATGTACTTTATTATAAATCTATTTAAAATCATTCTTCTGACAAATGTTCCATAGGCTTCAGCACACTGCCAAAGGGTCTTATGACAAAGAGAAGTCTAAGAAAACCTGGCTTTGTGGCTAATCTTTCAGAAAATGTCTCTCCCACACACAATCTGGAAATGAGCTCTTCCAAGACCAAGGAGATAACAAGGAAGAATCTGACAGAGAGTCCACACTAGAAGACTTTTTTGCTTGCTACGCCTTGACGAAATGGTTCTCTGAAGAGTTGATACAACCACCATACCACCCCAGTACATTGGAAAAGGGGCTAGAGTGGAAATTTATGAATTCTTTGAGAAATTTTAGATCTAAGAATAAATTTTATACACCATCTCCTTACAAAAAGACTTGAGATAGCTTATTGTTAAATACATAAAATAGTAATTTTCTTTTCTTTCATCAGTTAGAATTATTCAAATCCACTTAGAATAATAACACCTTGTGTTCTTACAGTATCTATTATGATCTAGTCTTTTATTATTCTCCCGTAGTCAGTCATGCTTGACATAGGAGCATGGCAGTGTGTTTTTACCCTTGGGTGGGTTGTTTTCCTTTTCTCATACTCCTATGTTTAATGTATTTTTTAAAAGCATAAAGTGAGAACAAAGTGATGGAATTGTGTTTAATGCCAACAATATTGCTGCTAAGGCTCAGCAACTTTTCATGATTGAAAAATAACAATAAAAACACGAAGCAGAAGACTAGCCTAAAATTCGTAACATTTGTATAATTAGATACACCTAAAATTAAAGGATTATGAACATCAATCATGTCAAACGCTTTTGATGAAGAGTTTTACTAATCTACAGTGGCCATAATCTCAGAGGAAGCAAAGGCACTGTTGGAATTACAAAATTATAAACTGTTCATGCTTGTTCTGAACCCCAAGTAAACCAAGAAGTAATATCGAAGCTGTTCTTTGAAGATGGAGTTATTGGTTTCATGTACATTAGTATCCCCAATTGCTACTATGTCCATAGGATAGATTGCAAAACCATCTAGCCCTGGGCTAATAGACCAGATATTTCCCCTGCATTTTTTTTCTCTTATTCACATTCTGAGGAACAGAATAAGAAGAGGGAAAAGAAGCATCTGAAACTGAAAACTGACAAAAATGTTGTGAATTTTTATACTGAGTGGAGAATCTTTAAAAGGGAGGTTGGGAAGTGATATTTGTAGAAACCATGACACCACAAAAGGTCACACACAAAACACTGAGAGAGGAAAGAGATGTGTGTGCATGCATGTGTGTGTGTGTGTGTGAGAGAGAGAGAGAGAGAAAGAGAGAGAGAGAGAGAGAGAGAGAGAGAGAGAGAGAGAGAGAGAGATGCATTTTTTTCAGGTTTCTGAGCATCAGTGACTGTAGTTACAACTCCAACACTGGTTAGAAACTGAAAACATTTCAGTTAGAGGAAAAGATGAGACTAATGGACAATTGCTGAGGGAACATTCTTGGAAGAAGTTTAGGGCGGTATCTGGTGCATAGTAGGTGCTTATTAAATTCTAGCTGACTGAGAGAAATGACTCCAGTTCCAGAAGCCTGATAAATTGATAACTTACACCTAGGGGTGCTAAGAGAAATATATTTCATCTTTTTTGACCATGATATTGCTGGGGCTGGAGGTGGGATGAGGGAAAAAGAGAATAGTATCATGATAACTGTATTCTACTTTGCTACCAGATGTTTCCAGGTTCCTAGGATCTTTTGGGAATATGTCAATTTAGTAAATATGCCAACTTAGCTATTAAGAAAAGGTGATCATTTCAGATGGGCCTTGAGGAAGGTTCAACTTTTTACAGTAGCAGTGAGCCTGGCTTGCAGGGTTTTCATTATTATGGGGTTTTTTGCTTTATATTTCTGGAAGGTAAGATATAACAAGCTAAGTGAATGTATTGTCTTCTGAGTTCCATGAGGAAAAAGAGGAGGTAAAAATCTTGGTAGGCAGTAAAGTACAAGCTAAATATAGACTATTTTGGATGATATTAATTGAATATGTATCATAAGGGTACAGAAAATTAGTTAAATTGGTGACAAATGTATGCAATAGTGTATGCAAATGAATCTTTTGCACAATATTTTTTATCCACATACCAAGTTGAGAAGAACATATGTCAAGGTTTGGAGTGGAAATGAGGAGTACTTGTTATAGAGCTATAGTTTGAACAAATTTATTAAACTAATGATAAACTAAGTAAGCTTTAGCTACAGATATCTAACCACACCTTTTATAGACAGGGAGAAACATATCAAAGACAGCTCCAGGTGAGAAAATAATACTTTTAAACTATTCCAGTATTTATGGAAACTCCTTTCCAATTCATAACTTTGAGAGAGATAAACATAGTGATGAGTTGCTAAGGGATTAGCATTATCTTAATCCTTGATTCTCTTCCCATTTGATGAATATTTCCCAGACCCTTCCATTTTTCATAAGGGTCCAGTCCAACCACCCTCTATTTTCTGGGCTTTACTACCGTGTTTTAGCTCCCTTCTTCCTGTACTCTGCTGGCCTCTTTTTCTAATTTGTGAGTTCTTCCTGCAGCCTCCATTTTGGTTATCTTGTTTCTGTGAGTTCATTTTCCCCACCTTCCCTTTTTTCCCATCTTGTTTAAGTGTTTTCCCCCATTAGCATGTAAGGTTCTTGAAGGCAGGGGTCTTCATTCTTTTTGCCTATATTTGTCAACCCTGAGCTTAGTGTAGTAAATCTTTAACTAATGTTTGGTGACTTTTTTTATTATGCCTAGACATCTTTACAAAAGAAATCAAAACTGTCTTTTCATTGTCATATACAGAGGCAACTAAGGAAACATGATTCTAAAAGAAAATCAGCTGATCATGTGGCAGGGTGGCCTTTGTAGTATTTATCTGATAGTCTCACATGTCAAGAGAGCATAGGAAAGGGATTCAGTGTATTAGTTAGACCCCCTACAGTGAACACATGCATCTGAATCATGCAAGACAGGCAAGGGTGAGGGGGCCACAGTTTGTATGATTGAAATGGTTGAGTATCAATATGATCATATTTTTAGTTGCATATTTTGTGTGTCTACTATAAATATGGTCTTTTATTGCTTGAGGGAAAGGTGAGAATTATATGAAAGAAATTTTTGTGTTTTGTTCTAACTAACCCTTATTCAACTTCCTCACAACATCCATGAAAGGTATGTAATAATAAAATAAGGTAATTAGAATAAAATAATTCTTTAAGAATTGCCTGTCATTTGGGAATTTGTAGTTTAGTGGGTGAAGTATTCCCTCTCTGTGCTGAGAGAAACTTTGAAGTGTTAACAATCTTTTAGCCACAAGGTGACTTGAGTCAATTCAAGGAGGAATGGGGAGGAGGGGAGTTACTTAACAGAACACACAGAATTTGAAAAAGCTGACTAAGAGAACGGAAGGAGAACCTTTCTCAAAAGAGCTGAGCAAGCAGCTACTATTATAGAGAGAGCTCTTCAGCCCTAAGCAGTAAGGAATGATCCAAAAAGAAAAAAAATGGAGTCAGACAGTGAAAAATAACATTGAAGGGAGAGATGAAGGTGGGTAATTCTTAGTTATCTTGAAATAGAAGACTGGAGGTAGAGGTATTAGTTACATTTACTTCTTGGATATTGAGGAAAATTTCCACAAAGTTCCTATTTTTTCCTCTGTCCTTATCCAGTCACAGACACTATAAGGAACTGTACTTGCTCTTTTTATCTGAATGTTTCCTTTATTCCAATTTTGCATTAAATATAGAGAAAACAGAGAGATTGTTTTGAAACAGGAAAATTTAGATTAAAGAAAGGGGCTCCTAGGTGGCATAGTTGATAGAGGGCAGAGCCTGGAGTCAGGAGGACTGATCTTCCTGAATTTAAATCTGGCCTCAGAAACTTAGCAGTTGTGTGACCCTAGGCAAGTCCTTTAACCCTATGAGCCTTATCTGTAAAATGATCTGTACAGAGAATAGCAAACCACTATAGTATCTTTACTGAGAAATCCCCAAATGCAGTCATGGAGAGTCAGACACAATGGAAAAATGACTGAATAAAAGTTTAAATCAGAAAACCACACCAACTCCTGAGGAATTTTTTAGATGTCAGGGGAAATTCTTTTCTCTCCAAATTAAAAGTCCAAAAATTCTATCAGTCAGTCGTTAAATCTCTATTATACATTTAACATCATGCTCATTTGATAGATCAGGAAACCTATATTCATTGACGTTTCTGTGGTTACATAAATAGCAACAAATTCCAGATGTGGGATCTGAACCCATCTCTCTCCTAACTAAATCCAGCTGTTTTTTTCATTGCATCACAAAAATGCTCAAAACTACTATGAATTATTTATGTGGATTTTTTAAAAATATGGCTGGCTTCATTATGGTAGTGCTTTATTCCCAAGGGATAATATTAACATTAACTAAGATATGATATTACTCATATTTTACCTGAAATAACTGGGTAGTCTAGGATTTCACATTCATCTTTGTATATAATTAATGATTACATAGACACTATACAAAATTTTGATCTGTTAATAATATAAGCAATCTTAAAGATCATTTAATTCAAACTCATCTTCAGAAGACTAAAATTTAAAAAAAAAAGTATGTCAAAGTCAAACCAATTTAGCCATTTCTTTTTAGTGGCTATCATATAGCAGAGGGATTACTTGAGGAACTTAAATTCAACTATATTTATAATGTGTAAACAGATAAACATATTTAAGTTAATTTGAAAGAGAGGAAGAATGCACTAATAATTAAGAAGATTAGTAAAAGTTTTCTATAAGAAATGGTATATGCGATAACATTTAAGGAAAAATAGAGAGGTAAACAACGGAGCACATTACAGGTATGTGAGTCAGCCAGCAATGGTAGATAGAAAGCTGAGTTTGGGAATGACTAAGTATGCCGTTTTCACTGGAGTAGAGAGTTTATGAGATAGAGCAATGTTCAATGAACCTGAAAGGGTAGACTGGTGCCAGATTATAAAGAGTTTTCAATGCTAAGATAAAGAGTCGGTGTTTCATCCTGGTTTCATAGAGAGCTGTTGAAGTTTCATGAAAAGAGCATAACAGAGTGAGATTTGTGCTTTAGGAAGATGGTTTTAATAGTTTTGTAGAAGGATTGCTCCCAAACTTCACTTTAATAAAATATTGATTGGGTCAACATATGAATTTGTTTACTACTAAAAAAAGTGAAAAAGATTTTTTTAAAAACAGCTTTAACCATTAATGTAGTCATTACAAAATGTTTCAGTTAGCAATATGATGACATGATGGATGCTAATATTTTAAAGAAAAATAAGTGAAAGACATTTAATGTATTTAATTAAGCATTTTAGAGCATGTTGAATTTACTGGTACTGGTTTAAACCAAGTTCTGTCTAATGACATTAAAAAACTGCTTAATTCTGATTACAAAATGAGAGATTTTACAGTCTAATGAATTTTTAATAACACTTCAGCACATAAGTCTATGGACCATTCCTTAATGCATAAAAAGAGATAGAAATCTTCATATTTCATTAATTTAAGTATTTATCAATGGAGTGCACATAATTTCCCCAAAGTCGTACTTATTTACCCTAAAGTACATTTTTAAAACACCATATCTTTAATTCATTTATAATCCATTTCAGTAAAGATCAGAAAATCAAAATTATTCCTACAAATGCCCATTCATGGAATGGTATTTAAAAATGACTTACTTTCAGAAGATAACCTTGCACTGATTGCCTTCCAATGTAAATAAAAAATTGGAAAATGAAGAAACCACCAGCACTGGGAATCATATGATATCCTCCAAATGTTTTTCCTAATGCTTTGGAAAGTGTGAAACACAAAGAACATTTTCTGAATAATTTCAGCTTCCATTTTAAAACACAAGTACATGATAAGGAAAATTTAATTTATGCATTTCTAACTAGTTTGCACTTAAGTCATAAAAATAGTGCATTCTGAAAGCTTACATAATATAAGGTAGCCAACTGAGTTTTATTTTGTGACTTTTAAATGTTTCTTCTTCGAAACAGGAAGTGACACATTTTCCAGAATAAATGAATCGTAAAATTTATGAAGATTCAGTTCAGAAGCCCAGAGTCACAAAGTACCAAGGAACTCTGACCTTGGCAAAAGCCAATCTCCAAACCCTCAACTAAGTGGTGCCATTTGCTATGGCTCTTGGAAATATCACTTCCCAGAGGCTGCCAGTCCATTACACCCAGGGGAGAGGTCAGGCATTTGTGAAGTTGCCTCTGCCTCTCTCTCTCTCTCTCTCTCTCTCTCTCTCTCAATAGAAATTTTTTTAATTTTTTTCCTCTGTTCATCAAAAGCAGCTGATATAAACTAAAATTCCAAGTTCAAATCAAGAAAAATTATCATTTTTAGAATTATTAATATTTTCATTGCTTAATGACAATGCCACCAAGGAATGTTATTTTGCTCTTTGCTGGTAGCAATCATATGGTTTATGTTGTCCCCAGTTCTCCCAGTATTTGAGAGATAGAGGTTTGGCAGTGGATATCTACTATTTAAAATGAGCAACAAAGTTTGGAGAAGAATCCTCTACTTCCTGACCTACCCCATTCCCCCAGAAGTACTCCTTTCCAAAAGTTATAGCATGAGGTGGAGTAGATGTTACACTTTCTACTGTGAAATAACTGGGACACATTTCTTCAAGAAACATGGTTTTCAGACTGAAAAGATTTATTTCTGGTCCATATAAAATATTGAGACTCCCCTTCAAATGAGATAATATTTGCAACTCATTTAGCACAGTGCCTAGCACATAGCAAATGTTTAATAAAACGCTTATTTTTTTCCTCCTTCCTCCCTCCTCATAGCCACAATGTGTTTTGCTAGATCTGTCTCTTATTGTATCTGATCGTTATTAGATTTTCATTATGAGTATTTATATGCTAGAAATATGTAAATGCTGTGGATCAAGGATAGATTGTTATGTGGATTGTCTAGATTTAAGGAAGTGATGGAGAAAATTTTAATGATATGAATTATACTTAATTGTGTGTATTTTTTTGAAAACCTGTTGTTAGTCATTTATTAACACATCCCTACTACCCTTATCCCAGACTGACCTGTATTTCTGTCTGTGATTGAACTAGAAATCATTAGAAGGTATGGAGGTTTAACTGAGTAAAAAACATGCTTGGGAACGTGTGACCTGGCTTGACTGCATATGGTTAACAAGGTTTCTGAAACTTGGTTCTTGACCTACCTTCTCCTCTTCTTACAATAGAGTAGTTATCTTCTTATACTGTTTTTATGTGTTCTTTTCTTATGGTACTTGTAAAAGTATGGACCTCAAGAGTCTCCTCCCATCAGTCTCTGTCTCTGCTCGTTCTTCATTCTGTGTATTTACCTCTCTTTCTTTCTCAGTTTATCTCCCTTTAACTTATGACAAGAGTAATCCTCTCCTGGTGCTTTTCCTGGTGCTCTCTAACATCTCCTAAGCCTCTTTGTAAGTTTTTTACTCAATTTACATACTGTGCTCAGCACTGAGAATACAAAAACAGGAAAACGAGACATTACCTCTAAACTCTCTAAAACTATAATCCTGCTTAGAAGAATTCATCCCCTCTCTATATGTTTATTGGTCATTATGTTCAAATTTATATAGACAAAGTGTTACCTAAATAAACAATTGTCCTGGTGCTTATAAATACATTGGTGAACACGACTTCAGAAAAATACAGTCATATCTACATGGGTCATCTAGGTCAGTCATTTCCACTTGCAGAAATTTTCATTCAAATAACTTAAATTACACATTTATTTTCCCCAATTGAATTAGCAAACTTATGAAAAAACCCTCTGAATCATCTAATATGGTAGTATAGTATACTATGGCTTCTTAAGAATTTTAAGAGAAAGGGGGCAAAAGCAAAATGGTGGAGCAGAGAAAGCACTCAGGTGAGCTCTCTAAACATTCCCCTCCAAATAACTTCAAAATAATGCTTCAAATAGAATTCTGTGTGGCAGACAAAGCAAAAGGTCAAGGTGAGATATTCTTCTAGACCAGTGATTCTCAACCTGTGGGTTATGTTCAATTTGCAACAATGAAAATACATCTTGCATATCAGATATTTACATTACAATTCATAACAGTAGCAAAATTACAGTTATGAAGTAGCAATGAAAATAATTTTATGGTTGGGGGTCATCACAGCATAAGGACCTATATTGAAGAGTCACAGCATTAGGAAGGTTGAGAACCACTGTTCTAGACCAAGACAAATTAGGTATTTGGAAGGAGAGATCTATGAAAAATATGTGGAAATCTATGAAATTATGAACAACTTTAGCAAAGTTGACAGATACAAAATAAGACCATATAAATCATTAGTACTTCTACTTACTACTAACAAAATTCCACAGGAAAGTAAAAGGAATTCCATTTAAAATATCTGCAGATGAAATAAATATTTTTGAGTCTACCTACCAAGACAAATCCAGGGATCATATGAACAGAATTACAAAACACTTCACACAAGTAGAGATATAAATAATTCTAGACATTAATTGTTCCAGTGTACATTGAGTAAAACTATAAAAATAGCAATTCTACCAAAGTTAATATACTTATTCATCCCCTTGCCAATTAAACTATTACAGCTAGAAAAAAAACAATCATAGGAAAGAACAAAAAACCAATAACATCAAGAGAATCAATAAAAAAAATATGAAGGAAAGCAGACTAGCAGCAATATATTTCAAACTACATTCATGAAAACAGTGGGGTGCTTACTAAAAAAGCAGACCAGTGAATCAACAGAATAGATTAGATACACAACACACAGTAATAAATAACCATTGTAATCTAGTGTTTAAAAAACCCTCAAATCTAAGCTTTGCAGGTAATAAATCATCATTTAATAAAAATGAGTGGAAAAAACATATAGTCATTTGACAGAAACAGAATTATCAGTCAGATTTTTGGATAAGGGAAGAATGTATAGTGAAACAAGGATACCTGAAATTAAATATTTTTGCTCAAACAAAGCCAATGCAGCTAAAATTAGAAGGAACCTAGTTTCTCTGATAAAGGTTTCATTTCTCAAGTATATAGGAAACTGAACCAAATGTATTTTTAAAAATAAGATCAGTTCTCAGTTGATAAATTGTTAAGTAATATTGTTAGGTAGTTTTCATGAGAAGAATAGAAACTATCAATAGTTACATGAATAAATGTTCTCAATTACTATTGATTAGAGATATTCAATCAAAACAAGTCTGAGATACTACCTCATACCTATCAGATTAAGAGGATAAAAAGAGAAAAAATGACAAAAGTTGGAGGGGGTGCAGAAAAATTGGGACATTTGTGCATTGTTGGTGAAGTTATGAACTAGGCCAACTCTCCTGGGGAAGAAACTGGAAACATGCAAAAAGGCTTATAAAACTGTATTCATTCTTTGACCTAATTATACAACTACTAGGTCTCATAAGAATCAAAGAGAAAAAAGATCTATGTGTACAAAAATATGGTGATTCTTTTTGTGTTGTGAAGAATTGAAAACTGAGGTGATTTCTCTCATTTGGGGAAGAGCTAAAAAATTGTGGCACATGGTCATGAGGGGATACTATTGTGTTATAAGAAACAATGAGTGAGACAGTTAAAAAAAAACCTGGAGATACTTATAAGTACTGATGCAAAGTGAAGTAAGAAATACCAGAAGAACATGATACACAGTAATAGCATACCACATAAAATACAGATATTCTGATAAATATACTGGTACAAGACAATTCCAAAGGATGCATGATGAAAAATGTTATCCCTCTCCACAGACACTGCTGATGAACTCTGGGTGCATATTAAAGTAGATTTTTTTATAACGTACTTTTTTTGTTTCTGTGTTTGTTTGTGGCTTCTCTTTTGCAACATGGTATTATGGAAATATGTTTTGCAAGACCCCGTGTATAATCAGCATAATATTGCTTTTCTTCTCAAGTGGTGGTGTATGGAGAAGAATACAGGGGAAAATTTTAACTCAATTATTTTAAAAGTTCAATTTTTTTAATGTAATTGAGAAATATTTAATGAAATTAATAAATATATGAACAGGAAAAACATAAAAAAACAGAAAGAAATAAAAAATAAGTTCAAGAAATTATTTTAACTTTTCTCCCCAAGGATGAGTAGTTTTCATCCTGTTTGGACATCCTGCATAATTTGGTCTCACCCTTTCATCCAATCTTATTTTCTATTAATCTCTAAAATAAACCATCTTCTCCTTTAGGTCTAATCTTCTCACTGTAGACAACACATATCATTATTACTTCATGCCTTGGTCCACTTTGGAATGTTTGTATCTTCTTCAGTTTTTCAAATTCTACTTGTTGTACAAAGTTCATGTCAAGTGCCAAGGCCTCCATGAAATTATTATCTTCAATGTTACCAGCCTAAGCAGACCTCTCTGTCTTCTAAACTCCATTTCACTCATCTTCAGTGTCACACAATATTTTGCATTTTAATTATTTTCCAATAATTGATTTTCCCCCACTGGAGGGATAGTCTTTCATTTTGTTTGTCTCATTTTATTTTCTAATATAGTCCTGCACTTGAAATTCATTCTCAATAAATACTTGTGGCTCAATTAATTCTATTAACTTCTGCTTATCTGTAAAGGAACATACTTATTTCCATTCAGTTTTTGAGAGTTCTCCTTTGACACTAATACTGACTGGCAGGAAATAAAGCATTTTATGGTACTTCATAATGTAGATGGCTAAGTGGTTTCTATAAAATGTTTTATTAGGATATAAAGTGCAAAAATTTGTCTCAGTGTAGATGCAACCTTAAAGGTTAGTCAAACATAATTTTCACTAAGAGGTTTTTTTATATGAGCTAAAGTCAAAGGAGGTGTACATAAAACCACTGAAATCAGGAACAGAAAAGATTGAAAACAACATATGACTGAATTATCTTTCAATTTGCAAGTCCTTTTTTACATCTCATGAAAGAGAGAGAAGGAAGTGAAGGTGGTGAGAAAGAAGTTAAGTGGGTTGCAAATAGCACATTATAGGTGCCAATGATCTAAACAGAATTGTTCTCATTGATATACTACAGCATAAACTCTATAAACATCTTCTCTGTATCTTTCATACATCTTTATTTTTTTTCTACTGACTTCCCATTACAAAGTAAGCTGCTTGAGGGTAGGTACTGTCTTGGGCTTTGCTTAAATCTCCAATTACTACCACATTACTTAGGCCACAGAGTTAGAGAGCTTAAAAACCACTTGATGACTAATTTAATTGGATGACTAAGTCCAAAAATACCAACTATTTATTGCAACAAAAGCTAACGTTTATATGGCTCTATGCAGTCAACAAAGAACTTTACCAATACTGCATTTATCCTCTTAACCCTGGGAGGTAGTTGCTATTATTATTCTTATTTTAAAGATGGAGAAACTGAGGCAGTCTCAAGTTGAATGACTTGTCCAGGATCCAATAACTAGTAGTCATCTGAGGTAAAATTTTGCTTCAGTCTTCCTTACTTCGGTTCAGTACTTCTATACAATGCATTATTATGCACTACACTCTGTGCATTGTTTTTATCCAAGAAAGCTACAAGGAAAAAAAACAAAGGGAACTCCTATATTGGATCTTATTTTCATCAAAATAAAATTAATAATTTAATTATTAATCAATAATTAAATAATTAATTGAATGAATAATCAGTTACTACAATAGAATTTATAAGAACCTTGTAGGAACTGATTAATTGATCCTGGAAACTGAGATGAGACAGAGATGAAACTAGGGAAGAATCTGGTGCACATCCTATGATTTCAGAGAGCAGAATATTTTTTTTAAGATAACTATTGACCCATGGTCGAAAATTGTACTGGGGAAGTGTAATGGTAATGGAATTTGTAGATGCCACTAAATTGACTTGTCTTTGGGGTTGCGTGTTAACACACAGAGTTTGTGAATCCCACTTGTGGGATAGACTTGTTGACATAAAGAGAGAACGCTGAACTGGAAGGAGCCATGAATTGAAAGGAAGGCTCAAGCCCAGAGAAGGCCAGAAGAAGGACTTTTGGAAAGAGCAGTATCCAGTATCATGGAGCCTGAGTTGCTGAGAGCCCATTGGAGCTGCCCAGGACTTTTGAGTACTACCACCTGCAGTTGCCAAGAACTGAGGTTGTATGGCTGTGATGGTGGTATTTTGTCTGTCTGTTTTGATGTTGTTTTTCCAGATTCACCTCAAGGTGGACAGTGCTACTATTGTAGACATCATGGAACCTGGCTGTTGGTTTGGAAGACCTGAAGAAGGATTTTCTTGTTGCATGTTCACAGGAATCCTAGAAGGGGGACTTTCTGGAACTTTCAGGGGTCTGGGACTGTTCTACAGGCAGAGTGTGACTTGATGAGGACACTGGCTATGGCTTTGTTGAGCCTTGTCTCCCCAGGAACTGAGATTGCTGAGGGCTTGCCTCAAGTGAAGATGAAAGAAGGGCCTTTCCTTGTTTTTTCAATGCTGAGATGTTACCTTGACCTTGTTATGGTTTGAGGGTGGTTTAATGGTAATCAATTTGTTGGATATTTAGGGCTAAGTAGGACAGATACTTAGGGCTAAGTAGCACCTAGTAACTTAGGGCTAAGTATAGAACTCTGTCCATTAGAGAAAAAATGTGAACTTCCCTGATGACTTGGGAGAAGGCTATTGGCTGAGACACTACCCTGTTGACTTGGGAGAAGACCAGTGCTTATAAGGAAGAATTTTAGAGAGACAGATGGATTTTGGATTTGACTCCTCAGTGAAGCTGACTGAAGACATGAACAGGATGGGACTTTGTTTGTTCGTCGCCTCGCTGATCCTTGAGTTCCAGGCAAAAGAAGTCCTGAAGGGTTTGAGATGTGAACTTCAGTTGTGCCAGGGATTGCCCTGAGGACAGGACAAGGACCTGGGAGCTATTCATCCCTGAGGACTAGACATGAACCTGCCAGCTTTCTGCTTTGAATCTAGGTGATTGTTTAACAGACTCAGGAGGGAACTGGGACCAGGGAAGAGGATCCAGGGAATCAGAGAGACTACCCAGAGTCAAAATGAAGAAAAGGCCTCCCCTTGGACTAAAATGAGGTTTGTTGGAAATCAAGGGGTGGAAAGATTGTGTGGTTGTCTAAGAACTTT
>CM053601.1:55740272-55753016 GCA_028646575.1 Pseudocheirus occidentalis
GAATTGTTGATTGAATCAATTCCCTCTTAGGGAAATTAGGTGATTCTTTTTGTTAATTGATTGATTAGATCTTTAATTTGATTGAATCTTTAAATGTGAAGCTGGTTCCCCCCTTAGGGAAACCAAGTGATTCTTCTCTTGTGCCTTGTTACCTTCTGTAATAAGATAAAATACTGAGACTTTCCTTGTTCTAAATATTGTATATTATATTGTCAATTGTTGATACTGTGAACATTGTACTGAATCTTGATTTGTAATGGAATAAACAGAGTGTTCACTAATACTGTGTAATCCAAATCTTAAAAGCTGTTCACAGTAGCATTCTCTCAGGAATTTACTGTTGATTGGCTTTACAGGTGGGTGGCCTTTTGTGCTCTCTTGCTCCCTTTTGAGAAAGTGCTTGGTGGATGAAAGTGCTTAAAGAAAGTGCTTAGGAAAGTGCTTACAGTGGATGCCATTATAATTATTTTGATTCCAGGGGTGAGAAACCTTTGGCCTTTTTGTGCTCTGTGATTGACCAAATGAATGTACTTTGTTTATGATTGGAAACTGATATCCTTTTGAGAAGAGACTTTGACTGACTAAAAGAATGTACTGTCTAGGGGTGGAGTAGTCTGATCTCCATTTGAGAAGAGACTTTGACTGACCTGGATTGAATTGAGAACTTACTTGTGAAATGTATGAGTTATACTGTATATTGACTTTCTCCATTCTGTGAATGTTTGCTGAATAAATGGGGTTTGCTATTCTGGTAATCCGAACTTTGGAAGTTGCCTTTGCTTGGCATTATAGGTAGTTACCCCAGGATGGAAGTAAATCTCTCAGGAATGAAGTTCTGGTCCTCTCATTCACATGATCAAATTAATGGTAAAACAGATATTTTCAGTGCAACTCCCATCTACTGATAATTTCAACAGGAGGACAATGTGTCAAGCTTTGTTAATAATATGATAACAGTGAAATATATCATAAGACAAAAACAATGAAAATGCTAAATTCTTATAAAGCTTTCCATCTCTACCTCATACCCCACTGGGAATAGCAAGAAAAATTTAAAATCTTAATAATAAATAAATAAATAAATAACCTAACATCTGCTTTAGGGCCTGATTGTGGTGATCATGACCTTGTCCCCTATTGAGGTAGCTGAGTCTCAATACATGCTTTTAGAGGCAGAAAATATTAAGCTTACCCTCTCTTTAAAAAAAAAAGGTGTTGAAAGGGGTGAGAGATACAGTAACACTGAACCAGAAAAAGGAAACATTAGAAATGTATATGAATATCATTATCAAGAAAACATTAAACATTGAGTTTATTTTTTACCTTGTTGTAAATGAAAAAAAACTTTAAAAAAATAGAGTGCTCATTAAAGACAAAACAATTTTAGGGACTAAAGATTTAAGAATTCAAGTCAAGAGAAAGTAATGAAGAAGCAAAGTAGCAAGAATATAACTTCACCACAGGACTTTAGTGTTTTAATTTCCCCATATCCTCTCCAACACTTATCATTTTCCTTTTATGTCATACTAACCTATCAGACAGGTGTGAGGTAGTTCAGAGTTATTTTAATTTGCATTTCTCTCTTCAATAGTGATTTGGAGCATTTTGTAAATATGAGTATAGAAAGCTTTGATTACTTTATTTGAAAGCTGTTCATATCCTTTGACCACTTTTCAATTAAGAAATTGTTCTTTCCATAAATTTGACAGTTTTCTATTTCTTTGAGAAATGAAGTGTTTATCAGAGAAACTCATTGTATGTTTTTTTTCAAAGTAGTGATCCCAACTATGTATTTCTCTCTATCCTATTTCCTAATTTATCCTACTTTCTCTTCCCTTTTACTTTGTTCATTCTCAAAAGTGTTGTGCTTCTGACTCTTATGTCCCCCAAACTGTCCTCCTTTCTGTCAGCTCCACCTCCCTTCACTTTATCCCCTTCCCTTCCTAATTTGCTGCATAATAAGATAGATTTCTAGACCCAAATGAGTGTGTTTATTATTCCCTCATTGAGTCAATTCCAATGACAGTAAAATTT
Organism: Pseudocheirus occidentalis; assembly: GCA_028646575.1. NCBI lineage: Eukaryota > Metazoa > Chordata > Mammalia > Diprotodontia > Pseudocheiridae > Pseudocheirus > Pseudocheirus occidentalis. The sequence goes on from CM053601.1 coordinate 55,742,307, forward strand.
ATGTACTCCCCTACCAGCTTCCCCCATTTCTCCCTCCACTGTAAAATATTTTTCAGGTTTCTTTTGTAATAAATAATTTATTCCATTCTACCTCTCTTTTTCCCCTTCTTCAAGTCTGTTCTTTTTCTCCTCCCTCAATTTTATTGTTTTTTAGGTAATCATAACATCACATTCAATTCCCATCTCTCATTTCTGTCTGTAAATACTCTTTCTAACTGCTCTAATATTGAGAAATTTCTTACTAGTAACAAGTATCATTTTCCCATATCCAAATGTAAACCATTTAATCTTGTTGAATCCCTTATGATTCTCTTTCTTGTTTATCCTTTTTATGCTTTATTTACATCTGGCATTTGAAAGTCGAATTTTCTATGCAGTTATGATCTTTTCATTAGGAATGCGTGAAAGTCTTTTATTTCATTGAATTTCTATTTTTCCCCAGAAAGATTATACTCACTTTTGCTTTGTTGGTGATTCTTGGATGGAATCTTAGCTCTTTTGCCCACCAGAATGTCATGTTCCAAGTCCTAGCCCTTTAATGTAGAAGCTGATAAATCTTCTGTAATCCTGACTGTGGCTCCACAATATCTGAATGGTTTCTTTTTGGCTACTTGAAGTATTTTCTCCTTGATCTGAGAAGTCTGGAATTTGGCTATAATATTCCTGGGAGTTTTCACTTTGGGAATCTTTTACAGGCAGTGCTCTGTGGGCTTTTTCAATTTCTGTATTTTACCCTCTGGTTCTAAGATATAAGGCACTTTTTCTTGATTTTTTTTTTTTGGAAAATGATGTTTAGGCCCTTTTGCTTATCATGACTTTCAGTTAGTAAAATGATTCTTAAATTATCTCTCCTAGATCTATTTTCCAGATCAGTTGTTTTTTTCTGATAAAATATTTCACATTTCTATTTTTTCATTCTTTTGATTTTGTTTCTTGATGCCTCATAAAGTTAACCTTTAAGAAATTATTTACTTCAGTGAGTTTTTTTTCTTTTCTATTTGACCAATTCTACTTTTTAAGGAGTTCTCCTTAGTGATTTTTTTATATCTTTTTTTTTCAATTTGTTCAATTCTGCTTTTCAAGGCATTTTTCTCTTCATTGACTTTTTCTCCCTCATTTACCATTTGTCCCATTCTACTTTTTAAGGTGACATTTTCTTCAGTATTTTTGGGTCCTCCATTGTCAATCTGTTGACTGTTTTTTTCCCATGATTTTCTTGCATTACTCTCATTTCTCTTCCCATATTTTCCTCTACCTCTCTTATTTGGTTTTTAATTTTTTTTTAGCTTTTCCATGGCCTGAGAACAACTCATATTTTTCTTTGAGGGTTTGGATTCAGAAATTTTAACTTTGTTGTCTTCTGAGTGTGTGTTTTAATTTTCCTTTTCACCACAGTAACTTTTGGGGATCAGATGTTTTTCTTTGTTTGTTTTGTTTGTTCATTTCCTAGTCTATCTCTCAACTTTTAACTCTATACTTAAGTGGGGCTCTTCTTCCAAAGTGAAGAGGGCAGTGTGCCAAGTTTAAATATTTTGTGCAGCTGTTTTTTTTTCTGAAGACTTGTAACTTTTTGGGTCTTCTAAAGTGGCATGATCTAGGGAGAGGTGTGTTTACTATTCTCCCATACTATGCATTGGTTTGTGACAATAAGTCAATGTGGCAATAAGTGACAAGTGACAAGTGCTGATAAGCAGTCTTTTCAACCCTGGAACTGTGACCCTGTAACTGCAAACTCTACTCTTCTAGTGCTCCTCCTCTCACTGGGACTAAGACCCAGACAGCAACTAAGATCCAAGTATAGGTAATGCAAAAGAGACCTGCAACTGGTACCAGCAGAGGGGCCCCTGTAAATCTTCTGATCTGTTGCCAAATCCCTTTACTCTCTGTGCTGAGAGGTCTGGAAACAACCACTGTTGCCACTGATTCAGTAATATTAAGGCCCACTCCTGGTTTCCTGGGGCAAGGTCCATGATGGCATAGCCTGAACTAAACTGTACTCCTCTCTCATCTTGGTGAAACAGACCTTTCCTACTGACTTTACAAGTTATCTTGTGCTGGAAAATTCTTTCACTACATGCTTTTGTAGATTTTTCCACTAAAGAATTTTTTTAGACTCCTTATTTAAACGTATTTGGAATGGTTTGGGAGAGAGCTCAGGTGAGTCTCTGCCTTTTTTACTGCCATCTTGTCTCTGCCTCAAGGGACAGCTCCCAGTATAAGCATTTACACATCAGAAATTGGAAAGCATTATGAATTTGGGCTTGATTTATTGTTTTGTTTATTACTTAGACATAAGAAAGTCATGGAGAAAATGTTAATCATGCAGATTAAATTCAAAAGTGTATTTTTCAGAGAATTATCTGTTAAACATTTACCAGAACATCTCTAATTTTTACATCTTCCCATAAATTAACCATGGGCTCCATTCAATATGCTGGGTCCTTTCTTGCTTTTCTCTAACTTCATAATAGAAAAGGGAGATAAATCCTTTATAATGAATGTCCTTAATGATTTGAAAATTGTGTATGGATTTTGTGAATGTGAGATATTAGGATTCATCTTTCTGACCATAGGAAAATGCTTTCTCTGTATAATAACCTCCTCTTAATATTAATTGTTAATATTTATATTATTTAAGGTTTCTAAAACATTTTACATATGTTATCTCATTTGATCTGTGATTTTAAATGTAGGTTCTAATATTAATTCCAATTTGCAGTTAAGGAAATAGTGACTGATAAAGGTTAAGTGACTTTTTCAGGGTCACACAGGTAGTAAGTATATTAGACAAGATTTGAACTCAGGTCCTCTTGACTCGATTCAACACTAATCACTATCATTGACATTTCTTTGTAATTCATAAATTGCCAAGAATTACTGAAGTCCATGAGACTATATATATTTTGACAACAGCCTTCATGTCCCATCTTACCTCTGATTGTCTGTGTCTTTAATTAGCTTGTAGAACTTACCAGACAAAATGTATTTATTCAACTTTTGTTGTTATTATTGTTTTTAGATTACCTCCTTATTCTGAAAAAAAAATTACAGTTTTCTTGGCAATTGGCAGGTTGATTTTTTCTACAGGAAGAACATGACAAGTCTTGCTGCCTCCCTCTTTGATGAACTGATTCATATACTCAAAATCAACCTAGTGGTCAAAAATCCAGAGCCATAGACCCAGTAGATAGACTTGTAGGTTGGTCTGTCTATATAAATCAAGACTCTGGTCAGTGCCCTGGTAGTTTATATTTAATATTGGAACAAAATGAGACACTCAATTATTTTAACAGTTACCAAAAGGAGGTTTATTTAACTGTAGAAGAATAGAAGTATTAAAGGATGTTCTAAAGGGAAATATGAGAATACCATGAATTGATGCATCAGACATTTAGCTTCCTTGCATGAAATGTTTATTACTTTCCACCCAACAATTATTCCAGATTTCTGGGAACTTAGGCAACAAGGAAGTGATAGCAAGGGCTTGAGTCTTTAATGCTCTGTGCCTATCAGGTGTAGGACTTGGAACATGACATTCTGGTGGGGAAAAGAGCTAAGATTCCATCCAAGAATCACCAAGCAAAAGTGAGTATAATCTTTCAGGGGAAAAATAGATATTCAATGTTATAAAACACTTTCAAGCATTCCTAATGAAAAGATCATAATTGAATAGAAAATTAGACTTTCAAATGCCAGATGCATATAAAGCATAAAAAAGGTAAACAAGAAAGAGAATCATAAGGGATTCAATAAGATTAAATGGTTTACATTTGGACATGGGAAAATAATACTTGTAAGTAGTAAGAACTTTCTCAATATTAGAGCAGTTAAGAGTATTTACAGACAGAAATAAGAGATGTGAGTTGAATGTGATGTTATGATTACCTAAAAAACAATAAAATTGAGGAAGAAGAAAAAGAATAGACTTAGAAAAGGGGAAAAAGAGAGGGACAAGATTGATTATTTTGCTTATGCTTTTGTGATTGGAGAAATAGCCCCCCATTATCCCATGCAAGATAGGCTAGTTTTTCCTTTACAATCAATCGTGTCCCTCCAGGAGCTGAGCAAATATATTCTGCTTCCTTTAATTCCTTCCTTCCTTCCCAGTCCCAGGCAGGACTGGGAATAACATATTTTTTACACTAAATAGATTTTTAAACTGCAATGCTATTGTTTCAATGCCTCTCTAATCCTTTAAGCATCCTTCAGTTGTAAATCCATTAAAGGAAGCAGAATTAATTAATTAAGCTGGAGTGCTCTGGATGGATAGGGTTGCCCCTGTGGTATACAGGGCTCATCATCATTATGTGCTTTTGTGGTAGTATCTTGTTTTTGACTTCTGACCCCTGCCTCCTTTCTCCTAAAAACTTTGTACAACTTCATTTATGTCAGAAATTCAGCAAATATAGTGTTTTACAACCTCTAATTAACTCTAGTCTCTTCAGAACACCTGTTTGTTCCCCTTCTGAATGAGCATATTTTCAACACAATAAATATAGCAAAACAGTTTTTTTAAGTCACATAATCATTTCATCACATGTCAAAGAATTGTCACTATAAGTGTTTTCCATATAAAGCAGTTATCAAAGTTAGACAAGTCTGAGTTTGAATTAAGTGACAAGCTTTAACCAATTAAGAATGAAAGAAATATCTTGTTTATTTCCCCATGACTTTTGAGAGGCTGGTTATTTTCGTCTCTCTTAAAGAAGTGTATACCACAAAACATATGCGTTCTATTATACTTCCCTCTCTCTTGTGAATGGCTATGAAGAGACATAGAGGTCTAATGCATGGGAGCTGCTTCTACAGATCTTGAACTTGACTTTCTACTTCCTTGCTCTTAGCTAATGCCCCTTACAGAGTGAGGCAGCAATGGGCATAACATATTTTTTACACTAAGTAGATTTTTAAACTGCAATGCTATTGTTTCAGTGTCTCTCTAATCCTTTAAGCGTCTTTCAGTTATAAATCCATTACACATTTCATCACTCTACTCATCTGTTAGTTGCTCCCCAACTCATTTTTGGTGCCAGTTTTTCTAGGATTGTGCCCAATTTATTTTCTTCTACCATGCCCATTTTATTGCTCTCCTTTGTGCTACATCCTGTTTCTAAAGCAGCTTTTAATTTTTTTTTACTTGTTGATAAGGCCATTGCTCTTTCCCTATCAGATACAGTGACATTCACATATTTCAAAAAGTCACATAGCTGCCAACAGCTTCCATTAAAATGAATTGGTAAATACAAATTCTGAAAATAGTTCAACAGAAATGACAGATTCTAAAAATGATAAAACAAATTAATTTTTGTGATTTTTCCCTAGTTTTTTTAAATCCTGTTTCCCTGTCATTTATATTACCTGCTGTCTTCTACTATTCCATGCAACATCTGCTGAGAATAATGTCTGCTTAATAAGGGATCAATACCTTCTCTGACTGACTAATAATGTTAAACACTAGGGTGATAGAGCAAATCTTGAAAATACATTAGTCAATTTCGAAACTTTCTCAAGTTTTAGGAAATCAAGTTTAGACTTTAAGAGACATAGGCAGTTTATTACCCCCTAATAAAAATGTAATGTGTTTCTGTGTGTTTGTGTGTCTGTGTGTCTATGTGTGTATGTAGAATGTAACATGTAATACATGTACAAATATTAGCAGTCTGCTAGCTTAATGCAACCACTCCACGTGGAGGATGCTGAAGAAATGCCTTCTGGGAATATTTTGATGGAACATACAGAAAACATCTATATATTGTGTAAACTATAGCATGTCTTAGTGGATAGATAGATTCAGTGTCAAGAGGTCTGAGTTAAAGTTTTGTCTCTGGTTTCTTATTACCAGGCGACTTAGTTGAACCTATTAGTGACCCAGGAAAATCTCTGAGACCATAAAGACTTGTAAAATTGCAATTTTAGAGTGAGTTTCTTTCCTAGACAACCAAGGTGCTCCTTTTGTTTTTGTAACCTGTATACGAGCAGCAGTTAGAGCTGAAAATAGAACAGCTGATTAGTTTAAAGACTGGAAAAGGAGTAAGGAAAGGTTGGATATTGTCACCTTATTTATTTAAATTATACAAAGAGTATATCATGCAAGATCCCAGGCTAGATAAATCAAAAGCCAGAATTAAGGTTTTTATGAGAAATAACAACACTCTTAAAGATACAGCTGATATCACTCTGAGGGCAGAAAGGAGATCAATGAAATTATATATCCAAGTTTTCATTCATTCATTTTTTTTCTTTCTGTTTTTCTTTGCCTTCATTTCTACATGTATAGTATAGAAATAATATATTATAATATAGTAAATATATGCATGTATTATTTTTATAGTTAAATAATTATATAGGGAATTAAGAATGTATATATACATACTTTCATTCATACAGACATAAATGTAGATTTGCATATATGCGGACATATGTATTTCTTATGCATACAATTTATTTAGACTTTGATAATCTTTTTCCCATCTGGCAAAAACACTCCAAATGTGAGTTCTTCTGTGAATTCCTTTGGTATGTCATTTATGTGCTATTTTCTTTTGTTCCTCTCTTCTTAGTGTCCCAATATATCTAGTGGTCAACAGTTCTTCTTAGATACCATGGAATTTATCAAACAGAAACCCAGAAGTTCTCTCCAGATCTACTCAGTTCTATAAGTTTGTAGCACCTTGATCACAGGAGCTGTAGAAAATAGGTCTACAGGTCACCCCCTTAATTTCATTAAGATATCACACTTTCCCTATCACTTTAGGAATCTATGGGTCTCGATGTATTCTTCCAAGAGTTATATACTCTTTACATTTAGAACTTCATTTTAAATGGGAGGATCTAATAAATCTTAACTTCAAATAAAAAAATATCATATAGTTCATATTCCTATTCTTAAATCTGTTTTCATGAGGCAGCTTAGAAGATTATTGGGTGTTCAGTGAATAACTGTAACATTAAAGATAGGCATTAGAAATGACCACCATGACATATATGTGCATACATTAATTTATCCAAAATTATTGAAGATCTACAATGTACTCAGCAATGTACTACTATGGGGAACAGAGAAAAATAAAGCATGATCAATGGTCCATGCCCTTAAGTAGCTAATCCTCTGGGTAAATAGGTATAATTTACACACATATAACAAAAGTGAATATTAAAATGTCATATAATAGTAAATTGTATGGTACAGGGTATAAATGATTAAAGAGTTCTAAGCGATATCAGAGAGAATATTGTAATTAAGGTGACTTCATAGTTATATGGAAGCCATATCCATATTTTGGTCAAAAGGAATATAGTATTTCTCAAGTCTATATACTTAAAATTGAGTAATATCTTGTTCTTCTCACCTGGCTCTGACAGTACTTGCTATTTACTTGTCCATAGGTATGTAATAGGCAAAGACTATGTAATAGAAATCTGAAAAATGAAATGCTAAGTTCTATGAAAGCTGTGTAGCTACTCCTTGAGATTCTACTAAAGTCATCTCAGTGACAACTTGCATGCAATGCAATATCCCCAATTTTCAATTGTTACTGTGGTGCGTCTGCTTTCTTATTTTTATATAACACACAAGGCTCATTGCTTGAAATGCAATTTATGGATTTTATAATAGATATGTGAATTATTAATGTGTCTTTCAGTTGTAACTTTCAGTGTGTTGTCACTCAGTAAATAATGAAGTACCAGCAATCAACAAGCAAAATGACATTTCCAAAAATGTTCAATAAAGTTACAGGATTCTAGCAACTGTGTGCTGTGCAAGACTTTGTGAGTCAATGACAAGCCTGAGTGACAATAGCTATTGTTCCAACATGAACTAGCAGCTGAGTCTATGGACCATGGACAAATATTTGAGATAATATTCAGAAAGTCCTTCAGAGCATTAATACTTGAGATGACAAAAGAAAGTGTTCCTTCTTTTGGAAGATTTAGCTGAAGGATCCAGGACATCATATATTCACTTCCCATATATATTAAACATTATTTTCTGAATAATCAATTTGATTTGTCATATATCCAAATGTTTCAAGCATGATTTATTTTTAGTATTTATTAAGTTCACTATATAGAATCAAATTGAAAAGAATTATCAATTACTTGTATTCATTATATCAAAGTTAGCCTTCTATTTATATGGAAAAAACTTGTTTATTAAATAAATTGTGATACTCTAAGCATAGCAGAAAGTAAAATGTCTAAGTACAATTTCTTCTTCATTAACCAATAGCCTGATAAAGTCACACTACTGCAGTTTAAACCCAGGGATGCCAAAAACTTTTGCAGTGGTGGCTCTACCCACCCAAAAACTGTTGAGATTTTATGATGTGATGTGGTGAAACCATCTCAAAGAATTCAGAGTCAGACCCACTCTAATTCAAATATAAGCATTTTTTGAGATTGACACTTCTCATGAAACGAGCTAAGTTCCAAGAGGAACCAGCAACTTCAGAGAAAGCAAGATGGTTTTTTTATAATGTAAAGATTCAGTTATATAAGAGAATTATACATCGAATATATAATTATGATTAATATTAAAAAGGCAGGAGGAGATTGTTAAGGGATTAGGTAATGGGGGAAGGGTCATATCAACAGTACAGTGGTTAAACATCCTGGTCATGCTGCCTTCCAATTGGCTAGCTGTGGTGGTCCTGTCTGGTCAAGATTGATAGGTATTGTGGTTCTGTCGTGGGATAGATAGATGATGTGATTGTGACAGAATACCAGAACACACCTGTTTCTGTGGGAATGGATCTGGGGAAAATAACTGGGTAGAGACAGTAGCTGGGTTCCCATCACATGGACACCCCTGCTGTTTCTGTCGGAACTAAGAATCCATGGACACCTGTTATTCTAGTGAGCAGTGAGGCATATGTGAAGAAGCATGACACTTGTGGGAGATGGGGCTAGGAAGGTAGAGTGGGTCTGCTGTGAAGTGGAGCCTATAATGAAGTTAGGATATTGAGGCTGGGAGCAGCTTTATTAGGATTCCAACAGCACTACTATTGATGCACATCTATGAGAGTTGTCAATTTTGTTGTTCTTCCATGTCGGTATTTGTAATGGTAAAGGTATTTGAAGATCTTCCCTGTACCCTAATAGGCCCAGGGAATTTGAAGATCTTCCCTGCTCCTTAATGGACCACACTTGGAGCCCCAAAATAGAAGCTTGCATAGGGGAAGCTTGGTTTTCAGGAGGGAACATACTTTTTATTACTTTGCAATTAGGCAGTGGGTCATGAAGGTTGTGATGTTCTCTGACCCCAGAGAAGGCTAGATATACTCCCTGATGTAAGGTTTTGCTTTGAGGCTCACTCATGGGAAGAGTTGTGTGATTTGACACAATGAGTCTCTGCTTAGCACTTGAGTACCCTGGCTTTGAAAACCCAGATATTGGTCCTTCTCTCTCTGGTAACTAACACTATGTATGTAACAGCCAGAGAGCTAGAAGCCATTTCTGTTGGTCTGTTCAACTGTGTTATTTTCTCTGTGTATTTGTTCTCTGCTTGTAATTGCCATTTCTACTTTCTCTAAAGGTCAGGGGGCTTCTTTTTTTCCCCTGAACTGTGAGTGTTTACACACACACATACACACACATATGTATATGTGTGTATGTATATAAATAAATATATATGTGTGTGTATACATACATATGGGTGTATATGTTTGATTAAAGGAAGATTGTTTTTTATTATTTTTTTTTATTTCTGCCTCACCCCTTCCCCTACTGGGAAGACAAGCAATTGAATATAGGTTGTGCATGTGTACTTACACAAAACATTTCCGTAGTAGTTATATTGTGAAAGACCAACTATATTTCCCTCCATCCAATCCCAACCCCCTCCCATTTATTCTATTTTCTACTTTGACCTCATCCTTTTTAAAAAGTGTTTGCTTCTAACGACCCTCTCCCTCAATCTGCCCTCCCTTCTGTCATCCTCCCTCTTATTCCCTATCCCCTACTTTCCAGTAGGGTAAGATACCCAATCTAGTGTATATGTTATTCCCTTCTTAAGCCAAATTCAATCAGAGTAAGGTTGACTCATTCCCTTTCACCTTCCTACTTATCCCCTCCAATGTAACAGTGCATCTATTATATGAGATAATTTACATTATTGTATCCCTCCCTTTCTCCTTCTCTCAATATATTCCCTTCTCATCTCTTAATTTTATTTTTTTAGATATCAGCTCTTCATATTCAACTGATCCTGTGCCCTCTCTCTATGTATACATGCACACACACATACACAGATTCAGACATTCACATATATATTTATATACACATACACCGTCCTATACATACATATAGATGTTGAAGCATATATACATATACATTATATATACATATGTATGCATGTGAATATGCATGTGTGTGTGAATATATATATTCCCTTCAAATATCCTCATCCTGAGAAAAGTCTCATGAGTCACAATCATCATTTTTCCATTTGTGAATGTAAATAGCTCAACTTTAATAAGTTCCTTATGATTTATTTTTTCTGTTTACCTTCTCATACTTCTCTTGCTTCTTTTATTTGAAAGTCAAATTTTCTGTTCAGCTCTGGTTTTTTCATCAAGAATGCTTGAAAGTGCTCTATTTCATTGAATGACCATATTTTCCCTTGAAGCATTATACTCAGTTTTCCTGAGTATGTGATTCTTTTTTTTTTTAATTTTAATTTATTTTCTTGGTTACATCATTCATTTCCAC
>CM053601.1:55753516-55772149 GCA_028646575.1 Pseudocheirus occidentalis
TAACTACAGTGATTTTTTAAAAGCTTATTAAGGGGTGTAAAGAAACTGTAATGGTAGAAGAAAGGAGGAAGCAGAAAAAGGGAAATTATGATACGCTAAGAAGCATAAAAGCATATTATAATAGAGGTAAAGAAGGGAGGAAGATGAACATTATATGACTTCTACTCTCATTGATTTTGGTTCAAGGAGGGAATAACAATCAGTTAGATATAGGATTCTATCATGAAGAGACTCAAATCTTATAATAGAGAGAAAGAAGGGAGGGAGAGGAGCATTGTATGAGATTTACTCTAATCAGTTTTTGGTTCAAGGGGAAAATAACAAGGATAAAAATCTATTGCACCCTACAGGAAGTAGGAGGGCAAGGGGTAAGAAAAGAGTGAGTGCTTAGAAGGGAGGTAAGATGTAGTAAGTGAGCAGAGTAGGAAAAGGCAGGCGGCTTTATAAAAAGGGAATAGTGAAGGAGGCAGTGGACAGGAGGAAAACTCTTAAGGAGGGGAAGGAAGAATGGGGAAATACACATATAAAAAGGGGAGGGAATAGGATGGAGGAAAAGAAACAGATAGTGATCAAAACTGTGAATGTGAATGGGATGAACTATCCCTTAAAAATGGGCAAGGATAACAAAATGGATTTAAAACAACAGTGCTACAATATGCTGTCTAAAAGAAATACATTTGAAACGGGATACACACAAAGTAAAGGGAAGAGGCTGTAGTAGAACTAACTGATACTTCAGCTAAAGTGAAGAAAGCTGAGGCAGCAATCCTTATCCTTAAACAGTCCTCAAAAAGAAAAAAAAGATCTAATTAAAAGAGATAAGGAAGGAAACTACATCCTCTTAAAAAGTACCACTGACAATTAAACATTATCATTACTAAACATATATGCAAAAAGTGATATAGGAGCCAGATTCTTAGAGAGAAAGTTAAGGGAGTTAGATGAAGAAATAGATAGCAAAACCATTACAGTGGGGGACATTAATCTTCCCCTCTTTGAACTTGATAAATCCAACTTCAAAATAAACAAGAAAGAAGTTAAGAAAGTGAAAAAAAAATTAAAGAGAAGGTATATATGATAGGCCTCTGGAGAAAATTGATTGGGTATAAAAAGGAATATACCTTCTCAGTGGTACAAGGCACATACACAAAAATCAACCATGTATTAGGGCATAAAAACTTCACACTCCAATGCAGAAATGCAGAAATATTAAATGCATCCTTTTCAGGTCATGATGCAATAAACATTATATTAATAAAGGGCCATGGAAAGATAGACTAAAAACTAATTGGAAACTAAATAATTTAATCCTAAAGAATAACTGGGTCAATAAAGAAACCATAGTAATAATCACTAACCTCATTTAAGAAAATTACAATAATTAGACAATTTACCAAAACTTGTGGGATGTAATAAAAGCAGTTCTTAGGGGACATTTTAAATCACTGAATGCATATAAGAGTAAAATACAAAAAATGGAGATCAATAAATTGGGCATGCAGCTGAAAAAAGTTAGAAAAAAGAACAAATTATAAATCCTAAATTGAATACTGAATTAGAGTTACTGAAAACCAAAAGAGAGATTAATAAAATTGAAATTAAGAAAGCTATTGAACTTATAAATAAAATTAAGAGCTGGGTTTTTGGGGAAAAATGAGAGATTTTAAGTCAAATTTTTTTTTAAAAAAAAGAAGGAAGAAAACCAAATTTCCACTATCAAAAATTAAAAGGGTGAATTTACTTGAAATGAAGAGAAAATTAAAACAATGATTATAAATTATTTTGCCCAATTGTATGCCTATAAATTTGAGAATCTTAGGGAAATGGATGAATATTTACAAAAATGTAAGTTGCCCAGGCTAACTGAAGAGGAAGTAAAACACTTAAATAACCCCATTTCAGAAAAAGAAATAGAACAAGTTATCAATGAAATCCCCAGGAAAAAATCTCCAGGGCTAGAGTGATTTATCAGTGAATTCTATCAAGCATTTAAAACATAATTGAGTCCAATGCTTTACAAAATATATGGGGAAAATGGAGAAGAAGGAGTCCTACAAAATTCTTTTCATTGCACAACTATGGTACTAGTCCCTAAATCCAGAGAGAGACAAAACAAAGAAAATTATAAACAAATTTCCTTCATGAATATAGATGCAAAAAATTTAAAATAAAATACTAGCAAAAAAGACTACAGCAACTTATCACAAAAATAATACATTTTTTTCAGGTAGGATTTATTCCTAGAATGCAAGGAAGTTTCAATATTAAGAAAATTATTAGTACAATTGATCACATCAACAAAAAAAATTTTAGAAACCATATGATTATCTCAATAGATGCAGAAAAAACTTTTGAGAAAATATGACACTCAATTCCATCAAAATATTAGTAAGTAAAGGAATAAATGAAGTCTTCCTTAAAATAATAAGTAGCATCTATCTAAAGCCATCAGCAAGTATTTTATGTAATGGCAGATAATCTAGAAGCATTTCCAGTAAGATCGAGGGAGAAACAAGAATATCTACTATCACCTCTCTTATTCAATGTGGTACTAGAAATGTTAGCTGTAGTAATGAGATGAAAAAGAAATCAAAGGAATTAGATTAGGTGAAGAAGAGACTAAGCTATCACTCTTTGCAGATGTTATGATGATATAGTTAGAGAATCCTAGGGAATCGAATAAAAAAATTGCTTGAGATAAAAAATCATTTTAGCAAAGTTGCAGGACAAAAAATAAACCCAGGTTTAAAAAATCACATTTGCTATATATTTCTAATGAAGTTCAATAGCAAGAAATAAAGAGAAATTTCATTTAAAGTTACTGTAGACATTTTAAAATATTTGGGAATCTACCTGCCAAAACAAACACAGCAACTATATGAACACAATTACAAAATACTTTTCACACAAATAAAGTCAGACCAAACTAATTGGAAAATAATCAGTTTCTCATGGCTAGGTTAAGCTAATATAATAAAAATGACAATTCAGCCCAAATTAATGGATCTATTTAGTGCCATACTGTAATGCCATGCACCAGAAGAATGATGCTGTGAACAGCTTTTAAGGTTCTGGTAACACAGTATAGTGAACACTCTATTCCATAACAAATCAAAACAAAATATTAGCAGAAAATGAAGGTACAACATTCACAATATTACAACTTAACACAGAAAATCACAATAAAATATTCACAACAGCTTATAATTAAAATAGCCACCTAGTTTTCACCAAAGTGATCACAATATTTAGAATAGAGAACAGTAATCTGGTATCCCTAAGGAGGTTTGCCTCCTTATTCAGTCATTCAGTAATCTCAAAGTACTATAGTCAAAGTCTTCCACTCTTGGGCAACTAAGTTAACTCAATCAGCACCTATTCAGCAATCAATTACTAAGTATCTTTAATCACTAAGTACAGTCATAAGAAAATACACAAACCCTCCACCCCTGGGTCACTAGTAAACCATGTTATCATCACAGAATTCAGTACCCAAGGAGAGCTCTTTTCTTCATCTTGACTCAAGGCAAGTTCTCAGTAATCTCTGTTCCTGGGAGACAAAGCTTAACAAAGCCACAATATTCATCGCCAGTGTCCTCATCAATTCACTCTCTTGCTGCAGAACAATCTCAGGACCCCTGAAAACATCAGCCAGACCCTCTTCCAGGATTTATGTATTTTACAAGAAAATCCTTCTTCAGGGCTTCTGAGCCAACAGCAAAGTTGCAGAAATTATGTATCAACAGCACTGTCCTTCACCAGCAGATGAGTCTGTCTAAACAACATCAAAACAGACAGATAGAATATTGGCACCACAGCCATGCTTCCACAGTCCTCTGGCATTTCAGCTTTCCCTGAAGAAATTTTAGCTGGCTCCCAGGATCAAAATCACTCCTTCCACGTTTTCAAAATCAAAATGGTTTTCTTCAGCCTGGGGGTGGTGTTTTTTTTTGGCGGGGGGAGGAGAGGAAGCTTTCCACTCCACTTCCAGACAGCAGCAACTTCAGTATCCCGGATTGTTGTCCAAGAAAATTTTGGCCCAGTTCTCAGTCCAGCAGTAGAAGCCCAGCAGAACAGACTCTGCCACCAGATTTTGGTCTCACAAAATTCTGACTGTTCCTCTCAGTGGCTTTTATTATATACAAAAAGGATTGGCTTCCCATTCCAGCCAACCCCTTGCTCTTTTGTCAGTAACAGGAAACAAGAGTTCATACCTTCTGTTTCCCCAACAGTGGCTTGATCAATTACTAACTGCTAAGTCCCTGCTACCTTTGCTTAACTTGAAACAAGGTGTTAAGTACCTGCTTATTTGCCAATACAAAAAGGGGGTATTTAAATACAAACTAATTACCATTATACATGCCAATCAATCTACTAAAATATTTCATAGAAGTAGAAAAAAATAGTAATAAAATTCATCTGGAAGAACAAAAGATCCAGATAATCAAGGGAATTAATGAAAAGAAATGCTAGAGAAGGTCATCTTGCCACAAGAGATTTAAAACTGTATTATATTGGGGTGGCTAGGTGGCACAGTGAATAGAGCACCAGCCCTGGAGTCAGGAGGAACTGAGTTCAAATCTGGCCTCATACACTTAACACACACACACACACACACACACACACACACACACACACACACAAAACTAGCTGTGTAACCTTGGGCAAGTCGCTTAACCCCAACTGCCCTCCAAAAAAAAAAGCAAAAAAAAACTGTATTATATAGCAGCAGTCATCAAAACTACTTGGTACTGACTGAAGAACAGTGTAGTGGATCAGTGGAATATATCAGGCACATGAGACACAGCAGTGAATGACTATAATAATCTACTGTTTGATAAACCCAAAGACTCCAGCTTCTGGAATAAGAACTCACTGTTTAACAAATACTGCTGGGAAAACTGAAAAATAGTGTGGCAGAAACTAGGCATAGGCCAATATCTTACACCTTATACTAAAGTAAACCCTAAATGGGGGCAAGCTATAGTTATAAAGACAGATACTGAAAGCAATCTGGGAGATCAAGGAATAGTTTATCTGTCATATTTACAGAGTATGGAAGAATTTTTATCTAAAGGAGACAAAGAGAGCATTTCAAAATGCAAAATGGATGACTTTGATTACATCAAACTGTAGTATCTTTGTATGAAAAAGCCAATGCAATCAAGATTAGCAGGGATGTGGAAAATTGGCAAGAAATTTCTAATACCAGTGTCTCTGATAAAAAATTCATTTCTAAATTATAAAGTGAACTGAGTAATATTAATAAGGATACAAGTGATTCCCCAATTGAGAAATGATCAAAGGATATGAACAGGCAGTTTTCAGAAGAAGAAAATAAATATGTCTATAAGCATATGAAAAATGCTCTAAATCATTATTGATTAGAGAAATGCAAATAAAAACAACACTGAGGTTCCCCCATCTCACCAGTCAGATTGGCTAAGATGACAAAACAGGAAAATTATAAATGGTAGAGAGAATGTAGAAAAGTAGGAACACTAATGCATTGTTGGAGTTGTGGGCTGATCCAGTCATCCTGGAGACCATTTTGGAACTATGCCCAAAGGGTTATAAAATGTGCATCCTCTTTGACCCAGCAAAATCACTTTGAGGGTTCGATACAACAGAGATCACAGAAGTGGGAAAAGGACATGAATGTACAAAATTATTTATAGCTGCTCTTTTTGTGGTGGCAAAGAATTGGGAAAAAGGGGGGGATGCCCATTAATTGGGGAATGAAGAGAGGAAGGGGAAGAAAATTTGGAACTAAAGGAATTGTGTAACTTAATCTTGTAAATTAAAAGTAAATAAATACATTTAAAAATGAATAAATTTGAACCATCTCTGCATTTGAGAAATAAATCTTAATTGATCACATTGAGATAATTTGCTATAATCTTTTTGGTAATGTTTAATTTAAAAATTTTTGCATCTATATTCATTAGAGAAATTGGTCTAATAATTTTCTTTCTGTTTTGGCTCTTCCCAGATTAGGTATCAGCACCATATTTATATCATTAAAAATTTTGATAAGATTCCTTCTTTGCCTAGTGTTCCAAATAGTTTATATAATATTGGAATTAATTGTTCTTTAAATGTTTATAAATCTTTTTTATCCCTGGAGACTTTTTTCTAGGAAATCCATTGATTACTTGTTCAGTTTCTTTTTCTGAAATGGGGAACTTTAAGTATTTTATTTCCTCTTCCATGAATCTAGAAAATTTTTATATATTTTTGTAAGTATGCATCTCTTTCATTAACGTCAAATTTATTGGCATTGAGTTTAGCAAAATATCTCCTAATTATTGTTTTGATTCCCCCTTCATTGGTAGTGAATTCACTCTTTCCATTTTTGATGCTAATGATTTAGTTTTCTACTTTCTTTTTAAAATCAAATTGATCAAGTGTTATATATTTTATTGTTTTTTTATAAACCCAGCTGTTAATTTACTTTATTACTTCTATACTTGTGTTTCCCCCCCACACACTTTTCTCTTTTTTTACAATAATTATTTGCAATTTATTTGAGTTTTCAACATTCCTTTCCACATGATTATGCATTCCAAATTTTCTCCCCATTGTTTCTTTATCAGCCTACTGAATACCTCTTCCCCCAATCAGCTCGCTCTTATATCCTCCCCCATACCTCCTCTAACTTTCTCATAGGGGAAGATGGATTTCTATACCCCAGTGCCTGTATATCTTATTTCCCAGTTGCATGTAAAAACATTTTTTTTAACATTTGTTTTTAAAACTTTGATTTCTAGATTTTTCCCCTTCTTTCCTCCTCACTCACCTCCTCTGGGAAGATAATCAATTCAATATAGGTTGTACATGTGTAGTTAAGGAAAATGTTTCCATAGTAGTTATATTGTGAAAGAATAACTATACTTCCCACCACCCTATCCTGCCATCCATTTATTCTGTTTTCTACTTTTACTCTATCACTTTTTAAACTTAAGTGCTGCTAATTACCCTTTCACCCAATATGCCCTCCTGTCTATCATTCCTCCCCCCTCTTATCCCCTTTCTACCTACTTTCCTGTATGGTAAGATAACCAAATGAGTGTGTATGTTATTCCCTCCTTAGGACAAATTCAATGAGAGTAAGGTTGACACATTCCCATTTTCCTTCCTGCTCTTCCCCTCCATTGTAATAATTTTCTCTTACATCTTCTATATGAGATGATTTACCCTATTCTTTCTCTCCTTTTCTCCTTCATTATATTCCTATTTCACCTCTTAATTATATTTTTTAGGTATCATCCCTTCCTATTCAACTGATCCTGTGCCCTCTGTCTATGAATGCATGTACATACATTTTCATACTCTCACATATGTATATTTAAATTCACAAATACACCCTCCTATACATATATATGTATATGTGTGAGGATATTCACAAATATATACATATACATACATACATATACACATATACAGACATATTTTTATATATACACATACACATATATTAATGATGCTTGCATCAAAATGGGCATGGCCAAACCGAAGAGTGTGGAATGATGAGACATCAGTCAAGCAGGTTCTGTCATAGCAGATCCCATTTGTTGATCAGAGAGTAGCATTTGTATATTGAATGTTAAGCAATTATAATTTACGTTCCCATGAGAGAATTTTTAATGTCCTTGTTCGTTTATAAATATATATATATATATCTGTATATTTTAATGTCCTTGTTCACTTATGTACATCCATATGTTTTCAATTCCATGTTCCCTTGCATGCATCTATGTCTGGGTCACAGCTTAATTATTATGTCCTAAACTCCTACAACTCAGGAAGAGATAGAGAGCCAATCTTAAGATACAATATAGCCTTCATGGGGAGCTGGCTTGGGAAAAATCCTGGAGCAGAATCTTTCCATGTATGGACCAAGACAGAACTGGCTCTTGTGACATATATATGCCATATGCCACATGACACATATATTCCCTTCAACTATCATCATATAGAGAAAAGTCTCATGAGTTACAATTATAGTTTTTTGATGTAGTAATATAAATAGTTCAACTTTAATAAGTTCCTAATGATTTTTCTTTCCTGTTTACCTTCTCATTGCTTTTCTTGCTTCTTGCATTTGAAAGTCAAATTTTCTTTTCAGCTCTGGCTTTTTCATCAGAATAATTCAAAGAACTCTACTTCACTGAATGACCATATTTTCCCCGGAAGCATTATACTCAGTTTTCCTGGGTAGAGAATTCATGGTTTTAATCCTAGCTTGTTTGACTTCTGGAATATGACATTCCAAGCCCTTCAATCCATTAATGTAGAAGCTTATGTTGTTCTGATTATGTTTCCACAGAACTCTTTTTTTCATGACCAGCTTGTAATATTTTTTCCTTGACCTGGGAACTCTGGAAGTTGGCTATGATATTCCTAGGAGTCTTCTTTTTGAGATCTTTTCTAAGAGGCAATCCGTGTATTCTTTCAATTTCTATTTGGTCTCTGGTTCTAGAATATCAGGGCAATTTTCCTTGAGAATTTCTGATAGGATGATTTCTAGGGTCTTTTTTTATCATGGCTTTCATGTAGTCCAATAAGTTTTGAATTATCTCTCCTGGGTCTACTTTTCAGGTCAACAGTTTTTTCCAATGAGATATTTCACATTACCTTTTATTTTTTTCATTTGTTTTGATCTGTTTTATAGGATCTTGATTTCTTATAAAGTCTCCATTTGCTTCAATCTATTTTTTGAGGGGGGAAAGCAGGGCAATTGGGGTTAGGTGACTTGCCCAAGGTCACACAGGTATTAAGTGTGTAAGTGTCTGAGGCTGAATTTGAACTCAGGTGCTCCTGAATCCAGGGTTGGTGCTCTATTCACTGTGCCACCTAGAATCCCCTCCAATCTAATTTTGAAGGAATTATTCTCTTAAGTGAGTTTTTGAAATTCCTTTTCCATCTGGCAAATTTGACTTTTTATGGCATTCTTCTCCTTGCTGTCTTTTTGGGCCTGTTTGGCCAATAGATTTAGTCTATTTTTTAAGGTGTTCTATTGTTCAGTATTTTGGGGTTTCCTTTGCAGACTACTGACTCACTTTTCATGACTTTTTTGCATCATTCTCATTTCTTGTCCCATTTTTCCTCCACTTATCTGATTTTCAAAATGCTTGTTGAGCTGCCCCACGGCCTATGGCTAGTTCATTTTTTTTCTTGGAAGCTTTTGATGCAGGAGTTTTGACTGTTAACTTCTTCTGCTTCCATTTTTTGATCCTATTTGCACCTAAAAAGCATTCTATGGTCTCATTGTGCTTTCTCTGCTTGCTCATCTTGGCAATTACTTGACTTTTGAGCTGTTTGCTATGGTAGTATTCTGCCTCCAGATTGGAGAGAGCTCTGTCCCAAATCGCAGCAGTTTTCATAGTTGTGAGAGGTCTGAGGAGGGATCCCTCTCTATAGGCACCACAAGCTCTGGCATACTGACATTTCTCACCCCAGGACCACTATCCAAGAATGTGATCCAGATCCAAGCAGGTCAAAGCAAGAGTGATTCCCCTCTGAATGGTTTCTTGGTCCCCCTACAATCTGCATGCCATGAGTTCCACCAGTAGCCACAGGGCAGCAGCAGCTGCCATGCCTCTGCCACCTCTCACCATGGGGCCAGGGTTAGGACCATGCTTTTGCATTACCCTCTTCCAACAGAGTTCCTTACTGACCTTTTACTTTCTCTTTGATGTTTATGGTTTGAGAAGTATGGAAACCACCACAGCTGCTGGGGATTCACTCTCCTGAAGTTTGCTCTAGCCAGTCAGTGCTGTTAGACAGCTCTCCCCACCCCCACCCAGGTCTGGTCGAGGGTGGTTCACCCATATCTGTGTTCAGTTCCCAGCCAAGGGACCCTTCCTGTGGGTCTGCCAGTTTGCCTTCAGTGGGAAACTTGTTTCTTTCTGTCATTTTGTGGGTTCTGCAGCTCTAAAATTTGTTTAGAGTTATATTATACAAGTATTGGCGGTGGCTGGAGCAAGAACCAAAAGGAGTTCTTGTTTTTACTACTCCATCTTGGCTCCATCTGAACTTCTGGGAGCCAAGATCTCAATACTTGTCTTTTTAAAAAAATTTATTAATCTCTCCTTTGGTTCTGATAATTTTGAATTCTGTATTTTCTTATTTATTTATTTTTATATATAAATTTTATGTTTATTTTTAGTTTACATCATTCATTTCCTCAAGATTTTGAGCTGCACATTTTCTATCTCATGTTTTCCCTTCCAACCATCCCAAAACAGCAATCTCACTGTTTACTCCCTCCCCCAATATGTTCTCTCCTATATTCTTCTCCATCCCCCCTCCAACTTTCTGGTAGGGCATGATAGATCTCCATACCCCAGTGCCTGTGTATCTTATTTCCCAGTAGCATGCAAAAATAAAAATAATGATAACAATATTTTTAAACATTTGATTTTAAAATTTTGATTTCCAGATTCTTTCCTCTCTTCCCTTATCACGCACCCTTACTGGGGAGATAAGCAATTCAATATAGGTTTTACATGAGGGGCTATGTGAAGCATTCCCATAGTGGCTATATTGTGAAAGATTGACTATATTTCCCTCTACCCTATCCCCACCCACTTGTTCTATTCTCTCCTTCGACCCTGTCCCTTTTCAAAACGGTGTACTTCTCACTACCCTTCCCCCCAACCTGCTCTACCCTCCATCATCACCCTTCTCATCCCCTTACCTTCCACTCTACTGTAGGGAGAGATACCCAATATAGTGTATATTTCATTCCCTCCCAAAGCAAAATTCAATGAGAGTAAGGCTGACCCATTACTTTTTTTTATCCCTTGACTCTTCTATATGAGATATTTGCCCCATTCTGTCTCTCCCCATTTCTTCTTATGTTCCTCTCTCACCTCTCAGTTTCGCCTTTTAAGTGTCATCCCTTCCTATTCAATTGGTCTTGTTACATCTGTTCAACTGTACATATGTACAAATAGACACATATGTATTCTTATGCCAAATACTATCATGTGTAGACATATTTATGTATGTACACATATATGTATGTGCACATAAATATGTACATGTATGCATGTGCATATATGTATATATGTATAAATAAATGCATGTATATGTATACACAAACACACACACATATATACTCATATATTTATATTTGTTTTCAACTATCCTTAGACTGAGAAAAGTTTCATAAGTTACAATTATCATTTTTCCATGTAAGAATGTAAACAGTTCAGCTTTGATAAGTTCCTCATGATTTCTTTTTCCTGTTTACCTTCTCGTACTTGTCTTGATTCTTGTATCTGAATGTCAAAATTTTGATTCTAATCTGTTTTTTTTTTCATCAAGAAAGCTTGAAAGTCCTCTATTTCATTGAATGATTACATTTTCATCTGAAACATTATACTCAGTTTTACTGGGTAGGGGATTCTTGGTTTTAATCCTAGCTCCCTTGATCTCCAGAATATCATATTTTGGCCTTCTGATTCTTTAATGTAGAAACTGCTAGATCCTGTGTTATCCTGATTGTGTTTCCACAGTATTCAAATTGTTTCTTTTTGGCAGCCTGTAATATTTTCTCCTTGATGTGGGAACTCTGGAACCTGGCTATAACATTCCTAGGAGTTTTCTTTTGGGGATATTTTTCAAGAGGTGATAGGTGAATTCTTTCAATTTCTATTTTGCCCACTGGTTCTAAAATATCAGGGCAATTTTCCTTGAGAAATTTTTTGAAGGATGCTTTCCAAGTTCTTTTTTTGGTCATGGCTTTCAGGTAGCCCAATATTTTTTCAATTGTGTCTCCTGAATCTATTTTCCATGTCAATGGTTTTTTCAACAAGATATTCC
Source organism: Pseudocheirus occidentalis (assembly GCA_028646575.1). Classification (NCBI taxonomy): domain Eukaryota; kingdom Metazoa; phylum Chordata; class Mammalia; order Diprotodontia; family Pseudocheiridae; genus Pseudocheirus; species Pseudocheirus occidentalis. Next base: position 55,765,349 of record CM053601.1, read on the forward strand.
ACATTGCCTTCTATTTTTTTCATTTGTTTGGATCTTGATTTGTCATGAAGTCAGTTGCTTCCATTTGCTCCAATCTAATTCTGAATGAATTATTCTCTTCAGTGAGCTTTTGAGATTCTTTTTTCCATCTGGTAAATTTTCATCTGGTAAAGTACCACCACCACCCAAGACCATGATCCAGATCCAGCCAGCTTAAAGCAAGATCAATTACTCTCTGAATGTTTGCTTGTGGCTGCCCCACATACCACCAATCGGCAGGCTAGGAGCTCTAAAGCAGACACACAGAGGTGGCTGCAGGAGTTCTGATTATATTGTTTTCCTCCTTTTCCATGTTTTGAATCTAAAGTTGGCTTTTTAGGCATTCTTCTTCTCATTGCCTTTTTGGTCCTCTTTTGCCATTTGAGTTAGTCTGTTTTTTTAAGGTGTTCTTTTCTTCAGTCAGATTTTTGTTTCTCTTTTCAAGATTTTCGTGTATGATTCTCATTTCTCTTCCCCATTTTTCTCCATTTCTCTTACTTGATTTTCAAATTCTTCTTGAGCTGTTCCATGGCCTGTAATCAATTCATATTTTTCTTGGAAGCTTTTAGTGCAGGATTTCTGACTTCATTGTCTTCCTGCAGTTCCATGCTTTGATCATTTTTGTCCCCAAAAACGGAATCTAAAGTTGTATATTTATGCTTGCTTTGCTTCCTTTTCTTGCTCATGTTGCTACTCAGTTACTTGACTTTCAAACTCTTTGCCACAGTAGAACTCTGTTTACAGAGGGCAGAGCTTTTCTCCAAATAGCTGCCAGAGCTATTTGGAGCTCTGTAGTTCCAGAGCTACGAGAGTGCCATCTCTCCAACTCCCACAAAATCTGGCTCACTGATCACATACCTCAGTACCACCACCACCCAAGACCATGATCCAGATCCAGCCAGGTAAAAGCAAGATCAATTACCCTCTGAATGTTTGCTTGTGGCTGCCCAACATACCACCAATCTGCAGGCTCTAAAGCAGCCACACAGAGGTCGCTGCAGGAGTTCTGATTGTATTGTTTTCCTCCTTTTCTGTGCTTTGAATCTAAAGTTAAATTCTGTGCTTTCTTTGCTTCCTTTGCTTGCTCATGTTGCCAGTCAGTTAACTTGACCTTTGAGCTCTTTGCCACAGTAGAACTGTGCTTCCTGAGGGGAAAGCTTTGTCCCAAATTGCTGGTGTTTTCACAGCTGCTGTAGCTATTAAGAGGCCTCCATCTCTACAGCCCCCACCAGCTTTTGACTCACTGGATATGCACCTCAGCACCACTACCCAAAACCATGATTTCTATCCTGACAGGTTACAGCAGAGCACTTAGCCTTTGAATGGTCACTTGGCACCCCTGCAATTCATAGGCCGGGAGGTCTGAACCTGCCATCAGGAGGTGGCTGCAGGGGCTGCTTCTCCCACTTCTGGCTCTGAGGGCAGAGGGCCAGACCCACTTTTCCATGCCCCCCAAATTCAGCCAAGTTCCACTGACCTTTAACTTTGGTTTTTTGGCATTTATGGGTGGATAATTCTGGAAACAGCCACAGGTGCCAGTGATCCACTCTCCTGAATGGTCCAGCCAGCTGGTCCATGCTGCCCTGGGGTGAAAACTGGGGCTCACATGGGGCTGGTCTCATCTTCTAGCACACTGTGATGAATACTTCCTGTCTGCCTGCCATGCTAAGGAGACTTGATTCTCACTTTGTGGGTTCCGGAGCTCTAAAATTTGTTTAGTCATACTTTATAGGTATTTGAGTTGGTTATGGGGTGACCTATGGAGTTTTCCTGCTTCTACATTGCCATCTTGACTCTGTAGGGGATTATTTTTTAAGTATCAGTTTAATTAGATGGCCAGTGAAGTCTCCTTTATACAGAAATTGTGTAAGTCTGTGACTATTCTCTGTCTGTACTCCTCAATATTTCTATGTACAATTTTTGCTTCTATATACATAGTTAAAAATCCTTCATTTGTCAGTCACTTCAAGTCACAAAGATATTTTCTGTCATATGGATGTTATGATAGATAGCAAGGAGTTAAGTTTCCACAGAACTTTTAAAAATCACTGACATATAAACTAATGATAACATTGAAAGAAACAGTAAGGAATTAAGTTTCCATAGAATTGCTAGACATTACTAAAGTAAAACGAAGGGAGTTAGCAGGCAGCAGATGGATCCAACCAATCACAACTCAGACAATGACCTTGAGACACCTTCAGATCAGGACAAGGACTACGAAGAAGGGAGCTGTCCTTACTGTACTAATGGTATACAGCTTTTCTTGCTTTTGTATTTATAACTCCTCCACTCCTAGAGAAAGGCTGAGCCCACTTCTGGCCAGGGGTGTTAAATTTTTCTGAACTTCTCCTCAATAAATTTATTTTGATAGACAGATATTGGTATGAATTATGCATGTGTTTCTAATAATGCCACACAACATTTGTTCACTTGCCCATATGAGCTACTTGAATTACAGAACAAGAGAATAAAGGTCAATAGTTACTTCCCTCCTACCCCATCCACATAATTGTTTAAATATTGAATGAGAAAATCAATGTATATTTTAAAAATGAACTTGATTTTTATGCTAATTATGAAACTTGACCTAGGGAATTTACCTTTAAGGTTATAAAAATAAAAATATTCTAATAGATTAAAATAAAATTGAAAAAAATTTGAACATAAAATTGATTTTACTCAACTTCTAACCAAAAGCAGTTTCCTTGTCAAGACAAAAATATTGTCATCCTTCATAAATCATAATTCCTCAAACTGTAAATTAAGAACTAATCAATTAGGTTATGGGTTAGGACATGAGTATGTAAGAGAAATTTGTACTGACTTTCCAAATTGCTATCTATCCAATTCTCATATAGGTTTATTTCAGGTTAGTCTTATTTGTTTTGTAAATCACTCAACATTCACATGGCACATTTCTTATTCATCTTTGTACTTCACATTTAGTCTTGGTTTCAAAGAAGTACTGATAATCCCTTCTATCCTTGTCTAGTTTATTAAAATGATTTTATGATTGCTTTAGGAAAGGTTTACAAAATGGGTAAGGGAATGATGCAGTGGGAACGATAAAGTCAGTTACTCTGGGGAAGAAGAGGGGGTATAATCCTTAATACACTTGGATTAGGAAGCTTCAAATCGCTTCTATTCTAATCACTGGTAGCAGAATTTTGTGCAATGCCTCCAGCAGTGAAGAATCACAGCAGATATAATCCATTGTTAATTTCTGCTCTTTAAATTACATTAAATATATTTTGTATTGACTTTTTCTGTGTACATGCTGTTTTCTCCCAAGAGGATATGTGAATGTTGAGGGCTGGGAGCATTGTGTTTTTGTCTTTGTGCCTTTCAATCTCTAGCACCTAACACAGTGCCTCAAAAAAGTAAGCATTTGACATATGTTTATTGAATTGAATGTGAAGGATTACCCTCTTTGTGTACAACTTGATGGCCTCATATAGTTTTGATATCTTTGTTGCTTCCATAAAGACTGATCCACTCTCCTTATCTCGTTCCTCTCTAGATTAAGACCCCTGTGGGTACTTCCTTCTGTCTTGTTATTGTCTAGGGATCAAAGAAAAAGGGAATCTCCTCTGATCTTATTTTAGTGTGGCCTATTTTTTTACCCCAATCCCAGCTGTCTTTTCTCAACTTTTCAGAAGAAGTAAAGTAATTTGATGTCCCAAATGACTACGGCTTAAGGAGCTTTGAGAGAAAAGCTCAAGTGATCTTCAATTCAGTCTGCTAAAATAGTGGGTATATTAATCAGGAACCAAAAAATCCTCCAAGGACTCCTATGGTTTCCATTTAGATTTTTTAAAATTAAAAAAAAGCTGCGGATTAATAGGTCTCATAAGATTATATTAGAATAAATCTGTAGCTGAAAGAAATCTCAAAGATCATTTAGTCCAGGTCCCCTAATTTTACAGATGAGGAAACTGAGGCTAAGGGAAATTAAGTGATTTGTTCAAGATCACAGAGATAATAAGTTAGAGAATCAGGACTTAAACCCAGGTCTTCTCACTCCAAAGACAATGTGCTTTTCACTAAACCATTCCAGAGACCTCTCTCCTATGTTACCTCCAGTATTTCCATTGGAAATATTTTTTTCTGGAAGGGTAGATCAAAAAGGTTATGTACTCTGATTCAACTGACGTGAAAACTCCTGTGGAAGAAACATTTTCTATAACGAAGACTTATAATTTACACAAAATCTTAGTCTCTGAAAGCTAGGAAACATTAAGTAACTTCCTTCACAAGAAATAGTGAAAGGTGGAACTTGAAGCTAGGTTTTTTTCAGTCCAAAGCTGCCTCTCTATTCATTATGCCACACTAACCCATGCTAGTTAGCATTAAAAATGTAAATTCTCACACATCTCTAACAGTTTCTAATATAAACGGCTATTCAATGATGTACATTGCTGAAAAAGCACACTCTGTCCTCTGCATTTCCAGCACATGCTATTGTTTCCCCTTCTTTTTTCCCCTTCTTTATTTTAGTCTGACAGAACCCTGGGTATACTGGGAAAAAATGCCATCTGATCCCTGCAACCAATATGAGCAAGCCTCTGAAGATGCTCAGAATATTGGGGGAATAATTCTGTTGCAATTTAGTTGCACACTTTGTATAGAAAATAATTCCGTATTCAATTCTCATCCACAACCACTGCTACCCACAAGAAGGCCCTCCTCTACTTCTCTTCAAAGCTCAACTTTGTGTCATTGGCTGGAAACAAGGCTTAGGTAGCTACTTTGCCAGACTGAGGTACTTTTTTTCCTTTGCACTAAAGTTAGTTATTTTGCTTTCTAAACAGCCTTTCTGAAGGGAGAAAAACTCTTTATAGCATAAAATATGTCTGTAGAGACCTGTTTTCAGATGCTATTTAACTTTCTTTTTTTTAAAACAGATAAGGTAATCTTTGTGCAAAACTCTGAGCTTCAAAAGATATTTTAGGCATTTAGATTTTTCTCTGAATGTTGAAATGCTAAAAGAAGCTTCTAAGAAAAGTAAGAATAAACCTTTTAAAACTTCACATATAGCCACAGAGATATCTTAGATTTTCAGAGTAAGGGGAAAAAATGGCACCACTCCCCCCCCAACTCATTTATGCCACCTATAGGAAATTTTAGTCTCTTTTATTCAAAGAAAAGATGCCTAGATGGATGGATAGATATACTGATAGAAGAGATGAATAGATAGATAAAACAAATGAGAAAGATTGGATTTCAGTGAGAAATTTTGGCTGATATAAGACTTGAGGACCTGTGAAAACAGAATTTATGTCACATTATTAATGGTTTATATTGGGAAAAGGAGACGGGTGGTACTGCAATTTGTTTTCTAATACACTCTCCCTCCTTTAGGTAATATGTGCCATTAAATGTATTTATTAGATTAAATTATAATTTTTATATTGTTCTAGGCAAAGGGAGGGTTAGAAATGTTGGTGATTGTGTTCTGTAACTACACTCTGTGAATGTTAAGTATTCATTAGAAATTATTACTAAAAGAAAATCTTTTAAGAGAGATTTTCTCTCTCTTTTGATATTCTAGCACAGCCTATTAAGAGAATGTCTTTTTTTTTTAACAGAGGTGAAATCTTCAATATGTCATGGGCATTCTGTTTACAATGGCTTGAAATTATAAGCTGACTGATAAGTTCAGTGTTTTAATATATGTTTTGAGTGATATGTGTATGAGATATTAAATATGTGATTTACTCTTTGAGGACTATGATGGTTGCCCTTTTGTCTTTTTATGTCTAGTACCTTACATAATTAAATTAAAAAACAACCTGTTCAAAGATTCAATGGATCTGTGATGTTATTGATGTACCACTGCAGATGAAAACAATGCCATGCCTTCTCACCTACTGTCATGCACGGTAATATTGATTTATTGGTCACTCACAAGAGATTCTTTCAAAGAGGTAAAAATCCTTTTCCAAGTCATTTTTTTTTGCCCTCACATTGTATTGTTGAAAATTATATTGAAAGAAGAGGATTCTGGGAAGATAGCAGAAGAGGTCAGAAAATTCTAGTCTCAAGATTTTCCAGCATAAAAAAGATGAAACAGTGTCTCAGGGCAAATATAGAGTGTTAAAAATAAGTAAGAGTAGGGATAGAACAGCAGTCCTTCGGGGACAATCAAAGATCTGAAGAAAACCTCCAGAATGTGGTTTGGTCTCCAGGCTAGGTCCAAGATCTGCTTAAACAAAAATAGGCAAGCTCCAGGTTTAGGTAAGTTGGGAGGCTGTGTTGGCTCCTGTCATAGGAACTTTTACCCCTAAGACAGTGAGGGGAATTGGTCATATGATGAGCCAAGGATGATTGAGGGAACATCTGCTCACGAAGAACATTAGATCCAACTGTGCTGTGAAAACATGAGAGGAAGGAATTGAGAAGGAACCAGAGCAGGCCTGGTGAGTACAAAAATAATAAGGTGGGAATGCTGCTAGCTGTGGCCACTTACAGAAGGCTGCACGTCTTGGTTTAGGTTCCAGGTCAGAGAAGATAACTGAAGGAGAATCTGAAACCAGAGGAACCATCAACCCATATACCAAGATTAAAGGTGATTACAAAAATTAAGTTATTATATTTTTCCCCAATAGCAAAAGCACAGAAAAAAGAATACGACCATAGTCACTATGGTAATAGTGACAAGTAAGGTTAATTTTCAGAGGAGAACACTAAAACAAAGAAACCCATGCCATAAAAGTAATGTTAAGTGGTCACCTGCACAAAAAGAATTCATAGAAGAACATTAGAAAAAAACTTTTAAAA
>CM053601.1:55778585-55793651 GCA_028646575.1 Pseudocheirus occidentalis
TTCTCACCACTTGTCCCAGCGTCCCAGGACAGAGGGGAGAAGACAAATGTGACTGACCCCACACAAGGGTGTCACCTTATACGAGGGTCCACAGTCCAACTGACTGCCCAGAAGTCAGTGGAGTTTCAGACGCCACTGGAAGTGTCTGGGCACTCCAGGAGTCTTGCTGCTAGGAAGACAGTAGGAGCAGAAAGGTCTGGAGAAGAGAACAAGGAAAATAGTGCTTAACTGTTATCCCAATGGCTAGGAGAAGATCATCAGAGTCCAATACTTGCCAAAATGAGGTGGTTGGGAGAGCTGGTTCAGGTTTTTGAAAGAATTCACTCATACCTTCTCCTTAGTCAAAGGGTGCTTAATTAACACAAAAGCATGCAAGCCTGAAACTTAGGAAGGAGATAAACAAGGTCAATGATATAGGAAAAGGACTAGACTTTATAAGAGAAAGGAGTACTAAAGCACCTTCAAGTCACAGAATGGACTAAGAATAAACCTCAAACCCTCCTCAGGGGGCCTGGGAAAGTAACCATTACTATAAATCCTTAGGGCACCTTTGTATCCAAATCAGAACCAGAATCATTCTCCTGGCCATTCTCCTTAAAACAATTAATTAATGCCTCTACCACTACTTCTCAATCAGATCCTCTGATCTGAGAGTAGCTTAGGAACCATGGAGCTGCTTAAAAAAATTATTTATTTATTCATTTATTTATTTTAGAACGTTGTCTCCCATTTTACGTCTCTTTTTGCTCTGAATTCTTTTAAGAAAAACTGAAAACTGGGCAATCGCCCTTATGGAGCCTTCCCCTGGGCCTTCCCCTCACCCCAGGGGGACTGGTAGCTAGAGACTTCCATCCTGATGCGCCACGTTGGCTTCTACTTGCTGCGGCTAGCAAGTCTGGGCCTAGCTACCAGCTGAGTGAAATAAAGGGACAAAGAGAGAGAGAGAGAGCTTCTAGCTGAATAAGAGGGATAGAGATGGGGTTGTATTCCATAGTCTGTTTATTGCATACCTATTTCATACAGAGCCAAAGATACATGGAAGATACAAGGTTTATATACCCTTAGCAGAATGCAAGGAACCACCCATGGTCTCTATCTTTCTCTACCCCAGCCCAAAGCCAATCACTCTTTAAGCTCTTTATCCTGGGACCATATCCAGAGGCACAAACAGGGTATTACAATCAAGATTTGCAAATTAACCCAGTACTTTCTTTAGATATTCATGAAACCAATGAGAGCATCCACCCAACAAGATTATATTTTCCTTGCATATCTGCCCAATGACCTTTGTAGAACTGGGGAGCTAATGTGGCCAAGGACCCTTTAAGTCTTGGCCTACAACACTCCTTCCTCAGACCCTGGAGAGAAGAACCACAAACTTCAAATGGTAACTTTACAATTTTCTTCTCTTCTTTCCTTCTTCCCTCCTTTCTTCACTTTTTTCACTTTTTAGAGCTGCATAGCCAATGAATGAACAAGTTGCTTCCTTGCTCTTAGGGCATAGTGCCTATTCTATGGTCAGTTCTATTTATTGCTAGACTAGATCAAGTAGGTGGGTCATGGAGACCATCTCTTTCTCATGTTCAACTCACTGAAGAACCATGCCGTGCATTCCAGATTCAAGTAATCTGTTTTCACTCAGCCATTTTGAGGTTCTTATAATTGTTTTCTCTTCCTGCCAGAAAAAAAAGGAGGATGAGAGACAGTGGGGGCATGGGGAGAAAGATAGACAGAATAGGAGAGAGACAGAAACAAAGAGATTGATGTATTTGTTGCAAACTTTTTGTGTATCAATTGTTCTAACTCAGGAGCCATTTAAAAGGTTTTCTATCATCACAGGTTAAGTAAAAAGGAAAAAGTCACAGATTTCCCGAAGATGTTCTAAATTGGAAGAAAGAGCAAACAATTATGTCTACAAAGAGGTTCACCAAGACTCTGACATGGGATTGCAGTAGATAGCACATATTGCACATTATCAAACCACTAAGTCACTATTGCAAATCTCTTGTCATATCACACACACAAGATTTTGCACTGATTGATACACTGAATGATACACTGAATCTCTATGATAAATTATTCCCATTTCTTCCAATAAATTTTGAGAAAGCCACTTATATTCTATTAGAACTCAAATGTTTTGTGGTGGAGCAGATGCTGCTAGTTGTTATTCTGGTAAACTTCCCATTATTAACAGATTTTATTTGTGTGTTTTATTTAAATAAATCTGTAATGAAAATGGCAGGAATATAAAATATTTGTTCTTATTTTTACTAGCAATAATAGGAAAGCACATGGGGTTGATTTAGATTTAATTCAGATCTTGTAGGACTGTGTTGTTCTTCCCTTGAATTCCATTCTTAAAGTCATTTGGCTTGTATAACAAAGAAGGGCATCCTTTTCTTGGATAACACAGAATAATAAAAATAATAACTATCATTTATGTAGTCCATTATAATTATCATTTTATTTTATTCTCCTAAGAACACTGTAATAAGTACTACAGGTATGTTCCTGATTTTGTTAATGAGTAAACTAAAATTAAACCAGGTTAAGTGACTTGAATACCTAGTAAAATTCTGCTACATAATTCAAATGCTAGTACTCCTAATTTCAAGTTCAACACTCTGTCTTATTCCTTCCAATAAATTAAGTGGTTATATTTGGGTGAATCTGTAAGTAGAATTATTATTCTGCATTTTTCTGAGTTTAGTATTATTCTGAGTTTCTAAATTAAGAGGATAGTTTCAGGAATGTCATTGCATTTGACAGAATCTGAATATTTTGTAGCAAAATAGCAGCAGCAACATCAAGAACAAAGGCAAAAACATTCTTGGCTTCTAACATTAACAGTAAATACTTGTAACATTTAAAGGCTGCACACAGGTTAATGGTTGCTGTTTCTCCATCGTTCTCAAAGAGGACCATGATATAATGGAAGGGATATCATAATATGAAAGTGAATTAGATTTTAAGTAAGGGAGAGCTGTGCAAAGTCACCAGCCTCATTTTGTACTCTGGAGCCATCAGGGTGATTGGAGATGGCCCTGGACAAACTGGGGAGATCTTGGACTTTTAAGTTAAGATCTTTCCCAGCTCTCTGTTTGACTGAGGCAATGCCCATTCGGTGATTAAGGCTAAGTAAAACATGAGGCAAAGAATGGCCTCTTAACCTAGTTCAAAAAATCAATCTAGGAGGGAAAGACCCTCAGGGTTTCTTGTCAAAACAGAAATAATTGTTATTCTGATGCATCAGAATCTAGACATTGACTAAGTGAAGCTTTGGCTCTCACCTACTGTTGACAAATCAATGAAAACTAGAGTGATTTGGGTTTAAGGCATGGTCCACAAAACAAAACAAACAAAAAAAGTCTATAAAGTTTATTTATGTCATTTGCTTATTTCTGAGGTTTCAATATTCACTCTGAAAATTTTACAATGCTTCTCAATTTGTAAGAGTTGGCCAGTTATCTCAGAAATTGCCCTTCCTGTACATCCACTGTGCTAACTAGCAATTCAAGGGCTCTGCCTTTTTAAAAGAGATATAGGGTGGGGGAGTCTCTGGGCAGTGTTAAGCTAAAATAGCAATGGTAGGAAATGCTTGAAGCCAAGAAAAGAAGGGAACACCTAGGAGTGAAACTGAAGCCAGAAGTTAGTTAGAAGCTATTCCACAGTGTGCCTAGTGGAGCTAAATTTTGGTGCAAGGAACCAACAGAAACCAGAGGACTAGAATAACACATTGTCATCACAAAGTTTGACAGGTGTGTGTGTGTGTGTGTGTGTGTGTGTGTGTGTGTGAGTGTGTGTGTGTAGCCTGTAGATTAATCCATTGGTGGGACTGAGAAATTTTTATTTTGGTCCCTTTAAAAGTGTTGACATATCATCATAAATGAGTATCTCTCTTATGCCACAAAGTATCTGGTTTCCAGTAAAAGATTTAGGGAAAGGAATCATTACAGAATAGTTTGTAAATAATTTTGAGAGTAGCTTTTTTTTTCTAGAGGAATGGTGTGGAGTTGATGTTATGATTTCTTTGAGCTGGGAGCTTCTGAAATATCACTTACCACCATAAATAGAATATCAATTGGGGAGCTGAAAGATTAAGTGAGTTACTCAAAGTATGATTCCCAGTATGTGTCAGAGACAGAATTTGAACACAAGTGTTCCTGGCCATAGCTTGGTCCTCTATCCTTTAAGTTCTACTCCTTCTTAGAAAGAATTCAAGTGCACTTTTCAAAGAAGGAAGGAAATACTTTCAAAGGGTCATCCAATTCATACTAATATACCAAGATGTGATATATTTATATAATTCTAATTTCTATGATTTCTATGACTTATAGGAAGCTAAGCTTAATGTAATATTCCTGTAAACTTTTAAGGACATTAAAGAATAAAACTGACCTAATTTTAGAAAATGAGAGTTGATAAGAAAAATTCTTCTAATGAATTTCCTCTCAAATTTTGCAAAATCTAGTGTTCTTTTTTTCCTTAGGGAATTATATAAAAATGGACCTTTTTCAATTAGAGATTAGTGAAAGTAAAGATGTATTTTCCCCATCCAATTTAACAGGCCATCTAGAATATATCCACAAATCATTTGTGGGTCTGAGAACCTCAAGTTACAAATTTGTAACTATAATTAATATAATACTTTTAAAGAGGTGCTTGATTTTTAGGCCTTCAGATAAAGATATTAGTGGGAGATTAAGAAATTACAACATAGGGGCTGCTAGGTGGTGCAGTCAATAGAGAACCAGCCTTGGAGTCAGAAGGATCTGAGTTCAAATCCAGCCATCTGACCTCGGGCAAGTCACTTAACCCCAATTACCCTCCAAGAAAAAAAAAAGAAATTACAATACAACTTTCCATTTGCCTTTCTCCCAGGCCGTAAAGGATTGCTGATTCATTTTGTCTATTACATGATCAAAAATTAGAATTGCTATTAATTGAGAAAATAAAGATTATGAAATTATCTCCTGAAGGTCACTATTATGTTATATCATATGCTAGTTGTTAGATCTATAAATATATACATGCATATATGATCTATCTATCTATCTATATTAGATAGGGATATGATATAAAGGATGGAAATTGTTTTAAATACAGTGATAGATCAGAGAATTGCTGCTAACATATATTATTTCAAAGAATAACAGGGTAAGGCATTTAAGGAATCTTAGAAGTATATGAGTTCATTCCTCTCTGTCTCTCTCTGTCTCTCTGTCTCTCTCTCTGTCTCTCTAGCTCTTTCTCTGTCTCTCTGTCTGTCTGTCTGTCTCTGTCTGTCTCTGTCTCTCTGCCTCTCTCTCTCTCTCTGTCTCTCTCTGTCTCTGTCTCTGTCTCTCTCTGTCTCTGTCTCTCTGTCTCTCTCTCTCTGTCTCTCTCTCTCTCTCTCTCTCTCTTTTGATGATCAAATGAAGGCCCATAGATTTTAAAGGATTTACTTTTGATCATGAAATCATTAAGTATCAGAAGCAGGGTTTGAACCCATATCTTCTTCCCAGCCACTTTACTTTTTTAGCTATACATCCATAATACCTTGTTAAGTAAGACAATTAACAAAGCTTCAAATCATATCCGTTTTTATTGAGTGAAGAAATATAGTTATGATAGCACATTTAGGAGCATTTGTAGTTAGTTGAACAATAGCTTCACCCAAAATCATGATTAATGATTCAAAGTCAATATGAATGAATGTCTAAAAAGCTTTGTTATATAGGGTACAAACACACTAGATAGAACGATAGAACGATAGATAGATAGAACGATAGAATGATAGAACGATCGATAGATAGATGGATAGATGGATAGATGAGAGATAGTAGACAGATCAGAAATGTTAAGATATATTTATATGGATATATAAATATATGCATATTCACATACACGCTATATATATATATATATATATATATATATATAATATATCTAATTGCAATGCTGTGCACAAGCATCTTCCCTAAAGAATGCTACTGTGAACAGCTTTTAAGGTTCTGATTACATAGTATCATGAATACTCCATTTATTCCATTATTAGTCAAGGCAAATCCTCACAACAAATCACAATATAATATTCACAACATTATATCTTATCACAGAAAATCACAATATAGTATTCACAACACCTTAACATTAGAATGGCCACATAGTTTTCACCAAAGTGGCCCCAGTATTTAGAACAAAGAACAAAAGAATAATCATCTGATTTCCCTAAGGGGTAAACCCTCCTTACTTAATCATTCAGTCATTTCACAGTACAAATCCGTCTTCAGCTCATGGGACAATCATAAGTTAACTTAGTCAGTCACTTATCCAGATTCACAATTACTAAGTATTGTTAACCACTAAATACAATCATTAGAACATTACACAAACCCTCCACTCCTTGGTGTCTAGTAAACTTCAGTTTCATCACATTTTCAATAACAAAGGAGAGACCTTTTCATCATCTTGACTTGGTGTGGTCTCTCAGATTCCCTGGATCCCCTTCCATGGTCCCAGCTCTTACCTGAATCCACCAAACAGTCACCTAGATTCAGAGGCAGACAGATCCCAGGTTCTCATCCAGTCCTCCAGGCAGTTCTTGTTACACACTGAAGTTCACAGGGTCCAACACATCACAAAACTTTCACCACTTTTTTTGCTGGGAACTCAAGGATAAACCAAGTCACAAAGTCTCATCCTAGTCATGCTTATTCAGTCCTCCAGCACTTTAGCTGGCTGTAGGATACAGAAGAAATCTTAGCCTTCCAGGGGGCCTTCTCAGCCTTCCACCTAGCATCTTTGGCAGCAACTTCAGCCTTCACCAGATTCTGTTCTCATAGAAAACTCCAACTCAGTTCCCAGTCCAGCAGCCCAGCTTCCAGATACTGTGAAAATTCTGCTCCCTCCACCAGGAACCACCAGGAGGAAAATTCTTGATTCTGACTGTCTGTCGTCTGGAGCTCTTCTTAAATACGCACACATACATACACACACACACACACACACACACACACACACAAACACACACAGGCTTCTTGTCTCAGCCAATCACTTCCTGTTATGTCAGCAAGAGGAAACAGACTTCACACCTTCTTTTTCTTTCACAGAAGTACTTACCCTTTAGTTACTAAGATCTAACTTACCCCTTCATTACTAAGGGCCAAGTACCTGCTAAATTAATTACTGTTACACTAATATATAACTAATACGTATTACATTGTGTTCATGTTCATATGTGATACTTATATACACATATAAAATGTATGTGTATATATGGATGTATTGTATTAGTTTCTAGAAATATTAATGTACTCATCTATAAAAGCAAAAACATATATATGTGCAAATATAATATAAACATATAAATACACTCATATAATGCCATATGTTATGTTTACCCAGTTTCAATATTTTCACTGTCATCATAATCCTGGTGTTGTGAGCTGAAAAGGAAACAAAAAGTTGAAATTAAGAAAGACTAAACACAAAGTCCATTGTGAAATAAAAAAAAATACCTTAGCGCAGGATAGGAGAGAAAAATGTTTATGGTAATTATGTTAGCAACTGGGTCAGACAAAGATGGGTCTTGGGCCATCAACCTGGACATGTACACATAGTTCCTGGCAGTTCTGAGAGAGAGACAGAAACAGAGAGAGAGAGAAGAGAGTGACAGAGAGACAGAGACAGAGAGATTAAGTGTAATACTAGAGAATCCCACTTGGGTGTGACTACCAAAACGTATAAAACATAAAAAAATCACCTGAGATATTTTATTCAATATTCCATACCCATGAGCCCCTATCTTGCCAAACAGGGAGTGGGGAGGTAGGTAACTCTTGTCATATGGTCTCTGTTTCTTTTTTGGTGTTAAATTTGATTTTTATAATCTTGCAACATTCATTTTAAAAAACAACTAAATTTCTGCAAGTGTAATATAAATGGTTTGTTGGTTGGGCTTTTTAAAATTTATTTTCTTGCTTACATCATTCATTTCCACGTGATTTTGAGTTAAAAATTTTCTCCCCATCTTTCCCCTAACCCAAACCCCAAAACACAGATCCCACTGTAAAGCCCCTCCCCCAATCTGCTCTCTTTTGTGCCCTCCTCCAATACCCCTCTAACTTTTTGGTAGGGCAGGGAGGGTCTCCCAACCCCAGTCCCTGTATATCTTAATTCCAAGCTGCATGTACTGTAGAGCTTTAAATTCTAGATTCTTTCAGTTCGTCCCTTGTCACTCGCCCCTACTGGAAGGACAAGCAATTCAATACAGGTTGTACATGTGTAATTATGCAGGACATCTTCACAGTGGACATATTGTGAGAGGCTGGTTATATGTCCCTCCTTCCTATGCTGCCCTGCCCCCTTGTTCTACCCTGTCCCTGTACCTTTACTGAAGTGTGTACTTCCAGCAATCCTCCCCCCAACCCTGCCATCCCTTCTGTCATCCTGCCTCTCATCCCCATACCCCCTACTCTCCTGATTGGCAAGATACCCAGTTTAGAGTTTATGTAGTTCCTTCCCTAAGCCAAATTCCATGAGAGTAAATGAAAGTAAAGTTGTAATAGTTATCCCTTGCTTATTCTATATGGGATGATTAATCACATTTTGTCTCTCCTTGTCTCCTCTCATTGTAGTCCTCTCCCACCTCAGAATATCACCCTTTAAAGTGTCATCCCTTCATACTCAATTGATCCTGTACCCTCTATGTGTACATATACACACGTGCTCAGACATGAATTCATATGCATATATAGCCTCCTATATAGCCACATGTGTAGGTATATACATATATGTATATATGTATGTATGTGTATATGTATATGTATGTATGTGTGTGTGTATATATATGTGTGTGTGTATATATATGTGTGTGTGTGTATGCACACACACACATTTGTATACCCTTCAACTATCCTTATACTAAGAAATGTTTCATAAGCTACTATTATTGTTTTTCCATATTGGTATGTAAATAGTTCAACTTTGATAAGTTCCTTATGATTTCTTTCCCACATTTACTTTCTCATGCTTCTTGTGTTTGAATATCAAATTTTCTGTTCAGTTGTGTTTTTTTTAGCAAGAATACTTGAAAGTCCTCCATCTCATTGAATGAGCATATTTTCCCCTGGATCATTATACTCAATTTCTCTGGATAGGTGATTCTTGGTTTTAATCCTAGTTCCCTTTATCTCTGGAATATCATATTCCAGGCCCTTTTATCCCTCAGTGTAGAAGCTGCAAGATCCTGGGTTATCCTAATTGTGTTTCCACAGTATTCAAATTGTTTTCTCTTTTCAGTCTGTAATATTTTCTCCTTGATCTGGGGATATTGGAACTTGGCTATCACATTTCTAGGAGTTTTCTTTTGGGGATTTTTTCAAAAGGTGGTGGGTGGATTCATTCAAGTTCTATTTTGCCCTCTGATTGTAAAACATCAGGGCAATTTTCCTTGAGATTTTCTTGAAGGATGCTTTCCAAATTCTTTTTTTGATCATGGGTTTAAGGTAGACCAATAATTGTTAAATCATCTCTCCTGGATCTATTTTCCAGGTCAGTGGTTTTTTCAAGGAGATATTTCACATTGCTTTTTATCTTTTCACTTGTTTGTAACTGTTTAATAGTATCTTGGTTTCTAATAAAGTCATTAGATTCCACTTACTCCACTCTAATTCTGAAGGAATTATTCTCTTCAGAAAGCTTTTGAGATTCTTTTTTCAATCTGGAAAATTGGACTTTTTAAGGCATTCTTCTCCTCATTGGCTTTTTGGCCCTCTTTTGCCATTTGAGTTAATTTGTTCTTTAAGGCATTGTTTTCTTCAGTCAGGTTTTTGACTCTTTTTTCATGATTTTCTCATATCATACTCATTTATCTTCCCAAATTTTACTCTACTTCTCTTATTTGGTTTTCAAAGTCCTTTTTAAGTGGATCCATGGCTTGTCGGTAATCTTCATATTTCTTGGAAGCATTTGGCATGGGAGTTCTGACTGTGTTGTCTTCCTTTGGTTCCATGATTTTATCCTTTTTGTCCCCAGAAAAGGATTCTAGATTTAGGGTGCTCTTCTTACTTTGCTTCCTTTTCTTCATGTTGGCTAGTCAATTAATTGCTTGATTTTTTAGCTCTGTGGAACTCTGTTTCCAGGAAGGAAAGCTCTGTCTCAAATTGCTGGGGTTTTCACAGCTCCTGGAGCTTTTAGGGGGGTGCTGCAGCCCCCCCACCAGCTTTGGCTCAATGAAAGTGTACCCTGGAATCCCCACCCAAGACCATGACCTGGATCCAAGTTGCTTAACACATGAGCCCTTGGCCCTGATCAATCACCTTGGCCCCCCTGCAATCTGCAGGCCAGGACCTCTGAAGCAGCCCAGTGGAGGCAGTTGCCGCTTGCAGTAGTTCCTGCTGCTTCCCATCACTTTCTTGCCCTGGGAGCAGTTTGGCTGGACCTCTTTTTTCCCCCAAATTTAGTTTGATTTCCACTGACATTTCTCTTAGCCTTATTTGTCCTGGCTTGATAAATCTGGAAAGTGCCCCCAGATGCCTCTGATTTGTTCTCCTGTAGACTCCAGCTGCGGCTCCTTCCAACCATCCTGGGGACAGGCCGTGGTTTTGCGCTGGGCTGGCCTCAGCTCCCAGTCTGCTGTGATGAGCCACACCTGCTGAGCTGCTTTCCGTAAGAGATGTGTTTCCTGTATTTTTGTGAGTTTTGGAGCCCTAAAATTTATTTAGAGTCATATTTTATGGGTATTTAAACTGGCTGTGTGGGAGCTGTGGAACTTTGCTGCTTCTATTTCTCCATCTTGGATGCGCCCTATATTCAGCTTTTAATATAGGAGGATGTTGACTCAAACAACTAGGGAAAGCTCAGAGAATCCATGAAGTAGTCTAATTGTGATGGTTTGGTACTCCTTTAAATTCCTTCTAGATTTTTAAAAATGATTTCCCTGGATGGGTAATTCCCAGAAATGACTCTTTACCATGTCTAAATTTGTTGGTTTTAAGTTTGTAATTATTTGAACAAGCTATGATATTCTTCAAAACCTTAAAACAAAACACCTCATAAAAGGGGTGTGAGTCCTTATAACATATCACACATTTGGCCTAGAGGGCAACATGGATCCTGAGCAGCCAAAGGCAACCCTCCAATCCTAAGTTTAATTGTTTTAAAGCAATTGGTTTTGATGGAATTACAGACTTGATCTATTGAAGCACTAAGCTAAAATTTGCCTCTCTGTAATTTCTGTTTGTTGTTTTAAAAAAAAGCCACCACTATTGGGGTGGCTAGGTAGCCCAGTGAATAGAGCACTGGCCCTTGAATCAGGAGTACCTGACTTCAAATCCACCCTCAGACACTTGACACACTAGTCATGTAACTTTGGGCAAGTCACTTAACGCCAATTACCCTCCAAAAAGACAAAAAAATCACCACTATAATCTTCTGTCTGGTAGTAACATCTAAAGCATATTTTCAGTTCATTTTTCATAGATACTTTTGGAAAGTAAGAAATGCCAGGTATGAGAGGATGAATATGTAGTTAATTGTCAATGACAGTGACAGTTCTTGAAGCAGCAGATAAGCAAGAAGCTCTGAATGGAAATGAGGGCTAGGTAGGAGCACAACCTAACTAGGGTAGGTTGATAAGGACATTGCTCCAGGAAACCAACATTTAGAGGAAGCAGTGAAAGGTCTATGAGTTCTTTAGCAGCTTCAGAACTAAGCTTACCATCTAAAGTTAAGGAGTTTACGGTATCTGTGGATCTTTACTGCCCCTCAAACACTCAACTGAATAAATTCAGAGCTGGACCATAGGACTTTACAAGTCACTGACTCCAACCCCATATTTTTACAACTGAAGGACTATGGCCCAAGAAAGTAATAGTGGCATTCCTTAGGTCACACAGGTACTGTGATACATTGAAGTTCTTGAACTCAGTCTCTCACTCCAGATTCAACATGCTTTCCAAGGTATCACCCTGGATCCTGTAAATTAATAAATTAAAACTCTATGGGGCTTGTTTTGGGTAGATGTTATGTCCCTTCTCTCTTTATAAGGTCAGGTGAGGAGATGCTGCGTTCATACAATATGGATACTGGAGCTAATGAAACTTAGACTCACCAAAGATAAGCTGTCTAGAGTTCTCTTTTCTTTTCCAAGTTCTTTTATCTTCATTAAAATTTCAGAGGATGGAATGTGCATTGTGCAATCAGACAGTCAGTCAATAACCATTTATTCAATACCTACCATTGGCTAGGTAATATGCTAAAATGCTGTGAATGTACAGTCCTTGTCAAGTGTTTGCTATTCTGGGACTGTTTTTGCAGAGGACAATCAGGGTCACAATAATAATTCTAGCTAACCTTTATAAAGTATTTTAATGTTCGCAAAGTGCTTTCTGTGTTTTCCCTTCTGATTGTCACAACCACCCTGTGAGTTAAATCCAAGTGTTACCTTCTTTTCAATGAAAAATAAAAATGGAGTTGATATAGTTTGAATACCTTGCCTAGGATCACACAGTCAAGTGTCTGGGCCAGGATTCACTATCAGGTCTTCTGAATTCATAGTCCAGAAGTCTATCCCCTGGGGCATCTAGCTGTGATAACATGAATAGAAATCTGCATACCTTCTGGTTTCCATTTCCATTCATAAATTACCACTTTAGAAATAGACTTTTTGCTTATATTTTATACCTTCGTAGTGGAGGAGTGTAATAAGGGAATACTTTATAACATACCTGAGATATCTCAGTTTTAAAAATACTACAGGAATGCTGACTTTTCAATATTTTAATTTATATTCAATTCGAAAGTTTTAAGAAACCTCATTGGATACGATTATCATGTCTCCCAGGCTACAACCACTTTATGTCACCTCCTTTTAAAGTCCAAGGGAAATGATATCCTAACTGTATTATAAACTTGATGAATAAGAATCTTTCTTAAAATAGCCTATTTTATATCAGTTATAAGCACCTCCCAAAATTTCCTTTCCAAATATCACCTGATATCATTCACATCAATAACTGAGAAGAACAAAAGATATAAAGTAAGACTTTTCTGTTCTCCCTACAGTAGACTACCAAGAACTTAAGCAATAACTCACATAGTAAAATACTCAGATCCATTTGTCTGGGTTCATGCTGTTTAAGTGGGATTTGTGATTAAAATATTACCACTTTGTCCTATCCAATATTAGGAAATATGCTTTCCCTCTTAGAGAAAGCATTGTAATTTCTGTTTTATTACAGCAATAAATTAAAAGAATTTTAATTGCCAGTCACCTATAAAAACCAAAAACTGCATTGGTCGTTTATGCTTCACTGTAACTTTTATCCCTGTTGAGGTTAACAATGCCCAGACTGTGTTTGTGTCTGTGTGTGTATGTGTTTCAGGTTTCCATTGTTTTGACAATAGATGTATGCTAAATGCCAGAAAAGCCACATCAATGTGTAGAATGTTAAGCTTGAGTGCTAGTATGACCCAAGAAAACCAAGAGTTTAAAAGGTTCCCATGAGATAAGAGGCTCTATAATTTAAAATGATTTGACTTTGCTGAGTATTAGTGGTGCTTTCCGAGAAGTTTGTGAAACCAAATACAATTTTAAACAGTGTTCAAACGCAAACATAAAAGACAGACAATTCCCTGGTGTTTCCTACTGTTGTCCTTTCCTCCCACTCGGTTCTGAAGCTCTTCAAACATGTCAAGACGCAACAATTTTGCCTTCTTAAGTAAAATATGTAAATGATAATTCTAGACTGTGAATGTCCTAAATAGTTAGAACCAGATTCTGTTGACTCATTCTCAAATCAGATTGGAGTAAATCACCACCTCTATAGATATTATAACAATTAAAAACATAGTTTTAATTTTGGGGACTTTAAAATGCAATATTTCAGTTTGGATTTGACCAGTAACCAGAGCATTCGATATGAAGTGCCAGTGTATAATAGAAATGTTTTGATGAGATTTCCTTAACTATATCATATATGATCTTCATGCCAAAAATTAATAATTTCTACCAGGGGAGGGAAGAATATAATATGTATATTGCTAGAAAGACACATATTAGGAAATTTGAAAATCAAATGTGTTGTTACAAATCTAAAAATGATTCTTCCTGTTTGTGTTTTGTTTACTTACACTGAAAAGTCTATGATTGCATCAGTGTTGGTATTGCTTTCATTGTCACAGATGGCTATGCCTCTTTGTCTCCTGATCCATAATTATCTGTATTTTTACATAGAAAGGCTTACCAACGCACTGATAGCCATCTTTTTTGTTAATCTCACCAGTATTTATATATCAATTAGGATGTATAGTTTTTGTATCTCATTCAAGCCCTTATTTGCTAAGTTAAACCTTATTGTTCACCATATCAGTATATCAGCACTTGAAATATAAAATAACACAGGAGAAATGAAAGTGAATAAAAAGACAGACAGAAAGACAGACATACAAAAAGACAGACAGTCATGTCTTTATCATGGCTTTCAGGTAGTTTAATAATTGTAAAATCATCTCTCTTCAATCTATTTTTTCAGGTCATTTTTTTTCCCCATGAGATATTTCACATTTTCTTTTATTTTTTTTAAATCTTTTGACTTCAGTTGTTTCTTAGTGTTTCATAGAGGCAGCTTCAACTTGTCTAATTCTAATTTTAATCATTTTGTTCAGAGAACTTTTGTACCTCTTTCTCCATTTGGCCAGTTCTACTATTTAAGGAACTGTTTTCTTCAGTTAATTTTCCCACCTTGTTTTCATTAGGCCAATTCTGTTTTTTAGGTATTATATTTTTTCTGCCTTTTTAAAAAATTAACTACTTTATTTATTTTCTTGTTTGCATCATTCATTTCCACGAGATTTTGAGTCACAAATTTTCTCCTGATCTTTCCCTTACCCCCAACCCCAAAAGAACAATCCCACTATAAAGCTCCTCCCCCAATCTGCTCTCTTTTATGTCCTCCTCCAAAACCCCCCTAACTTTCTGGTAGGGCAGGTTGGGTGTGCCTACCCCAGTGACAGTATATATTAATTCCCAGTTGCATGTAGTTAATAATAATAATAATAATAATAATAATAATAATAATA
>CM053601.1:55794151-55819713 GCA_028646575.1 Pseudocheirus occidentalis
GCAGCCATTGAACCCTGGCTTTGAAAACCCAGATGTTGGTGCTTCTCTCTTTGGTAACTAACTAGGTCCAGATGTAACAGTCAGATGGCTGGAAGATCGTCTGCTGATCTGTTTCTCTGTCTGCTTGTAACTTCTGTTTGTATTCTCTGAAGTTCAGGGTGCTGATTTTTTCCCCTGAACTAAGTAAATGATATAGGTTTGATTGATTTAAGTAAGTTTGTTAACCCATTTTGAGTTGCTTTCCTTTAGAAAAGCATATCTAAGAACCTGTGCTAGCAGCCATCCTTGGTATGCTAAGGTGCTTGCTGATATAATATTATATTGGAAGCCTTGTAACTGGCTAGAGAGCTCAAATAACTCATGACTAAGAAGTGAATGAGCTTAAAATGAGTACAATTTAAAAATACATTATCCACTCATTACAGTTTCTTTCCTTGGTGACTTTGAGTAAGAAGGGCTACTCTGAGCTGCTCCCTGAACTGCTGTACTGGGAGTAGCAGCTGGACTAGTTCTACCACTTGGCCATTTGATGTCCATGAGTACATGATGCCTCTGTTTCTTTGTTTTATTCTTTCAAGATGGGGGTACAGTTGGAACTGAATGGTGGTCACAGCAAGTGACCATTTATTCTTTTCAAAGAGAAGTTATGGCCAATATTATCATAGAAGCATTCCAGTCCAGAAGCAATGAAGATTGTTATGACCCAACAGAAATCAACTTGCCATAGGAGCAAATAGACCAGTTCAGGAGAGTTGCCTCAACCTGAAAGAAGTAAGTGTTCATTTGTATCAATAGTGTTTAAACATTATCTTAGCAAGTGCTCTTTATTAAATATCTAATTGTCATGTTAATAATATATGAGAAGCATACAGTAGTATGAAGAACCTCACTGAGGCCCTTTAGTGTTAGCTTAGAATCCTCTATATACTAGAATATTCTTAGGAAGTGCCTTTCCAAGAAAATCTGGATAGATGATTGATTAGACAGATAGATACACAGATAGATAGATAGATAGATAGATAGACAGACAGATAGATAGATAGATAGATAGACAGACAGATAGATAGATAGATACATAGATAGATAGATTGATAGAAGATAGAAATCAGTAGAGAGACACGTTTACATACATATAAACACACATATATGTATATATACACATACATATTTTATATATAGGCATGACAGACTTTTATGTTTAATCTACAGTAACTTTTATGTTTAATCTACAGTAACATTTTCTCTATCACTTTATTAAGTCTAGGTAATTAAAAATTAAGTTCTGATTTACATCATTTACTAAATTCAGAAGCGTAAATATTCACACTGGAAAATGTAACAACTGACTTTCACACACTTGGTTGGACTGGCTCAAGCAGAGCCTTGCCTAGAAACCAATGGTATTCCCACACACTCATGGGAATTGGAAAAGTGAACCTATAGGAGGTGCTATACTTATATGAACTGTTGCAAAATGAAATAATTAGAATTATTAAAATTATACCCACAATAATAGAATACTCAGTATATATACTATGATATAATAGGAAAATACAATGACATCATAAAGGGGGAAATATTGAATGTGTTGATATTATACTGTCTAAGCTTGGTCACAAATGAGGGAAGAGAAGATGCCCATTTCCTTTTTTGCAGATATGGGGGCCTTTGTTATTTAATATTGCATATAATGCCAGATAACAGTGATGTGTCATATTATTTTGAGGAATAGCCTTTTCTCTGTCTTTTTTTAATTCTTTGTTGGAAAATATGAAGGCATTTCTAATTATGGGGAGGCAAAAAACTTGACCGGTAAATGAAAGTGATATAAAAACATTAAAAAAAAACTTGTAGCAGGAATATTCATAAAATAAAAGGCAAAAATGTCATTATCAACAATAATACCTTGCATTTGTATATCTTTATTCTTTTCAAAGTATACTATACACTTTTCAAATACTTTATTTTATTAACTCATTAATCTTGTGAAATTAACAAGCAACATTAGTTGACAAAAATATTTGGCCTTTCCATGCAAACCGCAATTGCCCAAATCACCTGTCCAAATCCTTGACCTTATCTCATTTCCTGCTTGTTGAGTCACACTTACTCTCAGCAGCAATTCTAATTTTCTAGCAATTCCAAAGTAAACTAAATTATGTTCATTTTCTTAAAAATGTGTGATTTGAGGACAGTACTAGTTCACAGATACCTTGCTGGAGACTGAGGTGGTGAAATACACCACAGCTTCATCCTTAAGAGTCAGAGATACAGTGGGGGAAAGAAAACAAAAATAAAAACAAAACATATAGTGAGGAGCTCTCAATTCATTTCTTGCATCTTGTGCAACTTTGGGCCCAGTCATTAAAATTCCCTGGCATTCAATTACCTCATATTGAAAAATAAAGGAGTTGGAATTGATGGCCTCTTGATTTTCCAATGAGCTATAGAGCCACGTTACCTTTATCTACCAAAGCTAATCATGTATCATCAACAATGCAACACACAGTTAAGATTTCAGTTGTGCTCCGTATACTATGGACCCACAGCATGTACCCAATTTTCTATCAAAGTAAAAGGTTTCTTTTTTCTAATGAAACTGACTTCTCTGTTTGTTATCATATTTTTCTGGGCTTGGTTTTTCACTTCCTCATACAGAATTCTCCATCTTCTCCTCTGCATTAGACGTTCTCCATTCCTGGAATACTTTCTCCCTTGATTCCCATCTCTCATAATTTCTTTAACCCCCTCAAGACTCAGCTCGAGGGCCACTTTTATATAAGATTTTTCCTGACACCCCCAGATTCTTCTCAAATTTACCTCATGTCTAATATGTATCTATGTGTAAATTCACACATGTCTGTGTATATATGGATGTATGCACATATAATTATGTATATGTGCATGTATACATGCAGGCATTTATGTATTCTTTTTCTTCTGGTAATATTCGAGTTCTTTGAGCAGGGAGTCTTTTTTTGTTGTTGTTTCCATATTACAAGAATCTAAAAAAGTTCCTGAAACAAAGTAAGTACTTAATAAATTATATCGGTCTGACTTTTGGCCAACATGCATGCATTATTCAGTTTTAAGGAATATTACTGATACACACTGAAGAGAAGTTTTAGGTAACTATAATAACTAGCCAAAGAAGAAATTTTCAAAGTCTATGAAGTTCTTACTGACCAGTCCTGGTATTCCGTGTGCCTTTTCAGGGTCTGTGGAGGTTGTGACTTTCTTTTTCTTAAAATGGAATTTAATCTGAGTTAAGAAGCAGAATTTTCTAGTCTTAAAAACAATACAAAACAAAAAAATGTCAAAGGCAAGTTGTAACAATATTTATAGCCAGAAGACAAGTCATCAAGGAATGCAGCCTTGGGCATAGCAACCTATGAATATATTTACTAAAGCTTGAAGGTGTCATTATCTGTACCAGCAACTTTAATAAAAACAGTCACGTATGTTTTTATGTCTTAAGGCATATGTTTATACAATATATACATACATATTATACAACATAAACATACATGAATATACTCATATGAATATTGTTTTTATACAAAGATAATCTCACACAGAAAAAAATGCATTGATATTCTTTTGAGCATTTAGAGCTGTTGAGAATTTCAAATGTAATCTAAGTGAAACATGTGAGAAGTCAGATGCCCTGTCTGAGTTCACATAAGTAGTAAATGACAGAAGTGAGATTATGTATGCTGAGTTGTTGAGGTGTGTCTGTGTCTACATGCTTATAAAGAGCTGGGTCTGGATTAATGTCAATAATACATTCCCTAAATTTGTCTCATTCCAGTCTGCACTTCATATAGGTCTGGAAATAATTACTATATTGTGTACAATCATAATTTCAAATAATGCAAATTTGAATACATGTTACCACTTTAGGAGAGTCATTATTTGTACTAATAGGGCGCTACGTGTTTGCATATGTATCACATAGAGGATAATTAAATGCCTTGCAGGTTTTTTTTATGATTTCCTATTCATAAGACAAGAATAGTTGCTCTCCATAGATTTCATGCATACAGGGGAATGAACCTGATTGCCATATTTCACATATTTATCATGATGCTATATGGTTTCTTTAAAGAAACAATGCTCTGAAATGATTAGAAAGATAATACTTGCTTCCTTCAGTCAGTAATGTTCTTTGCATGATAAATGTTAGTCAATATACCAAATATAAGTAGATCACATTGTCTCAAATTTCTGTGTTTTCTTACTTTTATTTGTTGAGATTGTCAAGACATTTATCACATGGCTGATTTTATCATATCACCCTCATTATAGCATATAATCCATTTGCTCATAAGTTACATTCCTTTGAATAGGCGTATATTCTCTCAAACAATAGAAATATTATCCCCCCCCCCCCACTGTTTTGGACTACCACCTAATGAAAGAGAACAGGAATGCATCATATTCTGTTGCATATGTAATAGCTCTTATGTGTTTGGTCATGAGGAGTTGGCAGACACTTTTACTGTACTTTGGTAAATATTACTTGTTTTTATTTTACTCTTCCCTGTTCCATGAGACAATATCAACAGCTTGATGATTACATTAACCAACTTTATAGGCTGTCAGAGTGCAGTTTTGCATTTCTACATTTTCGAAAATATCTCTACATTTCTTGGGCTTTTTATTGGTAAGAAATCTATTACTTATACACTAAACTAAGAAGAAAAAAAAAGAAAAACTCATAATAACGAAAGCTTTGTTTATGCCCTAGTGCATAAATTTACTGGAAACTACACTATTTGCAGCAGCAACAAAGGAATCATTAGTGGTGGATTTGGGAAAGATACTCTCTGAGCCAGTATGTTCACAAGGTGAGAGCAGAAAGCTACAGGATATTTTGTGCATTAATATGTCCAAAGTAGAAACTAAAAAAGTAGCATTTGATACATGTCATTTTTAACAGCAAATATTTTTTAAAAGCTAAAAACTACAATATAGTACTGTCACTAACCATATTCTAAAAACCTTTTTACAAAGTACATAGATGAATACCATAAAGTAGAATTTATTGTCAGTTTTAAAGGTATGCTTCCTATAAAAATGCAAAGTTCTTAATTGCATTTGTTGTCACTCTGGCTCATTCTCTTCCCCTTTTTATTTCTCTTTTTTATTTTTTGGAGGGGGGGGCAATTGGGTTTAAGTGACTTGACCAAGGTCACACAGCTAGGAAGTGGGTCAAATGTCTGAGGCAGAAGTAGAACTCAGGTCCTCTTAACTCCAGGGCTGCTGCTCTATTCACTGTGCCATGTACCCCCCACCCCATTGTTTCTAAAGCAGAACTCACATTGTTCCTAAAAATGACAAGAGGGAGGAAAAAGAAACAATGGAGCTAGTTCAGATTTCACAGTCAACCAGGACAGTCAAGATGATAAAAATTAATCTCCTAACTCTTCACAAAACCTCAGAATGAAGTGAAAGTGAAGGTTAGTGAGGCATTTTAAATAAAGGCATTTTTAAATAAGCCTTTATTTGATTTCCTTCTTTTAAAGGGGAAACACTGCCTTGAAGCACTGATATTCTCTTCTGACAACATTACAGGACATCAGGATAGGGCAAAAATGTTTACATTTGGGAGCCAGGACAAAGTGTCCTTCTCTGACTCACCTGTTTACATGAGATGGAAACTAAGGTGGAATTGGAGTTACTAACTTGGAAGAGAGACTTTTGCATGACAGATCTCCCTTAGTGATGAGGCAGGTATTGGACATAGCAAGTATTTGGATTTGTTTGATTTGACTTTTCTTATTAGTTTAATGATTATGTTTGTTTATTTTATCACACACAGAGAGACAAATATATGACGTGCGTAAGAAAAGGTAAAAAACTCACTGAAGAAAATAATTCCATAAAAATTAGAAAGGAACAAATGGAAATTAATGACTTCATGAGAAATTAAGGAACAATAAAACAAAATCAAAGATTGGAGAAAAATGGAAGACAATGTGAAACAACTCATTGGAAATAAACAACTGACCTGGAAAATAAATCCAGGAGAGATAACTGAAAGATTATGGGGCTACCTGAAAACCATATTAATAAAAGAGGATAATTTCTTTCCAGAAATTATCAAGGAAAACTGCTCTGATATTCTGGAACCAGAGGGTAAAATAGAAATTGAAATGTTCTATTAAGTACCTACTGAAACATATCCCAAAATTAATACTGTCAGGAATGTTACAACCAAATTTCAGAGTTCCTAGGTCAGGAAGAAAATTTTGCAAGCAGCCAGAAACTGTATTCAAGTATAGTGGAACCACAATTAAGATAACACAAGATGCAGCAGTTTCTACATTAAAGGATCAGAGGGCTTGGGATATGATATTCTGGAGGCTCAAGGAGCTCAGAATATAACCAAGAAAAATCTACCCAGAAAAAATGCATATAATTCTTCAGAGGGGCAAATGGACATTCAATGAGATAGAGGATTTTCAGGTATTCTTGATGAAAAGCCCAGAACTGAGTAGGAAATTTGACTTTTAAATACAAGACTCAAGAGAAGCATAACAAAGACAGACAGGAAAGGGATTTTCATTATTGAGCTAATTAGAAGGAGTGGTTTGAGGGCACTGGTGTGATTGAACCTTACTCTCAACAGAATTGGTTCAAAGAGGAAATAATATACATGCTCAATGGAGTATGGAAATCTATCTTACCCTACAGGAAAGGGATGGAATGGGATAGGAGAAGAGGGAGGATTGTGATGGAAGGGAAGGCAGATTGGGGGAGGGACTAGTCAGAAACAAAACACTTTTGAAGAGGGAAAGGGTGAAAGGAGAGAGAAAATAGAACAAATTGTGAGAATGAATGAAAGGAAATACAATTAGCAATAGTAACTGTGAAAAAAAAATTGAAGTTCTCTGATAAAGGCCTCCTCAAATATACAGAGAATTGAGTCAAATTTATTAAAAAAAAATAAGAGCCATTCCCCAATTTATAAATTAATAAAAGGTATGATCAATTATCAGGTGAAGTAATTGAAGCTATATAGAGCCATATGAAAAAAATAATCTAACTGCCGTTTGATTGGAGAAATAAAAATTAAAATAATTCTGAGGTGCTACCTCCTACCTATTAGATTGATTAAAAGGACAAAAGAAGTAAATGATGAATGTTGGAGGGGATGTGAGGGAAAAATGAGACAATGCACCGTTGGTAGATTTGTGAACTGATTTAATCATCTCATAGAGCAATTTGGAACTTTGATTAAATGCCTATAAAACCATACACTGCTAGGTATTTATCCTAAAAGAGATTTTTAAAAAAGGAAAAGTACCTCTATGTAGAGAAATATTTATAGCAGCTCATTTATGGGGGCAAACAATTGGGGGATGTTCATCAGTAGGTGAATGGCTGAACAAGTTGTGGTATGGGATTATGATGTAATACCATTGTAGTATAAGAAATGATGAACAGGATGCTCTTAGGAAAAACAATAAAAAACACCTGGAAAGAGCTGTATGATCTGCTGCAAAAATGTACTGTGTACAAAGTAAAAGTAATATTGTAAGATCAACTTTGAAAGATTTAACTATTCTCATTAATACAATGATACAAGACAACTCAATGGTTTATGATAAAAATTGCTATCCATCACCAGAGAAAGAACTGATAATGTCTTGATACATGAAACAAACTTTTTTTTAAAAATAAACTTTCTTTATTTTTCTTGAGTTTTTTTATCTGTTTTCTTTCACAATATGACTAGCATGGATATGTTTTGTATGAGTACACATCTATAAACTATTATCAGACCACTTGCCATCCCAATGGGAGTGTGGGGAGTGAAGAAGGGAGAGAACTTAAAACTCAAAGTTTTAAAAATGAATGTTAAAAAATTGTTTTTTTATATTTAACTGGGGAAAATATATTTACAAACCATATGTATATATATATGTATATATATGTACATATATACACACACACATATATTTGTGTATATATAGGTGTGTGTATATATGTATGTATGTGTATATGTGTGTGTGTGTGTGTATGTAAAGTATTACCCCACCATAGATGGGTGTTTGGCACAGTAGATATAAGAGTACTGGCCCTAAAGTCAGGAGGATATGATTTCAAATCTGACCACTTTCCATCTGTTTGACCCTGGGAAAGTCACTTAACCCCTATTGCCAAACATATACATTTATACATGCATGTGTACATACACACATACTTATACATACATGCATATGCATATTATATATGTGTGTGTACACACACACACATTCTCCTTGGGGGAAATAATATGTATGGTAGGACAGATGGAACAATTGCTTTTTTCTTATTTTTCTCCTAACTTGAAGGGCGTAAGACAGTATATTATAGTGAAAGGAGGGTAACCTTTGGAGTCAAGAAAATAATGGTTCTAGTCTTACCTCTCACCTCAATTAGTTACATCAATGTGGACTTTCAAATGCTCCCAAGAGCCTCTCTAAATTTATGTGCTATAAACTGGTGACTGATTTGAATCAAAGTAGAAAGAGTTTCTACATCAGGAGTTCTGTCCAGCAATAAAATCTACAACTTTATCCCCTCACCCATTCCTCCTTCCCCCCCAAAAAACAATTATAGGGTAATTAGGAAATTCCATTTTTATTTCAGAGGATATATAATTGAAAATTTTCAGTATGGTTCTACAACATATTTTGATCACTGAATGGAACAGGCTTATGAATTAATGCTTTAATATTTTCTGAAAATAAAATTCACTCTCTTAACATCACATTTATAAGAGATAGAAGTCACAAAAACTCATTTTATTCATTAAATAAATATTAAGGAATCACCATTTACTAATCAGTTTTAATAATGAGAAAGCTAAGTTATGCAACAGATGGAGCACTGAGACTAGAGTTAGGAACACCTGAGTTCAGATCTGGACTTGAGTATGCTTTTTAATCCTGAGCAAGTCACTTAATCTCTGTTTGACTCAAACACTTACTATCTGGGCTACCTGGGGCAAACCATTTAAACCCATTTCCCTCAGTATCTCATCTGGAAAATGAGCTAGAGAAGGAAATGGCAAACCACTCCAGAATCTTTGCCGAGAAAACCATATATCGTGTCAAGAAGATTCAGAGAATGCTGAAAACAACTCAACAACAACAACAACAACAACAAACCTAAGAACACTGGGAAAGAAGTCAACGAAGGATTTTGAAGAACAATTCTGAGCTTTCAACTGGTAATTTCTTGTTGAACAGCATTCTCTTTTGTTTTTCTTTTCTTGGTCAATCTGAAGGTCTTGGGCTACAGGAAGAGAATGTTTATGTACAGGGAAGTAAAAAATAAAAAAATTAAAGAATAAAAAGAAAAGCTATCATTGAAACTTTTGAGATATATCTAGAAGTCAAAAAGGGAATTTTAAATGTTACATGCAGAATTTATTGCATATTTAAAGAGAAAAGGAACCTGTATGTAACAGATATACAGTTTTATGTACTATTCACTTCTTCATTCTAGTATCCAAATATCTATATCTGTATCTGTATACACACATATGCATGTGTATGTATGTACATAGGTATTTATGTGTGATGACAATGGGATCTGAACCACCAAAATAAAAGACCATGACTTTGGGATTTAGAACACAAAAAGGAAAAGCCCCTGGACTTTCACACGTGGTTCAGATGCAGGGAGATCATCTGGGGCAATCAGCCATCCCAATTAATTAGCTGCTCTTTCTTTGTCTGTTCCTGTCCCTACCCTAGACAACCATTCCCTTAATTCCATCTAGACCTCTTCTCTGTTACCAAAGTCTTCTTGCCTCCATGAAAGTTCTCAGATTGAATCTGGCCCACTTGTCAATACTAGTGTTACAAAAGAACAAATTCCTTAAGAGTCTGGTCAACATGGCCTACTTTTAGAATTATACCCCCTCTGATCAGTGTTCAAATAAACCTCATCTTTGGATGAAAGAAACTTGGGTTGAACTCATTTAGGCAAAGCCCTCATGTTGATATTTCTGGGTCCCAGCACCCCTAAACCTCAACATATGTCAATGTGTGTGCACATACATATACACATACACACATACACATATACATGTATATATAAACACACATCATATATATTTATATACATATACAAACACACACACATATACATACACACATATATCAGAAAGTCAGGACAAAGATTCATTATGGAGATAAGGAGGCCATGTCAGCAGTTTCCTGCCTCTTGACCTGATGTGTTCCTAAATCTTGTTTTATTAATATTACGTGATTTTCTTTATTCAACACAATTTTCTACTCACAATAAGTTGTGATCCATAAAATGTAAATAGTAATTGAGGAAAAAAGGAATTGATTAAATTACTTATTTTGAACATCATAGTTAAATATCAGTTACTTCTTAGGCATCCCACACTGAAATCTTCATTTCCAAGAAGATTAAACTGCCAGGGAAAGTGATATTTTCAACACCTCATTCTCGAAGGTGAATGGATCATGAGAATGTATTACATATTGTGGGAGAAGTGATAGAAAAGGAAAGATCACTCCCCACGTAACATTTCCTTATGCTCCCAGAGCTCTGGTACAATGGCTAGAATATGCCCTGCAGGGCTAGTTTTCCTCCATTGCTGCCCTCAAAGTGAAGGCAGTGATGGAAGATCTGAAGAATGACTTATGAATCACAACCTGTATTCTTCCCTGGAGAAATAGTTTATAGAGTGCTGCTTGACCTTTCCAGGCTGAAAAATGCGACAAGATGACTGTATGGTCAACCAGGTAGTAGTGAGAAAAGAGGTTAAAAAAATAGAACTGAGTTGAAATTTTATGGAAAGTATTTTAGAGAAAACAGCACCTTTTTTTTCTCTTACAAATGAGAGTAACAATGTGTCTGTCATACACACAAAATGTGTTGTAAGGGTCAATGGAATAAGGGAAATAGGAAAATACAGGCAAAGTTCTCTTGAAAAATATAATAATGGACAGAATCTTTTAAGCTAGAGACTTTGGGAAAGGAGGAGTTAATATTTGGGTTTAGTCTTAAAGACTTTTAGGTAAAACGATGAAAGAAATTCATTCTAGATGTAACAGGAATTCTCTCTTACCTCACTTACCAAATCAGAATCAGTTTTGGATATTTGTGATAATCATAATTATGCAAATATTAATCAAGCCCAGATCTAGTCCATTCTTTACCTACAGACCAGATATTAACTTTTAAAAGCTTTTAATAGTAAAATGTTTAATTGAGAAAAAGTAAGACAAATAGAAAGGGCGAAATTTATCAATAGATTGTCAGTCCTGTATAGAGTCTCCCAAAGTTGACCAGAGGAGTGAACAAAAGAGTAACTTCCCCAGAAAATGCATCCTTAAGATGAAGAAGATGTTTAGTATTCCTAGATTACCCTGACAGCTCTGCAACCTGGTAAATGATCATTCTTTGGTGCTTCTTAATTCCATTTCTCAGTGTTCCTCTCTTCCTCAGATATTTTCTACAGAGTTCTCTTACCATTATATTCTTTCACATAGTAGGCATGTGTTTAATTCCTTCTACTAGCCACTGCTTTCTGCTTCTGCAATTTCCACTTGCTACTAGTCCCCTAAACTGGTCTCACTATCTTCAGATGCTATTTCTGATTCAATGGATACTTTTCCCTCCCTTCCCAGAGGTCTTATTGCTCTTATGTGAGACTGCCCCAAGTCAGCCTGCATTGAAATCTAACCAGTATATTTTCAATTATCTTTATAGTCAGGCCTAGTGACACCCAGAAAGGTAGCAGAAACAGCTATTGGGACCTCCCTTTTACAGAATGGTTCTCAGTCTCAGAAATTTCTTCACCTCTTCCTTATGTCAAAGAATGGAATGTTCAGTAGCATGTTGTCATAGTCTTCAACTCTTTCTGAGTCTTTCTGAACCATAGATATTTTCCTTTGCCTAAAAAATAATGCCCAAACCAAGAAAATTGATTTAATATTCTATAAGCCTTAAAGAGGGGCTTAAATCAATTGTTTATAATCACATAGTTGCCAACCTTTGACTTGCCATCCTAATATAACATCAATAATTCTGTCTTCACATTCAAATACATGGTAAATGACCTGTAGGAATCTATGGAAGTGAGAGAACTCAAGATGAGAATGAGGAAGAAAATAGAAACCAGAACTGGATGAGAAAACGAAATGAGAAGACAAGTAGAATGAAACAAGGAAATGAAGGATAGAGACAGAGAATAGATAGAGAATGTCTGTTTAAGTGATTTTTTTGTCTTGTTTTTATCCCACGAATAATAGAAAAGCACACTATGTCCTTTATATCAGCAAGATAACTTTGGTACCTTCATGAATGATCATTTGGAACTAATTACTAAAAGTTTCAATGAGAGGCAACAATGATTCATACTAGGATAGTAATTATGCCATTGAAAAGGAGTGAACTTTTGGTAAAGAAAGAACTTGCTTATTGATTCAATCTTTAAAATGACAGAAGAGAAAAAAGATAAAGGAAAACACTTATTCTGTAGCTTTAAATATGGATGATCAGATGGTCAATGTCCCCAAATGGCATAAAAGTAAACAAATATATCACATAAATAATGCTTGATAAATTATCAAGAATAAAACAAACGTTTGGAGGTAAAAATACAGAAATAAGAAGACAACCATTTCAAACACTTTTTATAATGGCGTTTGGGTGAGAGTATCTTTAGAAAAGTGAATATTTGAGAAAAGAATTAGGATATACAGCTTGATTTCTAGATCATTGAAGACATTTCACATGCAAAATATTTTCCTAGGGAATGATTTATACAGGCTCTTCTTCTAATGAATATATATGTCAGAGGTAGGAATTGTGTCCAAAGGCCAACCACTAACTACTGTAATGTTTGAGGTTCTCAAGCTATTTCCCAGAATTTTCTGCACTCAGTGGAACTTACCCCCCAAAAGATCTCTTTTTATTTAGAGGTAGATATGGCTTCTCTGATTATGATAGATGATTCTGAACTGACTCTCTTCCCAGAGACTATTCTTTCTATGACAAGCAATCCATCCTGCCATACTGTGAGAACTAACAGTCTGCACAGCAGTATTAGCTGAAGCCTGCCCAGTGGAATGAAAGCACTTTCCAACAAGGCTTCCTTTGCAGCAGTAAGGGCTGCTTTGGGAAGAGTGTTTGTTTAAAGTCATTCTTATTAGCTAAAGCATCAAAGAGGTACACCAAAGGTTTTATTCATTTTCTTTCATTGATATGTAAGACATGGTATATTCATGACTAAAAGCAAAGAAACAATTAAACAGTACATGCTATGTAAAGAGTCCAGGAAAAAATAGGTCATAAAGCTAAGGGGTTTGTGTTGGAATCCCAGTTTGAGTCCTCTTTAGCTGTATGGCATTGACAAGTCATTCTTTGCTCTTGGCTTATATTTTCCCATCTGTCAAATGATGGGCTTTTGGACATTAGATATCCTTTAAAATCTCATACAATTCCAAATCTTACAAATTTTCTCAAGTAAATACATTTTCCTCTCCACCCTCATTATACATACATACAGACAAATGGACAGACAGACACACACACACACAGAGTTACTCACAGAAATGGGATGATGTGGTATAGTGCTAACCCAGGAATCAGTAAGATCTTAGTTCAAATCTAGAGTTCAAATCTAGCATCAGACAACTTACTGCATTTATGACCCTAAGAAAACTTACTAAACCTCTGTCTGATTCAGTATACTTATCTGGAAAATGAGGATAACAATAACACAATTTCCATGGTTTTTTATAAAGATAAAATGAGATATTAGTGAAGTGTTTTGAAAAATTATATTGCTATATCAATCCTCCTAACTTATTGACAGGTTTGAGACCAGGTGGTTACACTCAAGCTGGTTTAACCTCACTTCTGACATGCATTTATCATCATGTGGTAACTATGTGTTCTACATCTTCTTGGATTCTGGTGAGAGTTGGGTGGCAGTTGGGCATCAAACCTGCACTTACTTATTAGATACCTATTGTGTGCCTAGCTGTGTGCATTGGCAATACAGAGTTTGAAATGGAACCACTTCTACAATCAAACAACTCAAATGTATCCTTGTACATAAGTTGATTCTTAATAAACAATTTGCCTTATTGAAATTTCTTTGGGATGATTCTAATATAATTTACATAAAATATATTTGACAAGCATTTATATAGAAATTTTTCTTCAAAAAATCCACTTAAACACATTCCCTTGTGGAGTGGGTGGATAAAAACAGTTTGTCATAATGACCCTGAAGTCACCTGAAGCACCCAGTGTGCTCTTAGAGCTTGGTCAGACATCAGACTCTGAGATTGTCTGTTGCATCCTGAGCCATCACCAAATATCTTGACTTCTGTACTGCTGCTGGAATTGATGACTCTGAAAGAGAGATTTTGTGCAACTGCGCCTAGATTAAATCCAGTTCACACATAAGTCAAGATACCAACTCATGACAGTCCTTTTGAAAAACAAAGGATGAACAACAAAATGCTAGTTATCATTATTACTTGAGAAAATGTTTCTCCCTTTTAATCTCTTTCTTATGACATGCTAATTATTACTAGGATACACTCCCTTCTCTGGATTAAATCCTCTCTTATGATAAAGATGAACAATTGAGCAATTATTCAGATATAAATATCTATATCTGGCAAGGTATACAAAATTCTGCCCTCACAATATCTTACCTCTATGTCATAAGAACAAAGATATGTTTGAAGATCTCTTCTCTTAAACCTTCTGTTTTTCTGTTGGTCAGATCATACTCTTGCTAGTGATCTCTTTTCATTTCTATTATCAGAAGAATTGTGGGATTTTGACTTTTTACAAAAGGATATTAGAAGATAATGGTAAGCTGTGTTTGTTAAGACTTACAATAAAATAAAGATTGTCAGAAATATTTTTAAATATTTGTGTCTCTATGGCTTCAATTTATGACAGAAGGACAATATAACAACTCCTTCTGCATTGTGGGCAATTTGTATTCCTGACAAAACTCCACTAATGGAAAATCTTAACTCTCTCACTTAACACAGCCAGCTGTATATTGCACAATATCTTTCTGCTTCTCAACTTACCCCACACAAATTTCCTTTCTTCTAAAAGAGCCAAGCTTTGAAGCATAAAATCATTAAAATTTCAGCCCGGGAAACAGCTTCCCTATTTCTGGGCTCCATTTTTTTTCATTTTTCATTGGATGAAGGTGAAAATGCATCTGTAAATGTTATATTTCTATCTGAAATATAATGGGGAAAGGATGAGCAAAGTGAAACATGAACCGCCCCTCATTAATGCTACAAAAACAGTTCATATCAAATTACTAGAGGGAAAAAGTCAATCTAGCAACTATTGCATCACATACTCTACTTACATTAAAATATAAAAGCCACTAGCATGCTCATGAACCTACTACAATAACAAGCTCACAAAAAGTCTTACTCTGTTCTGTTTGCAATC
Source organism: Pseudocheirus occidentalis (assembly GCA_028646575.1). Taxonomy (NCBI): domain Eukaryota; kingdom Metazoa; phylum Chordata; class Mammalia; order Diprotodontia; family Pseudocheiridae; genus Pseudocheirus; species Pseudocheirus occidentalis. Next base: position 55,809,629 of record CM053601.1, read on the forward strand.
TGTGTAATTGTCTAAACCCTTCTAATTGTAACTCTTTATTCACTCTCCCCTGTAAACAGCTGTAGAAATGCAACTTCCCTCTTTCTCACTTCAGTAATCTAATACCTGTATTTAAAAGAAAAAAAAACACAAAAAAATCTTACAATGGAGTAAAATTATATTTTATTCTACTACCACCCTTCTGTCCATTTAATTGAGCTTTCCCAAAGAGTTGAGCTAAGACTAGCTCTTTTTATTGAGAAAATGTGACGATGTCAAGAATTGATGACCCCCAAATACCTCATATACCTGTTCTTTCAACCCTCTTCTTCCTGATGTCAATTTGTTGTCATTTAAGTTATTTGGTGGTACAATTAGATAGGAGAGGGTCTCTGTTCAATTTATCAGTTACTTGAGAAATAAGCAAAGACATAGGAATGAGTTGATACTTATCCATAGGAAATGAGAACTTAGACATATAAATTGAATTCAATAACTATACATTAGGTGGTATAGTCTGTAACTGGGAGAAGCTTTCAGGCTTGATAGAACCTTGGAGAGTACTCTGCTGGTACAGGCTTTGAGATCTCAGTTCACTTCAATGTCACAATTATCTATATGACTTATATGGAAGAAATTCAGGGACTGAGTTTCCACTAATTAAGACGGGAATAGTTCATAACTAATTGTTGTCATTGCTGTTCTTTCATTCAGTAGTGTCTTACTCTTTATTTCCCCATAGGTCATAGCATGCCGGCCCTTCCCTACTTTCCTCCACTATCTCCCAAAGGTCCTCCTTTCCTTCACTATCCACCCAAGTTCATGTTCATTGTTTCCATGACACTATCCATCTCATCCTCTAATGTCCCCTTTTCTTTTTCCCTTCAATCTTTCTCAGTAGTTCTTTTCCAGTGAGTCAAATCTTCTCATTATGTGACCAAATATTTAAACTTCAACTTAAGTATTTGTCCTTCCAGCGAATAGTATGAACTAATTTATTTAAGTATTGACGGATTTGATCCCCTTGATTTCTAAGAGATTATCAAAAGTCTTCTCTAGTAAAACAATTTGAAAGCAACAGCTTTCTCTTAGAGCTATGTGTTGCTACTGGAAAAACCATGGCTTTGACTATGCAGACCTTTCCCCTTTTTTAGTATGCTGCCCAGATTTGTCATAACTTTTCTTCCAAGTAGTGTCTTTAAATTCCCTGACCAACCTTTCTTAAAAATCATTTTATCTTCCACTGCTGGTTTCTTTTTTTGATGAGAAAATGCTGATCCTCAACTTTCACCATCCTTTCTCAAAGGATTTTACATACAAGTTTCTGTTATAATGTTAAGTTGGAGTTGTCTTAAATGAACACCATATCTTCCCTCCCATTTTAATTCTCTCAGAGTGTTGAACGAATTTTGATTTTTTGCAAGACTTTGGACAGACTGAACAAAATCACCTGATTGAGGAATAATTTCCACTCATAAATCCTATGCCAGAGTATGTTTTTGTCAGTTAAAATATATCAGGGTGTTTTTTTTAGTATTGTTCTTCATTTTTATTAGTCTGTCTCTTTGTTTTTATTTGGTTGTTGCTATTTGCTGGTCACCATGCCCAATCCCAACCAATTCTTCTCTAAAGGAAAGTATTCACAAGATAAGAATGTCAGATTTTTATGTATCATTCAAGCCTTTTGTGTCTTTCATTCCTCATTCTTCTCTAGACATGATAGGTGATTAGATGGACAAATCTACAGATATCTTTGGATATCTCAAAATTTAATTTTTATTACAATAATATTATCTCAAAATTTTTAGAATATTCTTTTAAATATCACATGGATGTGCATATATATGTGCATATGTATGCATGTGTGTATGCGTGTGTGTAAATAGATATCTTGGTTGCTATACTTTGTATAAGCATATTTTAAAAATAATTGAGACATATTAGTCTTGGAAACCATCTATTTTAAATGAAAAATAAATTAAGACCAAGAGAAGTTAAGTGACATTTCAAAAGTCACAAAATTTATTATGTTCAGAATTGAAACATACATCTACTGACCCCAAAGCGCCTTACACTTTCTGTTGCATAATGCTTTTGTCTATATCATTTTTGTTTTGGTGGGGGACATGTTATCAAAATAACTCTTTAAGAATATTTCACTAAGTTTGAATTATTTTAGAGTAAGTTTTTTTTTGTCCTAAGTGCATATCATGTGGATAATGTGACATCCATAACAGGTTAATTGAAAAAAGTCTAAGGCACAGCTGGAGCCAACGTCTTGTTCTCAGGAGTGATTAGGTAATGAGTTTGCTTTAGTGTTCTCCTGTGTTTCACTGGTAGTATGGGTTGTCACTCTTTTACCAGCTTGGAAGACTGAAAGAAGAAAATGGTAGATACACTACTAAGAGATATTTTCTTCCAACTGTGTAGTTGAATTAATTTCTTAATAAGCTCAGCTGTTCATTCCTTTGCTTGACCCCTAGTTTCTTATATGCCACAGATTCTAACATAGTATTACATAAACAACAGAGATTGAAGTTTCCTGGAAAATGGGTGTCTCCAGCATTTCAGTTTACAAGATTAAGAATATAGTAAGAAAAGTTTCATGACTCCCTACTTGAGAAAATATAAAAAATATAATAAAAGTAAAAATTTTAAAAAATCATGTTCCCACTTCTCAGTGGAGGAGTAAAATGCAATTGTTTTTCTTTTTTCTTTAGTCATTCATTAAAAAGAAAAAAAACATAACTTATTAATTCAGAGTTATCAAGTAAAATTTCTTAAGGTGAAAATGACGAATAGTTCCCAAAAATGAAAACTTGAAATTGTTTTAAAAATATGTTATATTTACAAATTCAAACAGATTATTATTTTTTTCTCTTTAACAGAAAGCTAAAATAATTTTCTTCCTAGAAGAAATATAGTTATGTTTGGAATGATTCCATGAAAAAAAAATTGAAATGACTTTAACATGTATATTTGGATAAAATATTTGTGTCAATATTTATATAGTTTAAATAAAAGAAAACAGAATTAGATAAGTGAAGTATTTAAACAGATATCAGAATAATTAATCTACTAAGCCCATATACACATAGAAGCTTCCATTTGTAAGTGGTCATTAATCCATTTCTAAAGATCTACACAGTGATAGTCAAACTAATATTATACATGGCTGCATAGTCAATTATTACACACATTTCCCTCCATCATATGAAATTTAAATTAGCTTTCCAAAAAAAAGCCCACTTTACACAGTTTTGCCCTATGGTTCACGCAGAACAAGTCCAGTTTCTCTTTCATATGACTTTCCTTCAGATACTTGCAGATAGGTAATGATTCTCTAATTCAGAGGTTTTTAACCAGTGGATCAATGAATACACACCCACATTTATGCATATATATATGTATATATATGCATATATGGAGAGAGGAAACAGAGAGACAGAAAGACAAGAGACAGAGAGAGACGGGGAGAGAGAGAGAGAGAGAGAGAGAGAGAGAGAGAGAGAGAGAGAGAGAAGGTGGGTGGGAGAGAATATACATTATTCTGAAAATTAATCTCTAAGCTTCCCTGGACTACAAAGGATGTCCATGACACAAAAAATTTTAAGAAACAATGTTCTAAGCTTGCTTTTCTCCATTTAAAACAAAGAAGCAAGGTGAAAACAGAGGTCTTTTTTCCCTTTTACATACTTTGTACAGTATTTTTATCTATGATTTCATCAGTGCCTTTACCAGTATGGATCACAGTCTATTCAGTGTGTACTTATTTTTTTGGAAAGTTTTCTATGAAGTCAGAATTTGAGGAGAATTGTATCACTTTGAAAAGATGTAGGTATGAATTAGGAAAAGAAAACCCATCTCTTTAAACAATTGTATCTGAAAACAACTACAAATAAATATTATTAATTTGTGTTATTTGTCTCTTGAACTATAGTAAGAACTTCATTCCCTCAGAGATAAATTTCCCACAAATTTTCCAACTTTCCTAAAAGTGAGTAAAAAAAAACAGAAAAAAATATTCCATCAAGTTAGTAACTGATCCAGCCACTGTTGGGGAAACAGAAGGTATGAACTCCTCTCTCCTGCTACTGACATAACATTAAGGGGTTGTTTGAAAGAGGAAGCTAATTGTGTGTTTATAAGAAAATCCCTAGAGAGGCATAGTCAGAATTTCTTGAGACCAGATCCTGGTGGCAGAAACTGTTCTGTTAGGGAGAGAGAGTTTCTCTCAGCAGCATCTGGAGGGCTGGGCTGCTACTGCTGAACTGAGACCTGAGTCAGAATTTCTTTGGACAAAAATCATTGAGGCTGAAGTTACTGCTAGCAAGAAGACTGAAGAGAACCTTCCCACCTTCCTCCCCCCCCTCCCAACCCCCCCCCCCGATACTTTCCCTTAGGCTGGAAAAAATGATTTTGATTTTGAAAACCTGGGGAAAATAATTTTGATTCTGTGAGCCAGCTGAGATTTCTTCTGGGTCCTAGGGCCAGCTGAAATGCCAGAGGACTGAAGAAGCATGGCTGTGGTACCAATATTCTATCTGTCTGTTTTGATGTTGTTTAGCCAGACTTATCTGCTGGTGGACAGTGCTGTTCTTGCAGAGATCCTGGAAACTTGCTGTTGGCTCAGAAGCCCTGGAAAAGGATTGTCTTGTTGTATGTTTACATAAATACTGGAAGATGGTCTTACTGATGTTTCCAGGGGTCCTGAGACTGTTCTGCAGGCAGAGAGTGAATTGATGAGGACACTAGCCATGAATATTGTGGCTTTATTAAGCTTTGCCTCCCCAGAAACAGAAACTGCTGAGAACTTGTCTCAGTTCAAGATGAAGGAAAGACCTCTCCTTGGGTACTGAATGCTGTGATGACAAAGTGGTTTATTAATGATGTAGGGGTGGAGGACTTTTGTATTTTCTAATGATTGTACTCAGTGATTAATGATATTTAGTAATTGATTGCTGAATAAGTGCTGATTGAGTTAACTTAGTTGTCTCATGAGTGGAAGACTTTGACTATTTTATTTTGAGATGACTGAATGACTGAGTAAGGAGGCAAATCTCCTGAGGGATACTAGATGATTGTTCTTTCTTCCAAATATTGTGAACACTTTGGTGAAAACTAGATGGCTATTTTAATGATAAGCTGTTGTGAATATTATACTGTGATTTTCTGTGATAGGTTGTAATATTGTGAATGCAGTACCTTGATTTTCTGTGAATATTTTGCTTTGCTTTGTTATGGAATAGAGTGTTTATTACACTGTGTAATCAGAACCTTAAAAGGTGTTTACAGCAGCATTCTTCTAGAAAGCTGCTTGTGCATGGCATTATAGTATATGTGTGTATGTGATTTATTTTATGCACTGCATATATTGTATGTATCTCTAAATTTGTATATACTTATAACCATATACAGATAAGTATATATGTATGTAAATGTATAATTCTGTATATATATATATATATATATATATATATATATATATATATACTGTCAAAGTAGACCTACCACATTTGCAGACTAATAGTACAGAATCAGATGAGCTTACTTAGGATACTGAAATGACACTAACAAGAAAAAAAAGCTGGGAGGAAAAGAAAGCTGTATTAAACCAAACATAGGCAGAGGAGGTTCATTTTGGAGGGGGTATGAGAGGAGATACATTTATTCATAATATATCTGAAAGAAGAGGAGAATCAAAGAGTATGGTTAAAAAAACAAACCTCAAATCTTATTAATTACAAGAGAAAAAAGACAACCAAGGAAAGTTGGACCAGTTGAAAGTCCTGTTTTAGTCATATAATTTTTGGAGAATAATCTACATATACACCAAAGGTTTAAAGGACATTTTGATTTAGGAGCAGGCAGAATTTTACACGTGATATTTCACAATAGATGCCATATGTACCATTGCAGAATTTAGTGAAAGATATAGAAAATATGAAACGCCACAGTACTTATTGTGTGCTGGTAATTACAAAACTAAAAATAAAAAAGAATGTCTCAAAGCAAAATGGGACTTTAAAGACTCTTCCATCAAGTATTTTTTCATGCTTTTATCATAACTTTGATCAATTACTCTTTGTTATCAAGTGTGCTATAAGAAAATAAGAAATAGTTAATGTGAGGAAACTATTTAGAGATAGCTATATTAATAGAACACTGTAAAAATAATGAAATTTGAAGTTCCTTTTGTATTGCTTAGCTGACAGGTACTTATCACCTAGTTTCAAATTAAGCCTTTGTTAAAAAACAGAAGATATTAAACCCTATTGCTGACATAACAGGAAGGGGCTTAACAGGGAGGAGCAATACAGTATATAAGGAAAAACCTTAGCAGGGAAAAGCAGAAATTCCTGGGAACTTATGGTGTCGGAGTTTCTTCTGAGAAGCATCCAAGCTGCTGAGAACTTCTGAGGGCCAGCCAAAGCTTCCAGAGGAGGTATGACTGTGGTGTAGTACTTTGTTGGTTTGTAGCTTTGTTAAGCTTTGACTTCCCAGTAACAGAGGGTATGAAGGATTTAAGGTGGACTGGACACTATGAGCTTCCTTGTGGAAAAGAAACTGCACTGAGAACTGGACAAGGAACTGGGAGCTGTCTGCCTTTGAAGTCAGGTGACAGTTTGGTGAATCCAGGCAGGAGCTGGGACCATGGAACTGGATCCACAAAATCTGAGTGCCTACTCCCAATCAAGCTGAAAGAAGACTTTACTTTTGTACTGTGTACTGACTCACAAGATTGTGATCTACTTGTGTCCTAGGGGTGGATGGCCTGTGTATTTTCTGATGACTGTCTAGGGAATGATGTATGAATAGTGACTGATTTGTAACTTAGCATGCCCCTTGAGTGAAGAACTTTTGCTATTGTATTTTTTACCTTTAAGGATGGAAGCTTCCTTAAGGATGATTGAATGACTGAGTTGACTGAATGATTGAGTTACTAAATGATTGACTAAATATTATACTTTGGTCAAAACTATGTGACTACTGTGGTTAAAACTATGTGGTCATTTTAGTGATAAGTTGTTGTGAATGCTGTATTTTTTATTTTTTGTGGTAAGATGTAGTATTCTAAATGTTGTACCTTGATTTTCTGTGAATGTTTTACTCTGATTTGTTATTGAATAAATAGAGTGTTCACTCTACTGTGTAATCAAAACCTTGAAAAGATATTCACAGGAGCATTCTTTTAAAAAGCTGCTTGTGCTTGGCTTTACATGTACATGGGGAAGTATAAATAGGTCCATCCATTCTTTCCTCTCCTCTCCTCTCCTCTCCTCTCCTCTCCTTTCCTCTCCTCTCTTCTCCTGTCCTTTCCTTTCCTTTTTCCTTTCCTTTCCTTTCCTTTTTCCTTTCCTTTCCTTTCCTTTTTCCTTTCCTTTCCTTTCCTTTCCTTTCCTTTCCTTTCCTTTCCTTTCCTTTCCTTTCCTTTCCTTTCCTTTCCTTTCCTTTCCTTTCCTTTCCTTTCCTTTCCTTTCCTTTTTCATGTACAAAAGAGATGCTTTCTTCTTCCTTGTTCTTTAAAAATAATTGATTTTAATGATTTAATTTATTTATTTTTAGTTTCAATATTCATTTCCATAAGATTTTGAATTACAATTTTTCTCTCCCTGTCTTTCACCTGCCTCCCACCCCAATATAACAAGCCTATCAATGACCCCTTCCCCTAATGTGTTCTCTTTTATATCATCTCCCTTCACCCCCTAACTTTCTTATAAGGCAAGATGAGGTTCTATACCTCAGTACCTGTCTATCTTATTTCTCGGCTGCATGTAAAAAAACCCAACAAAACATGTTGTAAATATTTCTTTTTAAAATTTTGATTTCCATATTTTATTGCTTCTTCCTTCCTCACCCACCTACACTGGGAATATAAGCAATTCAATATAGATTGTACATGTGTAGTTACCCAAATAATTTCCATAGTATTTATATTGTGGAAGACTAACTATTTTTCCCTCCATCCTATCCCCTCCTACTTATTCTATCTTCACCTTTGACACCATCCCTTTTCAAAAATGTTTGCTTCTAGCCAGCCTCTCCCCCAATCGGCCCTCATTCTATCCTCCCCCCTCTTATCCCCTACCTTTCCCCCCCCCCATTTTCTTGTAGGGTAGGATATGAAATTGAGTGTATATATTATTCCCTCCTTAGGCCAAATTCAATGAGAATAAGGTTGTACCATTTTCTTTCATGTTCCCGCTCTTCCCCTCCACAGTAACAGTTTTCTCTTATCTCTTTCATATGAGATAATTCACCATAATTTAACACTCTATTTTTTCTTCTCCCAATAAATTCCTCTCTCATCTATTAATTTTATTTTTCTAGTTATCATCCCTTCATATCCAAGTCATCTAGTTTCTTCTATGTATATAAGAACAGACAAATATCAGAGGACAGAGCCAAGATGGCAGTGTAGAAACAGCAAGGTTTCTGTAGCTCCCACATAGCCACCTCAAATACCCATAAAATATGACTCTAAACAAATTTTAGGGCTCCCAAACTCACAAAAATACAGAAAACACATCTCTCACTGAAGGCAGCTTGGCACAAAGGGCTCATCTCAGCAGGCTGGTAGCCGAAAGCAGCCCAGCTTGAAAATGCAGCCTGGCCCCAGCTTGGTCAGGAGGAGCACCAGATGGAGTCTTCAGGAGCTTGGATCAGTGGCAGTTGTGGCAAATTTACCAAGCCAGAAGAAATAAGGACTAAGTGAAAGGTCAATGGAATTCAACTAAATTTGGGGGAGAAAAGCAGTCCACCCAAACTGACCCCAGGCCAATGAAGTGGCAGAAACTGTGGCCTTGTGGTCTCCAGGTAGTTGCTTCAGAGCTCCTACCCTGCAGACTGCAGGGGGACCAGGCAATCATTCAGAGGCTAAGTGCTTTTGGTTGAACAGCCTAGATATGGATTGTAGTCTTGGGCGGTGGTCCTGGGGTGTGTTTTCAATGAGAAAAAGTTGGTGGGGGCTGCAGCATCCCTCTAATAGCTGTGTCAGCTGTGAAAACACCCAGCAATTTGAGACAGAGCTTTCCCTTCTGGAAGCAGAGTACCACAATTCCAGTAATTGAGTGGCAAAATGAGCAGGAAAAGGAAGCAAAGTAAAAACAGCAATTGAACTCTAGAATCCTATTTTGGGGACAAAAAGGATCAAAGCATGGAATGGGAGGAAGACAACACAGTCAGAACTCCCACACTAAAGCTTCCAAGAAGCATGAAGATTGCCTACACGCCATAGATCAGCTTAAAAAGGACTTTGAAAACCAAATAAGAGAAGTGGAGGAAAAATTGGGAAGAAAAATGAGAATGATCCAAGAAATTCATGAAAGAGCATCAACAACCTGACTGAAGAAAATAACACCTTACAGAACAAATTAACTCAAATGGCAAAAGAGGCCCAAAAACCCAATAAGGAGAAGAATGCCTTAATAAGTTAAATTTGCCAAATGGAAAAAGAATCTCAAAAGAATTCTGAAGAGCATAATTCCTTCAAAATTAGAGTGGAGAAAATAGAAGCAAATGACTTTATGAGAAATCAAGATACGATTAAACAGATACAAACAAATGAAAAAAATAGAAGACAATGTGAAATATCTCCTTGAAAAAAACCACTGACCTGGAAAACAGATGCAGGAGAGACAATTTAAAAATTATTGAACTACCTGAAAGCCATGATAAAAAAGAAGTTAGAAAGCATCCTTCAAGAAATTCTCAAGGAACCTTGCCCTGATATTTGAGAACCAGAGGGCAAAATAGAACTTGAAAGAAGTCCCTGATCACCTCTTGAAAAAGATGCCCAAAAGAAAACACCTAGAAATGTTATTGCCAGGTTCCAGAATAACCAAATAAAGTAGAAACTATTACAGGCTGTCAAGAGGAAGCAATTTGAATACTGTGAAATTAGGATAGCCCAGGATCTGACAGCTTCTACATTGAGGGATCAAGGGGCCTAGAATATGATATTCAGGAGATCAAGGGAGCTAGGATTAAAACCAAGAATCACCTACCCAGAAAAATTGAGTATAATGTTCCAGGGGAAAATATGGTCATTCAGTGAAGTGGAGGACTTTCAAGCATTCTTGCTGAAAGAACCAGAAATGAACAGA
>CM053601.1:55819813-55857006 GCA_028646575.1 Pseudocheirus occidentalis
GAATACATATCTGAGTATGTGTGTATATGAGTTCATAGAGGGCTCAGGATCAATTGAATAGGAAGGGATGATACTTTAAAAGGTGAAATTCAGATGTCTGAGAAGATTAGAAAGAGAGAAGACAGGGAGAGACAGAATGGGATTAATCATTCCATATAGAAGAGGCAAGGGATAACTGTTACAATGGAGCAGAAGACCAGGAAGGCAAAATGGAAAGAGTCAACTTTATTCTCATTGAATTTGGCTTAGGGAAGGAATGACATAAACTTTATACTGGGTCTTGCCACACATTAGAGCAGGGGGAATGGGGATAAGTGGTGGAATGATGGATGGGAGGGCAGGGTAGGCGGGGAGGGCTGCTGGAAGCACAAACTTTTGTAAATAGACAAGGAAAGGATAGAGAATAGAACATGGTGGGGTGGGATAGGAAGGAGGGACATATAATCAGTCTCTCACAATATGTCTTCTGTGGTGATGTCCTGCGTAATTACATGTGTTCAGCCTGTATTGAATTGCTTATCTTTCCAGTGGGTCTGGGTGATGAGGGAGGAACTAAAAGAATCTAGAATTTAAAGTTCTACAATCAAATGTTAATATGTGTGTGTGTGTGTGTAATTATCATCATCATCATCATCATCATCATCATCATCATCATCATCATCATTATTTTTATTAACTACCTGTAACTGGAAATTAAGATATACAGGCACTGGGGTAGGGAGATCCATCCTGCACTACCAGAAAGTTAGAGGGGCAATGGAGGAGGACTTAGGAGAGAGCAGATTGGAGGGGGGGCTTTATAGCAGGATCGCTGTTTTGGGGTTATGGGTAGGGAAAAGACGGAGAATATTTGTAACTCAAAATCTTGTGGAAATGAATGATGTAAAGAGGAAAACAAATTAAAAATTTTTAAATTAAAAAAATTATAAAAATAAAAAAATAAAATTGACAAATGTCCATGCTCACACATATATTTATATACACTTAACCCCCACATTCATACATATATATGCATGCAAATATATACACCCACATATACTTATACATACATGCATGCATGCATGCATTTATATTCCCTTCACTTATCCTTATACTGAGAAAAGTTTCATAAGTTACTATGATCAGTTTTTCCATTTTGGCATGTAAATAGTTCAACTTTGAAAAGTCCCTTATGATTTCTTTTCCATGTCTACCTTCTCATGCTTCTTGTGTTTGAATGTCAAATTTTCTGTTCAGTTCTGGTTTTTTTCTGAAGATTGCTTGAATGTTGTCCACCTCATTGAATGACTGTATTTTCCCCTGAAACACTAGACTTAGTTTTGCTGAGTAGGTGATTCTTGGTTTTAATCCTAGCTTTCTTGATCTCTAGAATATCATATTACAGGTCCTTCTGTCCTTTAATGTAGAAGCTGCTAGATCCCATGTTATCCTGATTGCATTTCCACATTATTAAATTGTTTTCTTCTTGGCAACTTGTAATACTTGCTCCTTGATATGGGAGCTCTGGAACCTGGCTATTACATTCTTAGGAGATTTCATTTAGGGATCTTTTTCAAGAGGTGATCAGTGAATTCTTTCCATTTCTATTTTGTTCTATGGTTCTAAAATATCAGGGCAATTTTTCTTCAGAATTTCTTGAAAGATGATTTCTAAGTTCTCTTTTTTTGATAATGGCTTTTAGGTAGTCCATCAATTTTTAAATTGTCTCTCCTGCATCTATTTTCCATGTCAGTGTTTTTTTCAGTGAGATATTTCACATTGTCTTCTATTTTTTTGATTTGCTTACATCTCTTTAACAGTACCTTGATTTCTACTAAAGTCATTTGCGTCCATTTGCTCCACTCTAATTTTGAAGGAATTTTTCTCTTCATTAAGCTTTTGACATTCTTTTTCCATCTGGCAAATATGACTTTTGAAGGCATTCTTCTCCACATATGGTTTTTGGGCCTCTTTTGCCATTTGTGTTAGTCTATTTTTTTCAGCTGTTATTTTCTTCAGTCAGGTTGTTGACTCTCTCATCATGATTTTCTTGAATAATTTTCAATTCTCTCCCCAATTTTCCTCCACTTCTTTTCTTTGGCTATCAAAAATTCTTTTCAAACTCCTCTATGGCTTCTGTCCAGTTTGTGTTTTTCTTGGAAGCTTTTTGTGCGGGAGTTCTGACTGTGTTGTCTTCTGCCCATTCCATGCTTTTGTCCTTTTTGTTTCCAAAAAACAGAATCTAAAGTTGGAATGCTGGGTTTGCTTTTCTTCCTTTGCCTGCCCATATTACCAGTCAATTACTTGGATTTTGTGTCCAGTAGTAAAACTCTACTTTCTAATGGGAGAACTCTGTCCCAAATCCCTTGGGTTTTCACAGCTGCCAGAACTATTAGGAAGCCACCATTTTTTTGCAGTCCCCACCAGCTTTGGCACCCTGAAAATGCACCTCAGAACCTCCACTCAAAACCACTATCAAATCCAGGCAACTCAAGGCAAAAGCACAGCCTCTGGACTATCACTTGGCCCCACTGCAATCTGCACTCCAGGAGCTTCTGATGCAGCCACATGGAGGTGGCTGCAGGGCAGCCACTTCAAACTGCTTCTTTCTCTGGAGGCAGTTCAGCCAGACCCTCTCCCCCAAATTTAGCTGAGTTCCACTGACATTTTCCCTTTGTTCTTGACTCTTGTGGGTTGGTGATTCTGGAAACTGCCACAGCTGCTGCTGAGGCATTCTTTGCAACACTACAGCTTAAGTTTTTCCTGGATGCCCTGGGTTTGAAACCAAATGGGCCTGGGCTTTGCTTCCAGAGTGCTGTGATGACTCCCTGCCTGACTTCCTTCAGTATGAGTTTTGTTATTCTTTCATTTTTGTGGATTCTGTATCTCTAAAAGGCATTTCTGATGATCTAGCATTTTCCCAAAGAAAAGAGGTGCTTTTTTTTTTACCTCCCGTTGTTCTTGGTAAAGGTAAGGGATTATGCATGTGAAAGACTGTAAATAATATCTTAAAATCCTTTGGCGTTTAAAGTTCTTTAGAACCTATTCTCTTCTAATCTTGCTCATGTATTGGATTTTATTCCCCTCTTTCAACTCTACAGTCCAGTCAAACTAGCTACGTGTTCTTCCTCATACATGACATTTTATGTCCCATCTCTATTTACACTAGCTTTCCTCCCGTCCTGGAATGTTAACCCATCTCAACTCCAACTCTAAGATTTCCTGAGTTCAATCAAGATTCACCTTAAATCTGCCCTTCTTCAATATTTTTCCCCCAGAACTGCTAGCAGCTTTCATGTCTAAGAGCATTTTTCATATATTCTATATATTTCTTTAATATACCTCATTTTCTCTCTCCCATTAGAAGCTAAGCTTCTTGAGAATGGGGACTCTTTTTGTCTTTGTGGAATCTAGCACATGGAATAGTGTAAGCTTGTTTATTGATTGATAAATTTAATTACTTTGAATATTTTTGTTTTCATTTTTATGCTTAGTTAAAAATGGTGGTTTGCTAGTTGAGTTGGGAAGGATGTATTTATTCATAAGTAATGGTGACTGATACAGAAAATAAAAATAAAATTGATTCTAATATTTGATAAAGATGTTATTTATCCCAACGATTATGGCAATACATAAATAATCCAACTTGAAGAGAGGTTTTTTCTACTATAGATGAAGAAATCTTCCAAATACTTTGTTTTCCTTTATGATATTGTGATATTTACATCAAATCCCAATATGATGCTTAGTCTATTTCTGAAGATCCATCAGTACCCAACAGATTGTTGTACCTTTCCATTAACACAAGAAACAAAAGAGAATGAAAAATATTGATTATCCACATTATTACAGGGAACTAAAGCACCATCTACAGAACTCAGCTATCAGTATGTGTGTATGTATGTATATATGTATGTATATTTATTTGAATGTACACATGTTTACATGTGCATGTATCTTGGAAAGAAATTGGCAATGTAGAAGAAGATAAGAGAATAATTTAAATGGAAGAAGAAAGAAATCTAGGTTGCCTTTGAGAAATCTCAAAATTCCTTTAGTGACTCCAATGTGATCTGTGAAACAGCACCTGGTCTACTAACATTATTATTTTGTCAGTATCATAATAAGGCTATGAAACATAGAACACTACAATCATTAAAGATGTAAAGAAAATGATTTTCCCTCTGAACTGAGACTTAATGGATGCTAAGAGAACATTATGACTATGAACATGTTGGAATACATAGCATGCAAAGATCAATAAGGTTCCAAGTAAAGATATCAACAAAGAAATGATTGATGAACAAAGAAGGTAAAGTGATAATACAGTGAAAATGAGCAAAAAGTGACATAGGCTATTCCTATGCATGATATCATCCTAATGTTAAAAGAAATTTAAGAAATAATTGTCATGCCCACTTTGACAAATTAATTGAATTTAATAAATTTAAAGCAACACAGATAATGAAATAATGGAAACATGAAGTATATTTGGTAAATGGAATAACAATTCAATTTAATTAAACAAAATTTGTTAGACTATATTAATTTATTGACATCCTTTCTTCCTCATTGGGATAACTTTGATATTCTTAGTCTCCAAGAACTATTCATTTAATTTTCCCCTCCGCAATACATTTCTTCCTCCCACATTCTTTTGTATGACTAGCCCTTTTTTATTTGGCCATGAGTATTGTTCTGTTGGTCTCCCCATTGTGCTTAGATGGAGGTATAGCTTTAAAATACACTAGTCTTGCCACATTCTTGTAACATAAAGGATTGATTAATCCTTTTCTCTTATTTATGGCACATGGAACTGAATATTTTCCTTAAGTACTTTTTGAGTGATTATTTTATGAACTCACATAGAATATATCCTATTCACCACATTTCATCAAGAGAAATTGTGCATGCATGTATGTATATGTACATGTATATCCTAGAAGAAAAAAAATATACATATATTCTCTAGTACAAAGTATGCATACATATACACATATGTATATATAGCATGTATCATGTATATAATATATATTATATTATTTAACGTATTCATTTATATATATGTATAATACATATGTGAATGTATTTCTGTATATACACACATATCCTATTGTTTTATTTTGTCACATTTGTTACCATTAACAAATGAATAATTGAAAGCAGCTGGGTTTTCTGCAACCCATCATTCATCCTTCCTAGTATAATTTGTTCTATTTCTTTTTTAATCCTACATGCACTAGCCATGGGGAGAAAAAAATACCCATGGCCAAATAAATGGCTAGGAAAACAAAAGGAAATGAAAGGGAAAGACATATTGTGAAGAGGAAAATTAAATTAATGGTTCTTGGAAAATCTTTCTAATGAAGAATATAAAATTTGGTTGTGACATAAGAATCTGTGGTTATTTCCCTTAACCTATTATTCCAAAATTCCACAAGTGGTTTATTGTGAAGCTTTCTCAGGGCATGAATAGGTTCTTGAGACCTCTGTGAGGAGAGCAAAAGCTCAGAAAGCTTTCACTAATGTAGACGAATTTCAGTATGGGTTTGGTAATCATTTTTTGTCTGTTTTATGAGAATCTAGCTGCCTTCTATAAATGAAGAGTGTCAGATCCAAAAATGTTGAGCCACCATGTGATGAAGTTCTTTGGGAATAGCAATTCATGAAGGTAACTTCTTAACAAAATATAGGCAAGTTAGAATCTGGCATGATGGAAATAAAACCCACAACGATGAAATCACAAAGCTTGGGGGTGGGGAGGGGTGGAGATGGAGTGTTTTTCTGAAATGCTCAAATGGAAAACAAAGCAAAAGAAATATGAATTTCTTACTTCATTTCAGCCTCAGTCAGAGTCAAAAGAGATGAGGGAGCTTTTCTCTGTTCTAAATAACTACAGTGAATCTCAGGACCCTGGAAAACTCCTTTCCAGAGATGCAAATGTTTGTATTCACCCAATGGGGTGAAATCAGTGATGTTGATCAATTAAAAAGGTTACATTTGACCTTATAACAATGGGCAACCCCTTCAGGGTATTCCAGCCCCCATTCACTAATTAGGTGATGGAAGTGAAATGAGAAGTTTTAAATTACCACTTTCTGTCCTGACTCAGTAATTGATTTGTTTGTGGTACTTACTAATTCTCAATACTCTGCCACTTTTCTAACAATAACAAATAGGAACATGAACACAGAAGGTTATTATTTACTATCCACAGCTCAATGCACCATGTAATCAAATCTTTTGTCACAGCATCCTGCCACATAATCAGATCTTGTGAATTGTCAAAGGCAATTTTATAAATATATATGTTCATTTAAAGCCTCAGTAAGCTTGTCATAGTGTGTGATAAATACATTTTTCTTTTATTTTTGCACTATTTTGAATCTTTATGTATCAAGTAATTACATTTCTTAAAAGTAACCCTTTGATCAATTAAAAAAAGGAAATGTACTTTCAATACACCTATAGGAAATCTCCCTCTCACGCATCCCAAATATGAGACTGGATTGATTGAATTTGGTTATAATTTTCTCCCAAGATGATATTGTTCCCAGAGATTTTAAAGTTATTTTTTCTCTCAAATTCTAACTTTTTTTTGCTAAGCTGTGGGAAATGCTAATAAAAATAATGATAATAATAATAATAGTAATAATGATGATGATGATGATGATGATGATAAAGTTTACAAAAGAGTATACATGCAGACATGTATCTATCAGACACTTGCATGAACAATTTTTTACATTTTTCCTTTTTCAATTTGACTTTAGTTTTTGTTCTTTAATGTTTCTAAATTTTTTATTTAATTATTTTTACTATAAGAACAATTAATTTGATTCCTGTTTTCATAAGGTTCATTATATTGAATAGAATGACTAAGTCTAAAATCAATCTGAATATTTCTGCATATACTAGGTGATTTACCACTTATAACAAGAAAAGTATTTCATATGTATTATTAGATGGTAGAGGAGGAAAAATATTTAAGGAATAATAATAGAAAGGAAGCATTTCCTATATCAGAAGAAGATAAAAAAGCATATGGTTGTCCCAGAAAATAAACTAGGAGCCATTTATTTATTCCCTAAGCAATCCTTAAGCATGCACTGCTGCTCAGCAGCATATCCAGTGCTATTAGGACCTACAAAAGACATAGAGGAAAGAAGCTGGTTGTAGAAATGCATTACACATAAACAAAACAAGAAGAAAACAATCTTATATTTCTGTTTAAAGGAGAGTTGAAGTATAAATGGCATATGTAAATTCCCAAGTGCCACAAAGTATTAGTAAGGGTAGAAGTAGTAATGATGGTGATGATGATGATGATGATGATGATGATGATGATGATGATGCTGATGCTGATGCTGATGCTGATGATGCTGATGATGCTGATGACGATGATGCTTACTAACATTTACATACACTGATGGAGTTGATTTTTGTGTTAAGGCCAGAAATTCAGGGTTTAAATTCCATCTAGGACACTTACTGATATCATGATACTGTTCAAGTCACTTGACCCCTTGGTGCTCTAGATTATTCTCTTAAATTCTAAGTTACAGAATTGTATTGGTAGGAATAAGTTTGTTGTTGTTGTTGTTTGCTTTTGTTTTAATCTTGCAGTTACTTATACCAATCAAGTGTCCATGATTAGAGCAGTAGAGGAAAATTACACAGTTTTTGTAGGACTAGTAGAATGTCTTCATCCTTCTGTAACTGGCAAATTCATACCTAACAGACAAACCCTTGGTGATGAACCTCTATAAATTTAGGTAGGTTTTCACATGACATGTACATCGTGTGAGTCTGGACTATTCCATTTCTAATCTTCCAGATTTGTTATACACTGACTTCCATGGGTAGAAGATACCCTTTCTTATTCCCTACCTCTGGGTAAAGGTATTGTTTTAGTATGCTTAAACCACTATTCAGATACTATCAATCTTTCTTGAGGACTGATAGTCATTTTCTTCATAAGTCTTTCAGAGTTGTCTTAGATCATTGTATTGCTGAGAAAAGCCTAATCACTCACAGGTGATTATCTTACAATATTGCTTTTACTTTGCACACAATACATTTTACTTTATATAAGCACATCCAAGCCATTCCAGATTTTTCTTACAGGTTCTGCTCATTATTTCTAGTACTATAGTATTCTACCATAATCACATAGCACAATTTGCTCAGCAATTTCTAAATTTATTGGCATCCACTCACTTTCTAATTGTTTACCTAAAGAAAAAAACTGCTAAAATATTTTTTGTAGATAATAGGTTCTTTTCCTCTTAATGCCTTTTGGGATACAGACCTAGGAGAGGTATTGCTAGGTCAAAGGGTATGGATAGCGTTGTATCCCACTGAGTTCTACAGAATGGTTGAATATGTTCACAATTCCTATTAGGAAATATTTGAACAAATTGTGATATATTAATAAAATGAAATATTATTTTTCCATAGGTAATGATGAGCAGGTGGACTTTAGGAAAACCTGGAAAGACTTACACGAACCGAGGCTGAGTAAAGTGAACAGAACCTGAAGAACTTTGTTGATATTAAAAGCGATATTGTATGATGGCTAACTTTGATAGACTTGGCTCTTCTCAGCAATTCAAGGATCTAACAAAAATTCAAAAGATACCTTATGGAAAATGATATACACATCCAGAGAAAGAACAATTTGCTCTCTTTTTTGTTTGTTATTTCTTTTCCTGTAGTTTCATTCTATTGGTTCTAATTCTTCTTCATAACATGACTAATGTGAAATATGTTTAATATGAATGTATATGTAGAGCCTTTATTAAATTGTATGCTGTCTCAGGAGGGGGGGAAGGTATGACGGGAAGAAAATTTGGAACTCAATGTCTTATGGAAAGGAATGTTAAAAAGTAAAAAAAAATTAATTAAAACTAGATGTTTTCAAAGTTAAAAAATATTTTGAGTTTCTAATTCTCTCTATCCCTCCCATACCATTGCAAAGGAAAGGAAGATAATATGCATTATACATGTTAAATTGTATAAATATATTTCTAAATGTTGGCCAGTATTTTAAATATGTAAGTAAAATAAAGAGAGAAAAATATACTTTGATATGTATTCAGAACTCATTATTTCTCTGTCTGGAAGTTGATAGCAGTTCTTCATTATGAGTCCTTTGGAATCATATCGTATCTTTGTATCAATTAGACTAGACAAATACTTTACAGTTGATCAACATTACCACATTGTCATTGCTGTGCACAGTGATCTCCAAGATTCTCTCACTTCACTTTGCATCAGGTCATGGAGATCATGATATATTTATCTGAAAAATACTCCCTCAATTTTCCACAGCATAATAGTAATCCATCACAATCATATAACACAATCTGTCCATTCATCCTCTAATTGATGAACATTCCCTAGATTTCTTTTGCAATCACAAAAAGAGCTGCTATAAAACTATTGCATCTGTGTACATACATACATACATACATACATACATATATATGCACATATGTGTGTGTATTTTTTCTTTCATATCTTTGTAATGTAGACCTTATAGTAGTATGGTTGGGTGAAAAGGCATACACAGTTTTGTAGCCCTTTAGGCATAGTTATAAATTATTCTCCAAAATGGCTATTTCACAAGTAGTTCATTAGTGTACCTTTCCCCCCCTCATCCCTTCCAGAATTTGTCATTTCTGACTGGTGAGAGAAAGTACCTCATAGGTGTTTTAATATTATTTTTCCCAATCAATATCAATTTAATGTTTTTCTTCATATGACTATAGATTGCTTCTGTTTCTTCTTCTGAAAATTGTTTATTTGTATCATTTAACCATTTATGAATTCGTATATGATCATTATTTTAATAAACATGATCAAGTTCTATGCACAATATCTATTTGATAAATAAGGCCTTTATCTGGGAATATTACTATATTTTTAGTATTACTTAATGTCAATATGGCACCTTTTAGCATACTGTAGTTTGCATGATTTTCTCTTTTAAATAGGTCTGTTTTTGCTTTCATTTGTCTGAGATCATCATTGCCATACCTGCCTTCTTTTAGTTCAGCTGAAGCATAGTTGATCTATTCCAATCCTTTATTTTAACTCTGTCTGTGTCCTTCAGTTTCTAGTTTATTACTTGTAAATAATGTATTGATGGATTCTGTTTCCTAATCTATTATGATATCTACTTCTGTTTTATTAGTGAACTCATATCAGTCATTTTCACTATTTTGATTACTAACAGTTTATTTTGCTCCTTCCGCTCATCTCCTGTTTTCTCTTTCCCTGTCTCAGTTTCTGTCTTTGTGTCTGTGTCTGTCTCTCCCTTTTTCTATCGTGCTCCTCCTCAAAAAAATCTATTTTCCTTCTTTTCAATGCATCCCTGAATTCATCCTCCCTTTTATCATTAACCACAATCCCTTGTCTTCTTCCTCCTATTTTTCCTATTGCAAAAGTTACATTTATTTACACATATGTGTGTATAGCCCCTTTTTAAAATTAAATTTTGTGTTTATTTTTAGTTTGCGTCATTCATTTCCACAAGATTTTGAGTTATAAATTTTCTCCCCATCTTTCCCCTATACACCACCCAAAAACAGCAATCCCACTGAATAACACCACACCTATTTTGCTCTCTCCTATGTCACCCCCCACATCCCTCTGAGTTTCTGGTAGGGCAAGATGGACCTCCATATCACAGTGCTGGTGTATCTTATTTCCCAGTTGCATAACAACAACAACAACAACAACAACAACAACAAACAACAATAATAAAAATAAATATCTATAAAATGTTTAAGTTTAAATTTTAAAGTTCCAGATTCTCTCTTCCACCCTTGTCTCCCACCCTTACTGGGAAGATAAGCAATTCAAGATAGGTTGTACATGTTAAGTTCCACAAAACATTTCCATAGTGGATATATTGTGAAAGACTGACCATATTTCCCTCCATACTATCCTGCCTCCCCCCACTTGTTCTGTTCTCTACTTTGAACCTGTCCCTTTTCAAAAGTGAGTTTCTAACTACCTTCTCCCCCAACCTGCCCTCCCTCCGTCATCCTTCCTCTCATCCACTTGTCCCCTACTCTCCTGTAGGGCAAGATGTGTAATTCAGAGTGCATGTCATTCCCTCCCTAAGCCAAATTCAATGAGAGGAAGTTGACTCATTCCCTTTTGCCTTCCTGTTCTTCCCATCCATTGTAACAGTTATCCCTTGCTTCTTCTATATGCTATAATTTATCCCATTCTATCTCTCTCCGTGTCCTCTCATTATATTCCTCTCTCACCTCTCAATTTCACCTTTTAAGTATCATCTTTTCCTATTCAATTGATGCTGTGCCCTCTGTGTATACCTGTACACACACACACATATATAAATACACTCACATATG
This sequence comes from Pseudocheirus occidentalis, assembly GCA_028646575.1. Classification (NCBI taxonomy): domain Eukaryota; kingdom Metazoa; phylum Chordata; class Mammalia; order Diprotodontia; family Pseudocheiridae; genus Pseudocheirus; species Pseudocheirus occidentalis. The sequence goes on from CM053601.1 coordinate 55,831,180, forward strand.
AAGTCATACACATATATACCCTTCTACGTAGTCATATGTGCATACACATGCATATATATATACATATGCACACATATATAAATTCACAGAATGCCTGATGAAATTAAAGCTTGCTGGACACCAGGGGGGTAGAGGGTTTGTGTAATTTTCTAATGACTGTACTTAGTGATTAATGATATTTCAATAATTGTGAATCTAGTTAAATGACTGAATAAGTTAATCTATAATTGCCCCATGAGTAGAAGATTGATTATTGTATTGTAGAATGATTGCATGATTAAGTGAATAGGTTATCCCCCTTAGGGAAAACAGATGATAGTTCTTTTGTTCTTTGTTCTAAATACTGTGACCACTGTCATGAAAAGTACGTGGCCATTCTAATGTTAAGGTGTTGTGAACACTATATTGTGATTTTCTGTGATACTGTTATATTGTGAACATTATATTGTGAATGTTTGCCTTGATTTGTAATGGAATAAATGAAGTGTTCACTTTAATGTGTAATCAGAAACTTAAAAACTGTTCACAGTAGCATTCTTTTGGGAATCTGCTAGTGAATGGCATTACACTTGCTCATGTTGCCACTCAATTACTTGACTTTTGAGCTTTCTGCCACAGTAGAATTCTGCTTCCAGAGAGAAGAGCTTTGTCCCAAATCATTGGGGTTTTCACAGCTGCCAGAGTTATTAGTTGGGTGCTCTTTGAAACCTCCACAGGCCCTGGCACCCGGTCACACACCTCAGGACCTCCAACCAAGACAGTGATCCAGATCCAAGCATGTTAAAGCAAAAGCAATTGTAATGGTAATTAATTTAAATTTGAAGTCCCCTTTTTCTATGTCAAGTAAGCAAGTACTTAGCTCTTAGCAACTAGTCAAACCTTTCAAAAGAAGCAGAAGGTGTGGACTCTGTCTCCTGTTGCTGACATAACAAGAAGGTCTTGGCTGAAACAGGAAGCCAATGCTGTGTGTATATAAGAAAAACCCCAGAGAGAGACAGTCAGAATTTCTCCTGACAAAATCCTGGGGGAAGAAGCTGTTCAGCTGAGAGATCTAGAGTTGCTTCAGGAATGCTCTCTGGAAGGCTGAAATGGCTGCTGTTACATGGAAGGCTGAGATATGTTCTGAGTCCTAGGATCACCCAAAGTGCCAGAGGACTGAGGAAGCATGACTAGGATGCTAAGACGTTGTGTGCTTTTGATTTGGTTGAGTCTTGAATTTGATGGAACAGAAAATGTGAAGATTTTGAGATGTACTGGACCTTGTGAACTTCAGTCTATAGCAGGAACTGCCTGGAGGACTGGACAAGGACCTGGTAGCTATGTGCCTCTGAATCCAGGTGACTGTTTTGTAGATTCAGGTAGCAGCTGGGACCTTGGAAGGGGATCCAGGGAATCGAGAAACCACCTGGGTTAAGATGAAGAAATGGCCTCTCCTCAGATACTGAATGCTGTGATGATAATATGGTTTACTCGCGACCTAGTGGTGGGTGTTTTGTGTATTTTCTAATGATTGTATTTAGTGATTAGTGATACTTAGTAACTGATTGCTAAATAAGTGACTAAGTTAACCTAATTGCCCCATGAGTGGAAGACTGACTTGCAATCTTGTGCAGAGAATAAGAGCAAGCTGAAACCTGGGTTCAAGATAAAATGTAGATGTGGATGTATTGATCAAGCACCTGACTACCTGAGTATTCTGGGCAGTGATATTTTGGGGGTACAGACTTGATTATAAAGGTTAAAACCACAAAAACCACAATCAGGGAGGGGATTTAGTTGAAGCCATGATGTATATAATCAAAGAAAAGCAATTGGTTAGATCTATAGTTCAGGGCAAATTTTGGAATATGGCACAAGGGCACAACCTTCCTGTGACATGGTGGTCCTTCTAGAACAGTGTGGAGAGCACAGTGTGGAGGGCTGTAGTCAGCTTTCCAGAGCAGAGTGTACAGTAATGGGGTAAAGGTGACTGGAATTTCCTAGAACAGGGTAGGGCCGTGTTCTGGGAAAAAAAGGGTGGGGTCTCTGTTTGGTCACCAGGACGGGACAGGGTGGTCCCTATATAAGATCTTTGTATCATAATAAACTTTATACAGTATAATGATTCAAGGAAAATATATAGAATGCTTATAAATGAAGGAGGAGTCAGGGAACTATGCCTTGAACAATATGCCCAGACATGCTTTAAGCAGTTTCAAGGTATGACAAAAAGGGGCTTAATGGTGGACTGCAAATCAGGTGATATGTACTGACCTGAGATTTGGATTTGGGTACTACAGTATTCTGAGATGTTTGAATGACTAAGTAAGGAGGCTAACTTCCTTAGGGATACCAGATGATTATTCTTTTGTTCTTTGTTCCAAATACTGTGACTATTTTGGTGAAAAATATGTGGCCATTTATATGATAAACTGTTGTGATTACTATATTGTGATTTTCTGTGATAGGACATGCTGTTGTGAATACTGTATCTTGATTTGTTTTGAATGTTTTCATTTAATTTATTCTTGAATAAATAGAATGTTCACTACACTGTGTAATAAGAACCTTAAAAGCTATTCATGGTAGCATTCTTTTGGGAAGCTGCTCATGCATGGCATTACAGCAATCACTCCTTAGAATGGTCACATGGTCCCCTATGTTCTGCAGTCCAGGAGCACTGAAGCAGCCATGTGAAGGCTTCTTCTCCCTTCTGGGGGCAGAGGCCAGACTACACTCTTGTTCCTTCTATTCCCAAAGTCCACAATGACCTCTCAATTTTTCTTTGGCATTTATGGGTTGATAATTCTGGGAATGGCCACAGTTGTTGGTGATCCACTCTCCCTAGAAGTCCCTCCATCCTTGGCTGATAGGGGCTGCCCTGGAGCTAAAACCATGGACTCAAGTGGGGCTTTTCTCAGCTCCCAGCATGCTATGATGAACCCTTCCTGTCTACCAGCTGGGCTGCCTTCACGGGGGAGGGTTGTTTATCTCTGTCATTTTGTGGATTCTGCAGCTCTAAAGTTTGTTTAAAGTCATATTTTAAATGTATTTGAGGTGATTATAGGGAGAGCCACAGAGTTTTCCTGCTTCTACTCTGCCATCTTGCCTCGGCCCCCAAAAAAAAGGTTTTGAAAAAGTAAAATTTTCTTTAGTCATATTCAAAACCCTTCTGCAAACGGTTAATAATTAGAGAAGTCAAAAATTTTAAATCCCACAGTTTCACCTGGCAATCCCTCAATTTGATATCAATGATAAAACATGTAGTCATCTGGTGTTAGATGGGATGAATGAGGAAGGAAGTGGAGAATATAGATAAACACAATGATTCACTCTTGATAGAGTTGCAATTTGGTATAACCATTCCAGAAAACAATTTGGAACTATGGTGACTGGTTTACTTTATTACCAGAAAGGGTTGAGGAGAGGGATGAGGTTCTAAAAAAATGATAGCAATGAAAAAGAAAAAAAATCAAAATCTTTTAAAAATGTTTCCTAATCTATAAAATAGCCATAAAAAGTTATACTGAACCAAATGCAGGAATGTAAAATAAATTAAGCTGAAACTAAAGAAAAGGCAGCTTTTCTTTTCTAAGCCATTTTTCTTTGGTATTCTTGAGAATCTGTGTTTAGGGGAAAACTAATGTATAACAATATAGTAAAATTACTTAGCATAAAATATGCAGATATGCTGTTCTATGTCATTTTATTGTTATTTCCTCCCCATTACAGACATAAAAGAAATATATTGTTATGTGCATATATTTCTAGAAGCAGACATGGGAATAGAGAGGAGAGCAAAGAAAGGCAGAAAGCATACAGTTAGCTCTATCACAAATTTTGCTGATCTAAACTAGTTTTCAAGCTACTTTAAAATAATCTGTCATGCCTTATTTCATATCTACCTTTGAAAGTGTTTAAGCCTCCATAAAACAGCATTATCAATACTACTATTACTATTGCTACCACAATTTTTTAATGAACTAAGAGATATAAAATAAATAGAAATGAAAATAGCATTTATATTGGCCTTGAGGTGAAAAGGACTGAGGTTAGCCTCACCAATTTAGTGAAATTTCACGTAGATCAATGAGATTTTCATTGCAACTTTCTGTAGAACATGGAGACATGACCATTCTCATCTCACTGACAGAACCAGTGACATCCCCTAGACCAAAATACTTGTCAGTTAAGTGCCTCTAAATGCTACCATTTGTAGTTGGTTGAGGCTGGGAAAATACATTTTTTCCCAAGGTTGATACTAATGATTCCTGGTGATGAGGAAGGATGCATGTATACACAGAATTATCATTCGGAATCAAGGTCCATTCAATAATATTTATATCCAGTCTCATGATTCCAGAGGTTTTAACTGAAGAATACTGCCCAAAGTAAATCCATAACATCTGATCAAATCAATTGCTCAAACAATTTCTCATTGTTTTTTTCTAATTCTCTCTCTTTAAGTATATCCTTCCATTCAACAATAAAGCACAAAATAAAAATTTAAAAAACCCTGAAAACAAAGCCCTCATTACAAATGCATATTACTGAGAAAAAAAATTCACAATTTATCCATGTTGAATTTTAAGTTAGTCAACTCTGTGGTAGGCAAAATAGGCTAACAAATACCTTAGCCTAGAGAAAGATATTATTAGTTCTTTAACTAAGTATCAATGGGCATTCTCACAGTCTCCATAAGGAGATAGTTTTTTCATCTTAAACAATGACTCATTTGCATATAGCCTAATAAAACTTACATTCACAGCAGGGAAATACTATAAAAGTCATCTAGTTCAAGCCCTTCATTTTATAGATATGGAAACTAAGTCCCAGAATAAAACCCAAATGAATTCAAGCTGTTACTTGCTACAGAGGTCAAAAATGGAAGAAGCAATGTTCGAAGACATATTCTTAAACATCAAATCTATCATTTTCTATTACTTCACACTTCCATATGCCTGAAAAATGATACATGTAGCGTATCTCAATCCTATCCACATGTACATAATGTCTACATTTCCACTAAGACTTCCACTACTTCAAAGCTTGTGGCCTTGAAGGAGGAGAACTCTGGAACTCCCCCCATAAACACCTCAAATACCAATTAAATATGACTCTAAACAAATTTTAGAGCTTCAGAACCCACAAAATTACAGAAAAACACATCTCCTGCTGAAGGCAGCCATGCAGGTGGATGGGAAGGGCTCATTGTGGAGTGCTGGGAGCCAAAACCAGGTGGACCTGAAACTTCGGCTTGGCCCTGGGGTGGCCAGGACAAGCTGTGGCTGGAGCACTCAGCATAGTAGATCACTGGCTGCTGTGGCAGTTTCCAGAATGATCAACCCATAAGAACCAAAGACAAAGTGAAAAGTCAGTGAAATTCAGCTAAACTTGCGGGACAATAGCTGGTCTGGCTGTCTGCTATCAAGGTAAGAAAGCAGCAGAAGTGGCAGCCCTGCAGTTGCCTTCACATAATTGCTTCAAAGCCCATACCTTGCAGATTGCAGGGGGGTCAAGGGATCCATAAAAGGCTAAGTGTTGTTGCCTTAACCTACCTGAATCAGGATCCAGGTCTAGGGTGGTGGTCCTGAGGTGTGTGAACTGTAAGCCAAAGCTGGTGGGGGCTGCAGAGATAGTTGCCTCCTAATACCTCTGGCAGCTGTGAAAACCCCCACGATTTGGGGGAAAAAGCTCTCCCCCAGGGAAGCATAAATCTACTGTGGCTCAAAAATTAAGTTAATTGACTGGCAACATGAGTAGGCAAGAGGAGGAAATCAAGCTCAGCAATCCAACTTTAGATTCCTTTTTTGGGGACAAAAAGGATCAAAGCATGGAGCAGGAGGAATACAACACAGTCAGAACTCCTACACCAAAAGCTTCCAATAAAAGTATGAATTGGTTACAGGCCATATAGGAGTTTAAGAAGGATTTTGAAAAACAAATAAGAGAAGTGGAGGAAAAATTTGGAAGAGAAGCAAGAATGATGCAAGAAAATCATGAAAAGGTAGTCAACAACCTGACTGAAGAAAATAACATCTTAAAAAATAGATTAACTCAAATGGCAAAAGAGGCCCAAAAAGCCAGTGAGGAGAATACCTTAAAAAGTCGAATTTGCCAGATGGAAAAAGAATCTCAAAAGCTCACTAAGGAGAATAATTCCTTCAGATTTACAATGGAGCAAATGGAAGCAAATGAATATGAGAAATGAAGATATTATTAAACAGATCCAAACAAATGAAAAAAATAGAAGGCAATGTAAAAAAATCTCATTGAAAAAAAACACTGACCTGGAAAATAGATCTAGGAGAGACCATTTTAAAATTATTGGACTACCTGAAAGCAACAATCAGAAAAAGAACCTAGAAAGCATCTTTCAAGAAATTCTCAAGGAAAATTGCTGCTATTTTAGAACCAGCGGGCAAAATAGAACTTGAAAGAATTCACCCATTAACTCTTGAAAATGATCCCCAAAAGAAAACTCCTTGGAATGTCATAGGCAGGTTCTGGAGTTCCCAGATCAAGGAGAAAATATTACAAGCTGCCAAGAAGAAACAATTTGAATACTGTGGAAACACAATCACAAAAACGCAGGGCCTAACACCTTCTACATTAAGGGATTCGACAGGCCTGGAATACAATATTCCAGAGATCTAGGGAGTTCAGATAAAAACCAAGAATCACCTACCCATAAATATTGAGTATAATATTTCAGGGGAAAGTATTGTTTTTCAATGAAGTGGAGGACTATCAGGCCTTCTTGATGAAAAAACCAGAACTGAATATACAATTTGACATTCAAATACAAGAAGCGTGAGAAGGTAGACAGGGAAAAGAAATCATAAGGAACATTTCAAAGTTGAACTATTTACATTTCAACATGGAAAAATGATCATTGTAACTTACAAAATAACTTCTGTTCACCTTAACCTTGTGTCATAAGGTTCTGAAAGTGGTTTTTATCTCTATCCTACATAGAAGGAAACTGAAGTTCACAGTGGTTGTGAATTGCCCTTAGTCACACAGTTGAAGGTGAGATGTGAACCAAAATTTTGTAGTTCTTGTATTTGGTGTTTTCATTTCAACCTGGACATTCATTCCATTAGACTACACTATCTCTTATAAGTAGATTGTTTTCTTGAAAAAGAAAACAAGAAAAGGAATTGCTTGGTGGCCAACATTCTGCTTGTTAGTTTATCTAATGTGAATGAGACTAGTTTTAGGTTGATAGACAATTTGTTCTTGGGTCTTTCTATCAAAGCTTTTTCTATCTACATAGGTCCGGCAAAAGCTTTTCATTAGCCTAGCTTTGCAGAATTCAGAACACCTTTTGTATAGGAGAAAATAGAATAACCACCTAGCTTAATGGGTATATTTTTAATTGAATAAATATTTGAAAACAAGCTTCAGAATACTTCTGGATCTTCTGCAAATATCTTTATCTAGGTTATGCTTGATTTTGAAAGTTGTCTTGATACAGGAAAACAATTAATCAATTGATATGTCCTTTTTGAAAGTGTCTAACACGTGCCAGACATTGTGCTAGACCAAAACTGAGACCATCCTTATCCTCTAAATGCTTGTATTCTATTGGGGAGATAACAGTTAGACATCGAATTACATATATATGTATATATGTGCACACATATGTGTATTCACACACAAAGATTAAAGGGAGAAAAGAATAAAAAGAACCATAGAAATTATATTCTTTAACTTAGTGCTTCACCAAAGATCCCCAGTAGCCAAGTTTGTGAGTATTGCTCACAAAATGGAAACTAGGAACATCTGTGAAATTAATACAAAAAGCAACATACAAAGATATTCTTTAGAGCCAGCAGGCTGAGACTAGAAAGATGGTAAGGGAAAGCTCAAAAGGACTGAGGTTTTAAAGAGTAAGATTTGAAATGAAGGTGACTTCCATAGGTTTAAGCATTATAACATTAAAATTTCAAAGCCAAGAATGAGAATTGAGCCCAATCTTTCCTTGATATGGTAGACTCAGCTTTGAGAGAGAAGAGAAAAGAAGACAGGAGAAGAGAAGAATGAGAAGAGAATAGAAGAGAAGAGAAGAGAAATAGCACTTCCCAGAAACACACAGATATTTGGATTATTTAAGAAATAGATGATACAAGAATGATGTGGGACCTATTAAAGGAAGTAAGTTTAACAGTTAGAGAGCTGTTAGATCATAGATCTAAAGTCACCTTGGTTATTAGTAAATGATCTAATGTATCACGTAAAAAATACTAACATCATAAGGGAAAGTAAGAGGTCTGCCAGGAATTATGTTTCCCGAAGTTTTATTATGGCTTATGAAATCTGCATAGAGTAGAACTAAGCATAATTGACAAATAAAAAATGTAAATCACAATTCTTAAAAAGAAAGAAATTTTAGGAACTAAAAGAGAAAAAAGATTAAAAACATAAAACCTTTGCTTTCTCCATTTTTCAGAAAATATATTTAAAATGAATTCTAATATATTAATTGACTTTCACATGGCTAAGTTAATGGCTGTATTTCTCCAAGTATTACAGTTTCTGCATGATTCAATTAAAAATGAAAATTAGGAAAAAGAGAGGAACTAACAGTTTTCCAGAACACATGCATTGTTTTGTGCACCTACTTAAAAGGGAGTCAGAAAAAGTTTCCAAAATTTCAACAAAACTGGAATTACATTTCACCAATGTTTTAGATGGTGGGGTATATATTATGCTTCATTAGAAAAGCTAGAGAAATCCCTCGTTATGTGATTTATTTTTAAGAAGATCCTCTAGAACAGTGTGGTTTGTCTTATTCTCTCTGACTCCCTCTTTTCATCTCTCTTTTTCTATCTGTGTCTCCCTCCTTCTTTCTTTCCTTTCCTATCCTTCTCTGTCTCTCTGTCTGTCTCTGTCCCTCTCTCTTTCTCTCTCTGTTTCTTGCTCTCATTCTCACAGAAAAGAAAATAAAATCAGTATCTTCTTTGTCAACCAAAGAATTCTCTCAAGGAGGCGTTTCTACTTAAAGACTTATGAATGTGAAAATGGATTGGAACATTTATAAACATATCTTCTGTGACTTTAATTAAGTGAACTTCTTGACAAGTGAAACTCAATAGAGCAGAAAGGGACATTTTTAAAAGGACCTTGTCTTATCATGTTTTAACATGAAATAACTCTGCATTGCTAGAAACTTCCCACAAGGATATTCAAAATCTAAGATTTCTACACTAACTGGTTACATTCACATATACACACCCATACATCCTTTCTGTCCTTTTCCTAGTAGCATTATTTTCAAACTTTTTTCATTACTTTCTATGAAGCATTCATGAGCGGAGAAAGGGAGTAGTGAGGAATGGTTTTGGAGACCTGCCAAAAGCTTTGTGTTCCTAGTCTTAATTTGAAATGTGACATTCATATCACCAAGAAAATTGTATTGTAAGAAAGTATATGACAATCAACCATATTAATGTCAAAAGAAAATACCTAAATATCAATCTATATTCACAAGATCACATAACACAATTAGTAGCAGTATATAATTTATGATTAAAATGGCTGGTCAATCTAATTTAGATTTATTGTGATAATGTCTTATTGAAGTGGATATATTTTGAAAGTCAAGGTTCTCAGATGTATTTAGCTGAACATTTTTTATATTCTTTATCCTGATATGTTTCTAGACAGAGTTATATGCCCACAATGTCTCTTACTCTTACATAAATAAGCAAATTAAAGGAATTCAGAATGACAACAAGGATCAACAACTGGAATGAACTTCCATCTAGTCCTGCATATTTCAGGTCTTATCAATCTCAGTATATTTCTTATATTTTAATTTAACTTTAATTTTAATTCTAGAATAAATTCTACTCTTTTCCTTAAGAAGTTTAATTCCTTGTATCATTTTTAAAATTAACTGCCAATTACCGGCCAATACAGCTTACCCAAAAGTTAAGTCTTTTGTTAATGTTATTGTTCCATGACTTGGACTTAAGAAATGTATTTTTATCAAGAGAGCTGAAATAAAATGTTCCCATTAAAATGATGATAATAATAAAAATAAATAGCTAATACTAGGTAATATTTATATAGTGTCTACTATGTGCCAGGTAATTTGTGAAACTTTTTACTATTATTACCCCATTTCATCATCACAACAAACATGGGAGATAAGTGATATTTTTATCCAGATTTTATAGATGAAGAAACTGAGACTAATAGAGGTTAAAATGTGTCAAGGACTATTCAGCTAGTAACTATCTGAAGTAATATTTAAACAGGCATGGGACTCTGTATATCATTCCACCAAGCTGCTCAATTATCAATGTGAATAGATTTGGCACCAAGTAGGTAGTAATTGTAAAAATCTTCTACAAGTTTTTCAAAAAGCCATTCTTTCCCTATAAAAGGTAAAGGGAATAGAATTTTCTTCAGTTCTAAGTAATTCACTTACCAGTCAAATAAATATCGAGTTAAGCACAACGAGGTATAGAGGAATGAAAGTGGGATTGAATCACTTTAGCCAGAGTTATTCTATAATACACGTTATGACACATTAATAGTAACTACCTAGGAACATTCAAAGGACTAGGGGATCAAGTACCAGTTGTTAGTCAACAAACCCTTTTTAATTTCCCAGTTCCAAAATGACTTTTTTTTAAAACTAATTTTGTGCTTTAAGAATATAACTACTTTAATGAGAAACTGAATGGAGAGATGGAGATTTGAATCCTGACTTAAAATTTCTTCTCTGAGTCTCAGTTATCCCCTCTAAAAAACAAATAATAATTCCAAAATTTTCTTTTGACAAATATGCACTCAAACAAAACAGATTACATAAGTGATCACATGCCAAAATATATGGGTCTGAATCTGCACCCTGAACCAAATGCTTCTCTGATGTAGATAATATCTTTCATAATTGGTTCTCTGAAATCATTAATGTGAGTTTTTAAAGCTGTAAAGCTATAAGAATTATTAATCTGTAGTGTTGTTATTATACAAATTATTATCCTGGTCTTGCTCTTTACATTCTTCTTCAGTTTATGAGCACTAAAAACTGTTTGTTTTTATAATATTGATATTTTTGTACGAATTTTCCTTCAAGTTCTCCTCACTATACTCTATATCAATCTTAACTGGGCCCTAACTGCTGCTTGGTCATCCTATTATAACTCCCTTATCAACTCACTATTCCACTCACCTCAGTGGCTCTTTCAAATCTTGTCACCCTTTTCAAACCTTCCATGGTTCCTGTTCTCAGTGAAGAATCTTGCCTCAAGGAATTGCCTGGAAGAGGCCATTCCCCATGAAATCACTCTTATTCCTTCTTTCTTATATCTTATTACTCAGATGCTTTCTGTCACTTTATCCTCTTTCAACCCAGTTTCAGAAGAATAACAGGCCTTATTCCTTACCAAGATTAACTCCTCCACTTGTTCATACAATCCCAGTTCATCCTGTCTCCTCCAACAAATTCCCACTATGTCATCCACACTCTTTCATTTACTTTCAGTCTCTCCTTGACTGACAACTCATTTCCAATTGCCAACAAAACTTTCTGTATCTTCCCTATCCTGAAAAAACCCTCACTTCATCTTTGCATTCTTACTGTCATCTTGTATCTCTTCCATCCTTTGCACCTAAATGCATAGAAAAGGCCATCTACTAAAGGTGCCTACACTTTCTCTCGTCTCACTGTCTTCTTTAATCCCTTACAATATGGCCTCAGATGGCCATTCCAGCAAAACTGCTCTCTCCAAATCTACTGATGACCTATTACTGGCCAAACTGAATTTCTTTTTCTCCATACCCATTCTCCTTGATCTCTCTGTAGCTTTTGACACCATTAATCACTCTCTCCTCTATATCTTCTTCTAACTTTTAAGGGCAACACTGTCTCTTTGTTTTCCTCCTACTCATCTCACCACTCCTTCTCTGTATCTTTTATTGTATTCTATTCTAGATCAATCCCTATAACTCTAGGTGTCCCTCAGGGCTCTCTCCTTGGACCTCTTCTATTCTCTCTCCACGCTACTTCACTCTTTGATCTCATAAGCTGTCACACATTTTATTTTCATCTCTATGTTGATTTGTTTCTCAAATCTACATTTCCTGCCTCATCTCTCTGCTGACTTTCAGTCTCCCATCTCCAATTATCTAATAGATATCTTAAACTCATTATTTTAAAAGTTCTCAAAACACTACTGAATATATTTTCCCCTCAACCTTCCCTTTCCCCCATCTTCCTTATTACTGTAGAGGGCAACACCATCCTCCTAGTCCTTCAGGATTTCAAATTAAAGTCATACTGGATTCTCACTATCTCTTTCCCCAACCCCATATTCAAGCTGTTTCAAAGACTTTTCAATGTCACCTAATGTACACATCTTATCATGTCACTGTAAACACTAGCGTCTTCCTATTGCCTCCAGGAATAAATATGAAATCTTCTGTTCAACATTAAGTTTCTTTCATGACATAACCTCCTCCTACATTTTCAATCTTCTTATATCTACTTCCCTACTGTACTGCCAATACAATATTCACAGGACCAATGGTGCTATAAATGTACCTGCATGGTGTTCGATGACAAAATATTACAGTCTCTCCACATACAAGTCAGAAGAAAAACATTTTTTCAGGCACCAGAAAACCAATTCCTAAAACCAGTAAGCAGATTCCATAATATTATCATAGAAGCTAATATGTCACAACAGAACAGAGAACCACACCATTCTTTACCTTTCCCCAAACCAACACAACACCAGTATTTACTCACAAGCTTATCTGTCTCCGTTGGAAGCATCCTCTCCTCTCAACTATTTAGCTTGCTCTGACTCCCAGCTTCCTGGGGGCTCTGTTACACCCTTCAGCAAAGTCCTCCCACCACAAGCTTCATGTGATAACAGTCAGCCTATTAGGGAGTAGAGTACATTTTCAAAGCAGGGAAGGTCTTCAAATTCACTTATATTATTCTATCTATTTATATCATATTAATCATTTTCCTCTTTTTTGATATTGTTTGCATATAGAGCTAGAAGTGGTATAACTAAATGTAATGGTAATGGAATTTGGAGATGCCCCTGAACTGACTTGGCTTTTGGATTGAGTCAATTGAGCCAGTGAGTCAATCATTCAGATTGTATAGAACACTGAACTATGCTTAAGCCAATGTTTACCAAACTCTGTTCCATGGGAGTCTGGAGTAATGATTTAATTAAATGTGACAATATTCTAACCAAAAAATGTTTATACCAATTAGACATCAAGAAAAGTCCCAAACTGTGTTATAGCAGGCCTTGCTTGCCTAAAGGTTATGCCATACTCCACATCTCCCTCTACTCCGGGACTTGTTAAACTTTTTCCACTTGTGACCTTTGTAACATTTTTTAAAGTCTCAGTCAGTACCCTATGTGATGTCTCACTATGGCCTTGGCAAAGACTCATGAACTAGGGATATAGAGATCAGTGTCCAAAAAGGGAACAATAACCAGGGTAAAATATATTGTTTATATCTACTTTTTATTCCTGTCCCACCTCTCTTCCTGACCTGCTTGGAGCTAGTAATGTCTTCCTTTGTACTTAGACACAGAAGAGGCTCTGTCTCCAAAACAAATGTAAGACTTAAGAAGAGACTGAAAACCCTTGTGTATTACTTTTGATAACACCTGTCCTGTACCTCCGTATAATTCTACCTTTGAATATCCCATATCAATAGTCTTTTCCCTTGATCATGATAATTCATATTGATAGATTCTACCATTATAATGCAGATCTCAAAACGTTCAACTCCTAAAATAGTTTGGAAAAAATGATCTGGTTTAAGCTTGTGAAAATACTGGAGTCAATAGATGAAAATATTTTTCATGTTTCAGTATTAAAGAAAAGAGGGCAAGTATAAGGCATTATTTGTAAAACTAAAGCTAAATTTAATGTTTCAAGTCCCAATCACTAAAATCAAAATTAATATTCCTTTTGTGGGAATAGAGAAAAAAATGATCACTGTAACCTAAGCAATAGCCTTTTAAAAATTATTTGCAGAATATTTATTTGCTGTTTTTTTAATCTGGATTAAATATTTCTGGTTTCTTTATCATTTACATTCCCACTTTTCAACTCAATTACATTGTTATTTTTTTTAAATCACAAACCATTTGATGTTAGAGCTACAAGGAACAATATAATCTAAGCCTCCCATTTTACAGAGGAATAGACTGAAGAACAAGGGTTTTGAATGATTTAGACAAGGTTCTACAACTATCTAGTGATAAAGACAGGAAAAGGATCAAGGTTTATTTACTATTAGTGTAATGTTACTTCCATAGCATCAAACCATAACCGATGCTTCCTATTTTGCCATTCAACAAGCAGTCAGCTTCAATATGACATGAAAGAACTGCATAATTTTATTCTTTAATTCCACAAACATTTTGTGAATCCTTATCGTTAGAAGACAGTGTGTTCATAATTGGTATGTTTTACCTAATGACATAAGTATTGTAGTGACAAACATATGGGTTAGTTGGAGAAACTACAAACTAAGTATCCAGTCTATAGATTCCATTTGGTTTCTTTTCTAAGCAGTCAATTGTCCTGCCTCTTTGAATGGTGAAATTATCTGCTCACCTTCCCCCAGGATCTTAAAACAATGTTTTGCTTTAGAAAAGTGATGTTGTGGAACTCAGACAGCTTTATAGCTTCAAGCTGCTTTTAACATTTGTAAAAATGCCTGTGGTCCTCAGTTACATCTTATGCTTTCCATGCAGTCATGGACCCTAATGTTCAGCAAAAAAATAAATTTAGGTAAGGTCACCTACAACTCTAAGATTCTGATGCTTTCAATGGGGTCTATAGGAGTAGATGGTTTAATTATCAACAAATATATATTTTTATCATTATGAGTAGTTTAATTTAGAAAACAGTAAAGCTGGAAAAAAGAAAGCATTAATTTAATCAACGAATTGCATTTTTTTCCAACTTGATTTTAAAGAAGAAATAAAACTCAAATAGTATAAGTGATTTGACAAAGAAAGCATGGTTTCTAAGTAGAAGAGTTGGAACTGAGACCTCTTAATGCATGGAGAGATATGGCATATAAATAGAAATATAACTAATGTATTGAGTAAATGTTAGGCTATTGGCAGAAGTAATCTACCACTAAAAAATTAAATTTGCCACTTTTCATAAATATCATCAGGGTTTTGGTATTTGATCTGGGTCTTGGGTGGAAAAAAGGGTGTCAGATAGTCAAAAAGAAAGAGAGAAAAAATAGTCCTGAAGGCAGAAGAAAACAATGAATTTCTGAGGAAGAATGATGACACTGATTTCGTTGGAGAAGAAAAAAGAAAAGTCTGTTGAGTGAAATAAAGTCGCAAAGGTAGGTTAGGAACAAACCCAACACTAGCCTAAGGATTCTAATGTATTCTTCACGTGTAAGAATGGAATTCCATTGATTATCCAAACCACATGAAAAAAAATAATTACCTTTGTGAGGTAAGAAGATTTTTTGATTGAATGAGAAAATCAGAACCAACTTTACACTGTTCACACTCAGTTTGGATGATTTGATTTAATTTTCAAAATTACTTTTACCCAACAAAGACAGTAATTTCTGTGGGATAATCAATGTTGGCCCATCAATGTTTTAGAAAGATCTATTTGACAGTAATTTAACAAAATTGGGATGGAATAGTTAAGACAAAAGGTAAAAGACGTGTTGGGATATTTTCTTGTAGTAATCCAGTTGTGAGATGATACGGACTTGAATTTGGGTGGTAGAGATGGGAATAATAAGGAACTGATGAAAAAGAGATTATAAAGGAAAACTGGACAGTACTTAATAACTGATTGGAGTTTAATAGTGTCTCATTTTCATTTCACCATCTGATTTCTCAGATGTACCATAACATCACCACCTCCTTAGGTAGCAAGTGAGTCAAAGATAACTGTGAGATGTGTGGTAACTGGACAGGAATCCTAAAATCAGGGTCTAGGAAAGCAAAAGAAACACTTTTGCAGATCAGACAGGTACTTGGGGGTCAGAAAGCATTAAATAAAGACTGGGCAACAAGTAAGAGATATGGAATATAGGAAAAAGCTTTTACAATGTTCTCTCCTACCCTTTTTATGTGAAGAGAGAAGTAGAAGAAAGAGAATACAATTGCTTGATAACTTTAAAATTTAAAATTTATTCACCACCCTACTCAAAATAAAAAAGAATGTTAAGAACTATGTTTTAGTGAAAGCAATAAATCAGTTTACAGGAAAAAGAAAGAAATAAACATTATTCAAAGGAAACACTGATGAATTTAATTATGGAAAACCTCCATTTCAAACCCGGCTCTGCCACTAAGCATTTTTAATAACCTAGTGTATGTCATTTAACTATTCTTGGTTTTAGTTTCCTCATCTTTAAAATAAAGTATTAGAGCAAATTATTGACGTCTAAAGCTCCTTCCAATTATAAATCTATAATCATGTCATTCTAAATAGTTATAGTAATAATCAATTGCATTTATGTGCCAGATTCTGTGTTAAATTCTGGAGTGGTGGAGGAGATAATAGAAAAGGGAGGGATTTGCAAATAGCCTTACCACTATTATCTCATTTTATTCTCATAATGGTCCTGAACATTAGGTGCTATTATTATATCCATTCAGTCAAACAGCCAATACCTGAACACAGGTACTGGTGGCTCTAAATATTAGTCAATTGTCCTTTATTTAGATTTAAAATTTAGCTTCCTTTAGCTTCTACTCTGGAACTATTTCTGCCTGCTAGCGTCAGGCCGCAAAGTCTTATTCCTCTTATACGTGACACTATTTGAAAATAGCTATAATATACACTTTCATGTCTTTACTTACCAAGAAAAACATAACCATTTCCTTCAACCCATCATCCTAATGTGTTGATTTTCCTAAGACTAACTAGTTTAACTTCTGTTAGGGAATAGCTAGAAATGCTTTACTACAAATGAGAAAAAAAAAGGTGAGAGAGAGACATTAATTTGCCTTCATTATTCTCCTGGCTCTACTACTGTCTTTCAGACTTCACATTCATCGTTCAACTGCTATCTTAGTCTGAAACGTATCTCAGTGCTTGGGTCCCTCTGGCTCTAGAACATCGTTACTCCTGTGACCATCTCACTTTTGAATATTTTCTCATTTAGGAAGGATTCCAGGACAGCATTCTCTTCACTTCTAACCAGAAAACATTCTATATTTTAATATCATGCTCCTGAACCAGGAACCTTTGCTCCTTTTTCTATTACCTCCCTGACAACCCCAGAATTTAGCACAGAATCTGGCACATAAATGTTTAATAAATGTTTATTGACTTACTGACTACTTGAACATCCCTCCACAAGGCCAGTCCCCTACTCCCTTTCTCCTGGGTCCTCCATTTTGTAGAAGATTCCAGGCCATCCAGTCTTAATTCTCATCCAAACTTTGATCCTAACTTTTAGACATCAAATGAATGTCCACATTCTGGATAACTTTCATCTTTTCATCCTTGTATGTTTTGTCTTCCTCTTTTAGATTGTAAACTCCTTAAGGACAGGAAGTCTGTTTATTTTTATTTGTGTCACCTCTGCTTAGCTCAGTGCCTATTGCATAATAAGCACTTAATAAATACCCATCTCCATTACTTGACTTGAAGTAATGCAATAAAGAGGAAAGAAGCACTTGCTTTGCAGTCAGACCTGGCTTCAATACTACCTCTTTCAGTTTTTTTATATTAACTTTTGTTTATTTTTAGTTTACATCATTCATTTTCATGAGATTTTGAGTTACAAATTTTCTCCCTGTTTTTCTCCTATATACCAGGCCAAAACAGCAATGCCACTGTATATCAACTCCCCCAATCTGCTCTCTCCTACATCCTCCCCCATCACCTCTCTGACTTTCCACTAGGGTAAGATGATTTCCCTACCCCAGTGCTTGTATATCTTATAACCAAGTTGCATGTAAAAATAATAATAATAACTATTATTTTTATTGTTATATAAATACACACACATATATGAATTAACATTTGACTTTAGAATTTAAATTCAAGATTCTTTCCCTTCCTCCCTAATCACCCACACCCACTGGAAACACAAGCAATTCAATACAGGCTGTACATGTGTAGTTACACAGAACATCTCTGCAACTGACATATTGGGAAAGACTGACTATATTTCCCTCCTTCCTAATGCGCCCCCCCAATCTGTTGTATTCACTACTTTGTCCCTGTCCCTTTACAAAGTGTGGTTTTCTAACCACCCACCCGCACCCTGAACCTGTCCTCCCCTCCATCATCCTCACTTCTATCCCCTTCCCCCCTACTCTCCTGTAGGGCAGATATCCAATTTAGAGTTTATGTCACCACTTCCCTAAGCCAAATTCAATGAGAATAATGTTGACCCATTGCCTTTTGCCTTCCTGTTCTTCCCCTCCATTGTTACAGTTATCTCTTGCTCTTCTATATGAGATGATTAACACTATTCTGGCTCTCCCTGTCTCCTCTAGTTCTATTCCTCTCCCACCTCTCAATTTCAACTTTTAAAATTTTACTGCTTCCTATGCAATTGTTCCTGTGCCCTCTGACTATGTACACACACACACGCACACATACACACACACACATATATACACACTCACATATGTATTCATACACATAAATGCCCTCTGATATAGACATATGTGTATGTATATGTATATACGTATATATTTATATTTATATTCCCTTCACCTATCCTCATAGTGAGAAAAGTGTCATAAATGACAATTATTGTTTTTCCAGGTTGGCATGTAAATAGTTCAACTTTGATATGTTCCTTATGATTTTCTTTCTATGTTTACCTTCTCATGCTTCTTGTATTTGAATGTCAAATTTTCTATTCAGTTCTATTTTTTTCAGCAAGAATGCTTGAAAGTCCTTCACCTCATTGAATGACCATATTTTCCCTTGGAAACATTATACTCAGTTTTGTCAGGTAGGTGATTCTTGGTTTTAATCTTAGTTCCCTTGATGTCTGAAACATCTTATTCCAGCCCCTTCAGTTCCTTAATGTAGAAGCTGCCAGATCCTGGATTGTCCTGATTATGTTTCCACAGTATTCAAATTGTTTCTTCTTGGCAGCTTGTAATATTTCCCCTCAATCTGGGAACTCTGGAACCTGGTTATAACATTCCTAAGAGTTTTCTTTTTGGGATCTTTTTCAAGAGGTGATCAGTGAATTCTTTCAAATTATTTTCCCCTCTGGTTCTAAAATATCTGGGCAATTTTTCTTGAGAATTTCTTGATGGATGGTTTCTAGGTTCTTTTTTTGATCATGGCTTTCAGGCAATCCAATTTTTTAAACTTGTCTTTCCTAGATCTATTTTCCAGGTCAGTGGTTTTTTCAATGAGATATTTCACATTGCCTTCTATTTTTTCATTTGTTTGAATGTGTTTAATGTATCTTTATTTCTCATGAAGTCATTTGCTTCTATTTGCTCCACTCTAATTCTGAAGGAATTATTCTCTTCAGCAAGCTTTTGAGATTCTTTTTCCACATGGAAAATTCAGCTTTTTAAGGTATTCTTCTCATTGGCTTTTTGGTCCTCTTTTGCCATTTGAGTTAGTCTATTTTTTAAGGTGTTATTTTCTTCAGTCATGTTGTTGACTGTCTTTTTTATGATTTTCTTGCATCATTCTCATTTCTCTTCCCAATTTTTTCTCCACTTCTCTTATTTGGTTTTCTAAATCCTTCTAAAGCTCCTCTATGGCCTATATCCAGGTTATATTTTTCTTGGAAGCTTTTGATGTTGGAGTTCTGACTTTGTTGTCTTCCTCCCACTCCATATTTTGATTCTTTTTGTCCCCCCAAAAGGAATCTAAAGTTGGATGCCTGTGCTTGCTTTGCTTCCTTTGCCTGCTCATATTACCGGTTAATTACTTGACTTTTGACCTCAGTAGAACTCTTCTTTCAGAGGGGAGAACTTTGTCCCAAGTCTCTGGGGTTTTCACAGCTGCTGAGGCTATTAGGGGTCTGTTGTCTCTGCAGCCGCCACCAGATTTGGTTCACTGGTCATGCACCTGAGGACCACTACCCAAGACCACAATCCTGATCCAGGCAGGTTAAGGCAAGAGAACTGAGCCTCTGAATGGTCATTTTGCCCTCCTCCTCTTTAATTTTTTTTTCCATGACCATGGAGAAGGTACTTAACCTCTCAGTTTCTTCCTCTGCAAAATGGGTTGATTTTCCTTGACCTGTGAGAGAACTTCTAATTTTAAATCTAAAGTATTCTATGAATCTAGCTGTATCCAGATGAATTTTATGATTGAATTAATTCCTTGAAGTGAAACCACAAGGAATCAATCACCTGGACTGCCAGTTGTCTTTTCAAATGTATTTCAGTAGGTCAAGAAGAGTCAATGCCTCCCTTCCTCCAATAGGTATGTCACAAGTCTTCTATATATCTTCATAAACTGCTGGGGGGCCCAGAAAAATGCACCACTTTGGGGGCACATTTCATGTGAGGAGCTCTTGATTGCTTTGTTAAGAAAGTACTCAAGTAATTGATAGTACATTGTCATGTGTTCGTACTCCTGGTCCTTCCAACTTGACAGGTGGACCAGAGATTTTGTTCCTATTGCATGCTGTTGGGCCCTCATGAAAGAAAGGAACAGTTTGAAAATACATTATATAAATAGATGTTTGTGGGACAATATTCTACCTAAAATCAAAACAGGAATACAACAAATTAGACCCAACAAAAGTTTGATAATTATTACAGCTCATGTGCTGATAGCACTTCTATATTTATAAAGGAATTTAAGTGCATTGTTATTAATCCTGTTTCATAGATGAGAAAACTAAAATTGAGAGAGTTTGAACCTTCCTTAACCTCTAATGCAGAATTTAAATCTAAGTCTTACTAAGTTCAAATCCAGAAATTTTTCTACTATGCTAAGGTGTCCCAAAATGAGGACTATAAATTTGAACTAGGAGGTAGCACAGAGGCCATTAAGTTAAACACTGTCATTATGCAGGAGAGATTACCGAGTCCCAGGAAGACAAAACTCCTATCCCAAGGCCATCATATAGATTTTACCAGAAAGAAACCTTGAAATGTGGTCCATTGATTGGTCGGTGTTTTTTTTATGTCTGTCTTTTAATTTCCAAAAATTAATCTAGAGTAACAGATTATAAAGTTTCCTTGTGGAATACTGCTCTCTACTACATTCATGACACTGTCAGTTATCTTCTTTTTTGCCACTTTCATATTCCCCTGGGCTACATTTCTGGTTTAGGAATTTTAACAAACAAATACAGCCATTGCTACTAGAAAGGGCATGTCATTCTACTATCATGCGTTTCCATTCTCCATCAAAGTGACATTCAAAACAGAAATATCCTACCTGATGCCCATTTCTCATTTTTTTGTATATTTCTATTCCCAGGACAGTACTTGATACATAGGAAACCTTTAATAAGATATTTTTCTTTGTTCTATACACTCATATATTCATCTTTGAAAAAGAAAATTCAAAACACAATTATTTTCTTTTGTGATGCTAACTAACTTGTTTCCCTAATTATTAAGAATTGAAAGATATGAACAGGCAGGTTTCAGAAGAAAAAAATAAAGCTCCGTATAGTCATATGAAAAACTGCTCTAAATCACCATTGATTAGAGAAATTCAAATGAAAGCAGCTCTGAAGTACTACCTCACGTCTATTGGATTGGCTAATAAAACAAAAAAAAATCAGGTAAGTATTGGAGAAGATATGGGAAATTTGGAACACTAATGTCTTGTTTGTAGAGTTGTGAACTGATCCAACTGTTCTGAAGAAACATTTTCAAGTACACACAAAGGGCTAAAAATTGTGCATAGCCTTTGATCTCCCAATACCACTACTATGTCTGTATCCCAAAGAGATCATGAAAAAAAGGGAAAGGATGGGGTGGCTAAATGGTGCAGGGAATAGAGCGCCAGCCCTGGAGTCAGGAGGACCTGATTTCAAATCTGGCCCCAGACACTTGACACAAAAACTAACCGTGTGATGTTGGGCAAGTCACTTAACACCAGTTTTCCCCTCCAAAAAGCAAAAACAGAAGAAGCAGAAGCAGATGCAGAAGAAGCAGAAGCAGAAGCAGAAGCAGAAGCAGAAGAAGAAGAAGAAGAAGAAGAAGAAGAAGAAGGAGGAGGAGGAGGAGGAGGAGGAGGAGGAGGAGGAGGAGGAGGAGGAAGAGATGGAGGAGGGGGAGGAGGAGAAGGAGTAGGAGGAGTAGGAGGAGTACGACAACAACGACGACAACGATGAGGAGGAGGGGAAGAAGAAATTTTGCTTAAGGAACTTGTTTTGGGTGGAGGCCTAACAGAAGGAAGACTTGGGATGTTGGTGCTCTCTGAATTGGTGATGTGTATGGACTTTGTAAAAGACCAGTTGTGGGGCAGCTAGGTGGCACAGTGAATAGAGCACCGGCCCTGGAGTCAGGAGTACCTGAGTTCAAATCTGGCCTCAGACACTTAACACAAAAACTAGCCATGTGACCTTGGGCAAGTCACTTAACCCCAACTGCCCTCCAAAAAGCAAAAAAAAAAGAAAAGAAAAAGACCAGTTGTGATGTTGGTGCTCCCCACATTAGCAATATGTATAGACTTTTTGGTTACTATGATGGGTTTGGCATTCTGGTAAATGAGTAAATATCTTAGTATTGTCTTTGAAGAAGAGTATCTCTTGTATTTTGCAATTCAAACTTATAAATATGCCTGCATATTCATAGCAACCACTGTGTGTATCACACTGATGATATATTTGGCATCATGAACAGGATTGCAAGATGTAAAACATCTGTTTGGAGACAGAAAGTGTCTAAAGAAGAAAATAGGTATCCTGGGGTGGGAGGATTTACCTTATTCCTCCCTGGTGAGGAAATGGGCTAAAAGCACAGGACTCTGTGAAAACTGGGAGTTGAGGTTACAGAACTCAGAAATTTAAAAATATATTTTTAAGGAATACCAATAGAACCAGGGAAAGAAATGGCAGGGGTGTGTAGAAGAGGATGGATGATGTTTACAAGCTATTGTACTATATGTGAAAGCAGAGACATGTTGCTAGAGAAGGTTCAGATGAAAAGGAAGTTAGCTAATTTGCATGAAAAGCTTTCTTTGCTTTGGTATTTGAACTTTCCTTTACAAAAGCAAGCTAGAAAACTTCAGGTGGCAGAAGAGAAAGCTGCTGTGAGTGTAGATCAGAAAAAAAAGTGAAAAATTAGCCAGAGGAAAGTTCATCCAGCCTTTGCACAGTATAGGCCTGGTTGAGGCCCAGATACCTAGGCAGAGGACACATAGGTGGAAAAAGAAACAAAGTTAGATGAGAAGGCTTTTAAAACTGTGGGAGCATGGCCAGTACTAAGAAAGAAATAGGAGAACTGTGCGGGGGGTCACACCCTGTTTAGGGAAGCAAGTGAGGATTTTAATTTAGCAGGGGGTGGCAAATACTTTAAGTCAATCCACCCCAAATTGGGAGAATCAAGAGTTTCTTGGATGGTGAGAATCAGTGATGAAGAGGTCAGAGGAGTAGGGATAGATAACATATTATTTGACATTGATAGGTATTAGTAAGAATACTATGTATAACAAGCTTATAGTGACTATCATATTCAAGGAGGTAACAATGTAACTAATCTCCTAGCTTGGGATACAGAGGGATACAGTAAGCAGTATTCCACTGTCTCTATTTGATCTAGTGGAGACAGACTTTGGCATTTACTTAGAGATTGTGTGAAAAAGTTAAAGGAAGAGGTAATAAAGACATGCAATAATGATCAGAGACACCGACACTTATCATAGCACTCCCTTAAGGTTACACATAGAACTATAATAGTGAAAATGGTTCCTTCTGCTTATAAACACCTAATTTTGACTTTACTAATTGGGGAGATAGGACACCCTCTTTTGGAGATTCTGGATAAGATTTCACAGATGCAGCTGTTTTTTGACATTCCGAATGCTTTATTTTTGTTTTTTTTTCAATTACAGAGTGGTCTTCAGATAACAGAAAATTAATTATTTCATATGCTGCATCAAAGACAACTGAAGATGAAAATAAACTACATCTCCATATATAACTAATTTTTGCTGTGCACCAACAACTACCTGCTTTAAATTTCCATGCCAATTTACAACCCCCATACTGTACCAGGCAAGGTTAGTGGCTTTTGAAAATACCAATAAAGGACAGGGCTATCTAAAGACACATTTGGTAGTGTGCTAACTATACAAAAAAGACACTGTACACTTTAAAAACAAATCTTAAATAGCTTTACATTTCAATGTTTTTTTTCTTTAAAAGGAGTGAGTTATGTACAGGGGGAGTTAAATTCTTTATAGACAAGAAACCAACTTATTCAACTTCTAGAACCAACTTACCCAAATTTATCCTCCTCCTCATCTTCTTCATCCTCCTTCTCATCTTTTTCATCTTCCTCATCTTCCTCTACCTCCTTTTTCATGCTTTTCTCAGCCTTGATAACTCCTACCTTTTATCTCCAAGAGAATGACCATGATTCTCATTCTCCCCTTTGATTTTTGGATGATACTCAAAAGAGAATAAGAAAAATGCTGAAGTAGGCCTGTTCAGGTGCATTGGGATCCTTAAACTTCTTTTTTCCCTCCTTTAGGCAGTATATAGGTTTTCATATTGCTTTCATAACAAACCTTATCAGCTTTTGCCATGTTCTCAAATTTTCCTTTATCTTTAGCAGACATTGTCTTCCACCTTTCTGACAATTTTTAGAAAATTCTTTTTTTAATACATTTTTATTTGTTTTCTTGTTTACATCATTCATTTCCATGACATTTTTAAGTTACAAATTTTCTCCCCATCTTCCCCCTACCCAAATTCCAAAACACCAATACCACTGTGTAGCCCCTACCCTGATCTGCTCTCTAACTTTCTGGTAGGGCAGGGAGGGTCTCCCTAACCCAGCACTTGTATATCTTAATTCCTAGTTGCATGTATTGCAGAGCTTTAAATTCTAGATTCTTTCTGTCCCTCCTTTGTCCCCCACCCCCACTGGAAGGACAAGCAATTCAATACAGGTTGTGCATGTGTAATTACACAGGAAATCTTCATAGTGGATACATTGTGACAGTAATCATATGTCCCTCCTTCCTATCCCTACACCCCTTGTTCTGTTCTCTACCCTGTCCTTGTCCCTTTACTGAAGTGTCTGCTTTCAGTATCCCTCCCCCAGACCCTTCCCTCCCCTCTGCCATCCAGCCTCTCATCCCCATGCTCGTTACTCTCCTGTGTGGCATGATGCCCAGTTTAGATTTTATACCATTCCTTCCCTCAGCCAAATTCAATGAGAGTAATTGAGAGTAAAGTTGTAACAGTTATCCCTTGCCTCTTCTATATGGGATAATTAACCCCATTTTGCCTCTCCCTGTCTCCTCTCATTCTAGTCCTCTCCCACCTCAAAATTTTGCCTTTTAAAGTATCATCCCTTTGTATTCAATTGACCTTATACCCTCTATATACACACATACACATGCTCAAATATGTATTCATATGTATATATAGCCTCCTATATAGACATATGTGTAAGTATACATATATACACATATATATACACACATATATACATATATATATACATATATATGTGTTTATATATGCATTTGTATTCCTTTCACCTATCCTCATACTAAGAAGAGTTTCATAAGTTACTATTATTGTTTTTCCATATTGGCATGTAAATAGTTCAATTTTGATAAGTTCCTTATGATTTCTTTCCCATGTTTATCTTCTCATGCTTCTTGTGTTTGATTGTAAAATTTTATGTTTAGTTCTGTTTTTTTCAGCAAGAATGCTTG